>CM053770.1:447156799-447265868 GCA_028658325.1 Potorous gilbertii
CGGCCTAGATCCGCCCAGCTAGTATTTGGGGTCTGAGATTCAAATGCTGCTCCCCAGCCTCAGGGCTTTTGGCGGCAGGCCTGGCTGCTATTCAATGGGAGCTTATCTGCTGGTGCTCAGGTCGGGGCAGGGCTGCCTCCCAGGCCCAGTTCCCCAGTGGGTTTATGCAGAGACCTTCTGTAATGGAGTTGCTGCCGAGCTCCTGCCTGCTCTGGGAGCCTCTGGCCGCCTGATGCCTCTGCCTGCTGCCACTGCTGCTGCCTCCCGAGGGGGCCTGAGTCCCGGAGACACCCCGCTCCCCTCTCAGCCCATCTCTCTCACTGACCTGCAAGTCCGTGGGTGGAGGGACCTTCACGGCCACTGGAGATTCCGTCCCTGATGTCTGTTCAAATCTGCTCGTTCCTCTCTGTGCCGCGCAGCCAGGGCAGGGGAGGGCTCCGCTCCCATCCGGGGCGCAATGGACTTTTGGAGTCGGTTTTTCAGGGCTCTCTCGAATGGAAATCTCCTTCACTGTGTTGCTGTGCAGCTTCCACTGTTCCAGAATTTGTTGGGAGTTCTTTTTAGAGGAAATCCATGGGCTGTGGGTTTGGAGATACCAAATGTGTGTCTTTCTACTCCGCCATCTTGGCTCCACCCCCCTAAACTATAAATTTTCTGGAATAACAGAACATTAAATAGAATACTTTAAATGATGTGATAGGAAAAAAAGAGTAAGCCACAAATGAACTCCTGAAGTAAAAAAAAAAACCAAAACTCAGGAGCAAATGAATTTACCAGTTAATTCTACCAAACATTTAAAACACAATTCATTCCAATGCTACATTTTTTTTAAAAAGCTCAAAATGGCTATATGATTTGTAAATAAAAATTCATAGAACATGGAAGAAATTACCTAACATCTAGGTAGTGAGTAGACTCACTAACCAAATAAGAGATGGAGAGGTTCACAGGAGATTGAAATGGATAATTTTAATTACCTAAAAT
Organism: Potorous gilbertii; assembly: GCA_028658325.1. NCBI lineage: Eukaryota > Metazoa > Chordata > Mammalia > Diprotodontia > Potoroidae > Potorous > Potorous gilbertii. Next base: position 447,157,784 of record CM053770.1, read on the forward strand.
TAAAGTTTTTGCACAAAATGAATGCAGCTGAAATTAGAAGAAAACCAAGAAACTGGGAAATAATCTTTGGAGCAAGTTTTTCTGATAAATGTCTGTTTTTGAATATATATAGGGAACTGAGCCAAATTTACAAAAATAAGAACCAGTTCCCAGTTAATAAATGGTCAAATTATATGAATAGAGAATTTTTAGAGGAAGAAATCTAAGCTATCAGTCACCATATTTTTAAAAAGGTGTTCTAAATCATTAATAATTAGATAACCACAAATTAAAATAACTCTGAGGCACCACTTCATACCCACAGAATTTGCTAACATGAAAAAAAAAAGGAAAAAATTAAATTCTGGATAGGATGTGGGGGAAAAAAATGATACATTAATTCACTGTTGGTAGAGCTGTGAACTACCCTGACCATTCTGGAAGCAATTTGGAGCCATGTCCAAAAAGATGTTAAACTGGGTAAACCCTTCATCCTAGCAATACTAATAGGTTTATACTCCAAAGCAATCAAAGAAAGAGAAAAAAGACTCATGTACAAAAATATTTATAGCATCTCTTTTTGTGGCAGCAAAGAATTGGAAACTGAGAACATGTTCAACAATTGTAGAATGGCAGAACAAATTGTAGTATATGAATGTGATAGAATACTACTATGCTGTAAGAAATTATGAAAGGGTTGGTTCCAGAATAAAACCAGAATGACATATGAAGCTATGTAGGGTGAAAAAAGTAGAACTGGGAGAACAGTTTATAGAGTTAACAGCAATATTGTAAAGATAATCACCTGAAAGACTTAGTAACTCTGATCAACAAAATAATTAAAATTTTAAAGGACTCATGATGAAACGTGGTATACAAAGATTGCTGATGGACTCAGAGCGTGGATTAAAGTATATTTTCTTCTCTTGCTTTCTTTTTTTTTCTTTTTTGGACATGACTAATGAAGGAACTTGCTTCTCATGACTATATATATATATATATATATATATATATATATATATATATATATTATATATATACATATATATATATTTGTATTGAGTTTTGTCTTTTTTGTCTTCTCAAAGGAGGGGAAGGGAGGAAATTTGGGGAAGAAGTTGAATTGAATGGTTAAACAAGAAAAACAGTTCTCATTTTTAAAAAAATGTCCATACTCTCATCCACCCCATTTAGTAAACGCTGAACTGTAATTCTGTCTTTGCTCCTTATAATACTGATACTCCTCATCTTGCTTTCTTTTCTCTCCTCTGTAACCTCTTCTTTTCAGCTATCTGAATTTCATTACAATTAAATTTAACAAGTATTTATTAAGGGCATCCTATATGTAGGCATTAGAAACACAAAGACAACAAAACAACGAAATTAGTCCCTGACCTCAAAGAACTCACAGTTTAAAGGGGGATAGGGGAAGGTGGTGATTTGACATTTAAATAGATAAGGAGGAATGAGATAATTCTATGTGGGAGAGAAGCCTCTCAGAGGGGAAGCAGGAAAGGTTTTCTATTTATAGGAACATCTGAATTAAGCCTTGACAGAAGTTAAGGTAAAGGTGAGGAGCGTGTATTCCAGGGAAATGTCCAAACTGGGGCAAAAATTGGGATGACCATTTGGAAGAACAAGAACAACCTCAGTTCTTCTCCCTCTTCCCTTTAATTTTCCTCAAACAACTAACTAGCATTGACCACACTGGCAAATCTGGAGCATGACTGGTCAGAGATTGGCTTGACCGAAGCAGGGATCCCATCTGACTCATCACAGCATTAGAACTTGGTTTCCCTCCACTCTTCCCAGTGTTGTGTGAGAGTATCTCCTACCAATTGTCACATTAGAACCTTGTCTCTTTCCAGTGCCAGCTTCTCTCTCGTCTTCTATGCCTTTATGACTTCCTATTTGTCAAATAAAGACCAAATTTATACAACACCTTATAGTGCTATAGAAATGCTAGCTCTTGCTGCTGTAAGTGGTGAAACCCATCAAGAGGGGCTTCAGCTGCTAGAACAAAAGACACAAATCAGCTTTTACCATCCAAGCTATATTGCCAGAGATCACAGTGCCAGTAAAATTCAACTAGGTGACTTGTACATGTGTGATATTTAATGCACTGTGTGCTGTAGGCTCTTGTTTCCTGGAGTCCTAGAGGATTACTGGAAGATACTCAATGTGACTGGAGATGTAACATATGCAAATAAAAACCATGGGGGCATTATAGTTACTGGCCACAAAGTGTCAGCATATGTTAGCTTTGTGAGCCAAAAACAACCTGCCAAAAATGAACCTACTAGAGAATGCAGTTGCACGCTGAAATTCAACTTATTTATTTATTTTTTACTCCTTTTTTCATATTTTTTCAAGCAAGGACAGTAGCTGATATTAAAATACATCTACTGGTGGCTTCTTAAGAGTTGATATTTTTTGTAATTCACTTCCTTTCTTGGTTAATCAGGTTCCAACTTTCTGAATGACTTCCAGAAGCCTTTTAGGGGTCACATATTACCTTTTGTTTAAATAAAAATATTCATGTTATTGCTACAAAATAAAGACTGGGTTTGCAAAGTTGGAAATTGCTTCACTGGATATTATCAGTAGTATCATCTCATGATCATCCAAAGCTCCTCAAAATCATTAAGGAAATCTGCATGAACTGCTTTTTTAACTGACTGTCAAATCCATCAAAGTCCCATGCTGCCTCCTATCTCATTTCAGTCCATGCAGAGCCCCAGGACTTAGGGAAACCTTTCCTCAGTATTCATCAGTATGATTGTCACTCTCATATGGGTCATTATGACCTACCTTGTCCTGGCAAGTTCCACCTCCTGGTTGGCTTACTCTATATTTTTAATTCAATTTCTTTTACACCCAAGCAACTTTGCAGATACATAATCACAGGTGGATTGGATAGAGGGCTGAACTTGGAGTCAGGAAACTCAGATTTGTTTCCCACCTCAGATACTTACTAGTCATTTAACACCTCTCATCCTGTTTTCCCCTCTGTGAAATGGGGATAATATAACAGTGTCTACTTTATAGGGCTGTTGTCAAGATCAAAGGAGATAAAGTATGCAAAGTGCCTTACCAAATTTAGCCTTTTATAAATGGGAGCTGGTGCTGCTGATCACTAGAGCTAAGTATTTTCCTGGGTCATTTTGAGGTAGAATATTTTTGCAACTATGTTTTGCAATTTTTATTTTTAGGATCTCAAGCACAAAGTCAGAAAACCTAAGGCAAATTAAACCACCACTTAAGGATGTAGGAAGCACACATGCGAAAAAAAATTGCTTTGGCCCCTAGGGATTACTGAATCAATCACATACTGATTTGCCAGCAATCTGGCAGAAACAACCCTAGAGCAGTGGTAAAGAGGATGCCAAGATAACATATTCAAATCCCCTCCCACTGTAGTTAGTGGGCATCCTACTGCCTCTCAGATTCAAACAGCTACTATTTTTATGTAGCAGATACAAGGGAAATCCTAAAAACAAAGCCTGATTGTGGCTCCTAACGAGGATTTCCCTTAAAGGGAGCAACAGGGTTCTCTCCCATAAAAATAATCAACATTCATTGTGGATATCAGATATAGGAGAGCTTTTGATTCCTTTGCCACAGGAAGTACATCATCTGGAAAGGACCAAAATATATGAATGAACAAAGACAGGAAACAAGGCACTCAAATATTCCATTTCATTTCTCTTTGTGGGACTACAGAACAAATATTTCTCATTCACCTCAGACTTACATTCATACCAATATCATGCAGAGTTAGGGGAAGGGAACAAGCAATTGTAACAGCACCTACTATGTGCCAAGCACTGAGCTAAGATGATATTTTACAAATATTACCCCATATGATTCTCACAACAAACCCTGAAGGGTAGGTGGGATTATCATCCCCATTTTACAGCTGAGGAAACTGATGCAGGCAGACATTAAGTGACTTACACAGGGTCACATAACTACAAAGCATCTGAGACTAGATTTGAACTCAGCTTCTCCAGACTCTAAGCCTAGCACTCTAACCAAGGTGCCACCCCACTGCCTCTGTTTGGTAATGTCCACATCCCCATTCAATGCATGACTTTCATTCTCCAGCTTTAGGCTCCTCCATGGAGCGTTCCATGAAGGAAATATTCTCACTTGGAGCAGCCAAGACCTGACAAAGGAACTCTCAAACTCAAGATTACCGATGGTGTAGCAATAGGCTAGAAACATCCATATTTCAAGATTGTTAGTCAATGACTTGTGATCACACAAGGAAAATGAAAGGCAGTAAAAGATCACCTGAAACTGGAAAACATGAGTATTAAAGGCTCAGGCTGGCCTAAGAAGCACATCCCCTGTGGTCATGGACTTTTGCTGTGAGTTATCACTCTGTAGCACACTTATGATCATGAAACTCCTATTCCCTCTAAGATGAGATATAAAGTCCTTCATGACCTAGCTCCCACCTACCCTTCCATACTTATTATTCCCCTTCACACACCCTACAGTCTAGCTAAACTGGTTTTATGTTTTGTTTTTGTTTGCTTTACTGTTTCTTAAATACAATATTCCATCTCCCATTTTGGCGGCTTTGCATAGGCTGGTATCTTATGTCTGAAATATATTTCTTTCTTACTTATACCACTTAAAATCCCATTTCTTTCAAAGCAGCCTATGGGCCAGTTCCTACATCTCTCACAGCTGCTAATGTCTCTCTTCTAAAATTACCTTGAATTTATTTTGTATATATTTTGCATATACTCAAAACTATAAGCTTATTCCCAATCGTTATCTAAATGTCATGGGCACATATTCTACTTTTCCACTTATGTTATTATTTCCTTTGGTTCATATAGCCTATTCCCAGAAACAAGCTGTCATGCTCTTCCTGTCCCAACTTCCTCCTGGATCCCTACTTCCTTTAAAGCACCTTGCATAAGATCATTCTGGAAAGTATAAGGAAGCCACTGCTAGTATTTTTCCATCCAATCTTCCTTTGGGATATAAAACTTCCTCTGCCTCAGAGGACTTTCAGTCACTTTGGAAGGAAACAGACATTTGTTAAGTGCCTACTATGTGCTAAGCTCTTTACAAATATTATCTCCTTTGATCCTCATAATAACTCTGGGAGGTAGGTGTTATTAGGTGACTGAAGCAAACAGAGGTTTAAGTGACTTGCCCAAGGTCAAACAGCTAGTTAGTGCCTGAGACTGCTCAGTGCTCTATCCATGGTTCTACCGGACTGCAACTTATGCATTTTCCAGTCGTTTTATTAACAAAGCTCATCATGCCACCAATAACTGGGAATCTAAGTCCCAGGTGGGTGTATGGCTAATTGGGAGGTTGGGGCCACTGTTTTAGATCATGAGTTTTCTCCCACGGCATTATTTTTTTTTTTAAATATTATAGAGGCCTATGAACTTTAAAGGTGTTTTGGAAACACCACTTTTGGGCAATTCTGTTTCCTCATTGTCTATTCTAATTCTAATTCCTTCAATTTCTTTTTTGCTATCATAAACATTATATATTATACTAATATATAATATACACTAGCAACAGTACACTATTGAATAATAGTGGCATCCTCGATTCACTCCAGTCTTATTGGGAAGACTTCTAATTTATCCCCATTATAGATAATACTTGCCGATGATTTGACCCCCTAATTCTGAAGGCAGACAAGGGCCAGTGCTTAGGTCTCTCCCTATACCTCCATATCTATAAAGAGGCCTGCTTCAGCTTATGTAGGCTCAATATAGAAACCCCTTAGACACTGCTACTTTCCATTTGGACCATTTAGAACGGCTACAATCTAAAGTGAGAAAATCAGAATACCCTTTTATCCCACTCCTTAATCTGAAAAGGTAAATAAAATCAGTAACATCTTGTTATTAAGAAATATCAAAGATCAGAGAATTCACAAAGTCTTAGAGCTAGGTAGGACCTCCAAGACCCCCAGCATTACAGGACTGGAAAGGACTTCCAAGTCATCTAGACAAACTCCTTCATGAAGAAACTGTCCATGGCGAGACAGGCAGCATATGGAACTTTTAAAAATAAGTCCCCTGGCTCCAGATGCAGTGCAGTGAGTAAGTAATATATAAATGCTGAATCCCCTGCCCAAAGGTAGCAAATGGCAAAGGTGGATTTGAACCAAAGCTGTTCATGCTTCTTTACTAAGACTTTCAAGAAAAGTGTAGACAACTCCTCTCCTAAATGAGGCAAGATGGATGTGACCGTCTCTCAGTGCCCTAGCTTCTTGCTCTGAGAGCCATAACCTAAGGCTTAATAAAGTATTTAATTAATCATGAACCAACTGTTTGATAAGGAATACCCAGTAATTATCTTAGAGGGGATTCATGCTTCAGGTGGGACTGAAGCCCACATCTTCCAAGCACTCTATCCGCTCTGATTCAATTTGCCGATGGGAAACAAGAGAACAAGTCTATTCAAACCTGTGTACCTACCATCTGAGAGGAGGAGAGGCAGGCAAAGAGGCAGAGTGATCACTCATGGCAGAGCAGCCTAACAGAACTAGAAGTGCTCAGTATGGAAAGGAAAGACCTTTTATGGTGGTGGATATAGAAGGTGGGGGATGACAGCCGCATTCAAGTAGTTGAGGGTCATCATATGAAAGAAGGATTAGACTTACTGTGCATGGCCCAGGAGGCCACTGAATGGCAAATTTTGGCTCAGTAAAAGGGGAAACTTCCTAACAATGCAACCTCTTCAGAAGTTAACAGGCTGCCTTTGTTTTTTAAATTATTTTTAATTTATGGGATTTTAACTTATTGGATAAAACAACAATATAGTATATTGTTTTATATATATATATAGCATATATACATACTATAACATAGTGTAACTTTTTAAAAAGATTACATATGAAACTGCAAATCTATTACATATAATTTTCTCTTCCTTTTAAATATGTTATGTAAATTTTTCTTTTTTTTCTTTCCTTCCCCCCTTCCTGCCCTAGGGATGCCTACAATTACACATATATACATGTATATATGTAAAACTATTCTATATATACTTCTATTTATCAGTTCTTTCTCTTGATGCAGATAGCATCTTCTTTCATAGGTCCTTTGTAGTTAATTTGGGTGTTTATAATAGTCACAATGACTTATTCACTCAAAGTTGTTCTTAAAACAAAACAGCTGTTACTGTATACAATATTCTCTTGTTTCTGCCCATTTCACTCTTATTTCATGCAATTCTTTCCACGTTTTTCTAAGATGACTGAGCTCATCATTTCTTATAGCATAGTAGTATTCCATCACAATCCCATAGCACAACCTGTTCAGTCATTCCCCAACTGATGGACATCCCAGCAATTTCCAGTTCTTTGCAACAACAAAGAGCTGTTATAAATATTTGGAAACACATAGACTCTATTTCCCTTATCTTCTCTGGAAGGAGACCTAGTAATGGTATTATAGGCTGCCTTTTAAAGGAAATGTGGAAAGGAGGAAAAGATAGTGTGAGATCTCTGTCACTAGAAATCTTCACCTATGAGTGGAACAGGTGCTGTAGAAGGGATTCATGCTTTAGGTGGGATATCAGACTAGATCAGGGATGGGCAGCCTGCAGTGTCAAGTCACATGTGGCCCTCTAGGTCCTCAAGTGCGACCCTTTGACTGAATCCAAACTTCACAGAACAAATCCCCTTAATTAAAGGATTTATGCTGTAAAACTTGGACTCAATCAAAAGGCTGCACCCAAAGACCTAGACGGCTACATGTGGCCTCAAGACCAAAGGTTCTCCATCCTTGGAATAGATAAACCCTGAGGTCTCTATTCTAGAAGACTGATTTGCTTCCTTTGATTCCCTTTTCCTTTCTACACAGGGCAGGACTCATTTGCCAGTCTCTTTTCCTTCTAACAGTACCAAGTATGAACTCCAAAGAGATATTCCCACACACTAAACCCTGGTTCATACATATTACTTTGTAGTCTTCCAATCCTAAAAAACATCTTCAGAACTAATGTCAATTTTAAACTTAGAGGATGGTTCTCCATCTCTCTGCCATGTCCCTGGCAATGGTTCATCAGGCAGTCACACACATACGTGGTGTGACTGCAAAGGATAAGACAGATTTTCATGCCTGGCTTATGCAAACGATTCTTACTCTACATTGATATGCCACTATCCTTGAGGCCGAATGTTCAAAACAAAGTCCTGTTGAATAGAAACTTCATTTTTGGTTATCTCCAAATGCTCTCCTAGTAGAATGAATTAACAATGAATATAGGGTCAATCTGCTTTTTACACTGTTAACTTTGCTGACCTACCAATATTGAATAAAAATGCAGTGGTTGGTGGATGTGCACACTGAGAAGTTACCCAACAGATGGAGCTGTTGTCTGTTGTCCAATCTTATATGCAAACTACATGTATTCAAAGGACACATGCCCTTTTTATTGCAAGAGAGCCCAGATCCTCTTCTCTGGTATCCAAATTGACACATGCTGAAGGTAAGAAGGATAATTCTATATCCACCTCAATACCTTTTAAAATTACCCAAAACATTAGAATTTCAACTGAGGTTTTTAATGTCAATCAATGAACAAATTATTTAGTAACTACCTACCATGTGTCAAGCTTTGTGCAAGAAGCTGGAATACAAATATAAAGATAAAACAATTCTTGCTCTCAAAGACCATATTATATCCAATCAGAAGAGACAAGCGCATGTATTAGTATATGCAGAATAAATACAAAGAGAAAACACAGGCAAATGAAAGGTAGTTCAATACAAGGCAAATAGAAAAGATGGTCACTAGCAATGGGGTTAAGGAGTAACACCAAGAAAGAATTTATGCAGAAGGTGGTGAACAGTATCTTTCTATATAAGAAATGTTTTGTCAGAAAATATTTTAAACTGTTTTTTTTCTCCCAAGATTTTTTTTTCTACTTTCAGCTTTATTGATGTGTTTGGTTTTTACTTCACATTTACAGATTACTCCCACTTCATGAAGTGTCTCTTGTAACGAGACAAAACAGCTAAATAAAAATAATAATACAGTGACCTCCTATGAAAGTGCATGTGACATTTTACATCTGTAGCACCACCGACTCTCCTGGGCCTCTCTACTTTAAAAAAAATGAACAGAAATCTATTTTCTCTCCTTTCCAACTCCATTACCTACTGGGAAAAGAAAAAAAGATTATTTCTTTTAACAAATATGCTTAGCCAAGCAAAACAAATTCCCCCAATAATGGCACACATACATACACACTACATATATGTATGTATATGGTTTATGCATATATAATATATATGTGTTTATATATTTGTAATATTTGTGCATATATAATATATATGTATTTATATATTTGTGTATATTGCATATAGATGTCTATGCCTCATTCTGCACCCAAAAACAAGATTAACAGATAGCATGTTTAATTAACAATTCTCTGGAATCAGGAGTGCTCATTATTTATATAGCTTTTAAAGTTGTTTGTTTTTACAGCATTGTTATTATATAAACAATTTTACTGGTTTTGCTTATTTCTTTTGTCATGAGCTTATAAAAATTCTCAAATTGTTTGTTTTTATAACATTGATGTTATAGTGTAAATAAATGATTCTGATTCTGCCTTCTTCAGTTTCCATCAGTTCATTTAAATCAGCCTTTTCTTGTCTATGTGAAATCATCTACAGGCATTCCATCACATTCAAAATCACGTATTCAGTCGTTCTTCAATTGTTGGACATCCTCTTAGTTCCTAGGTTTTTTGGCATTGCAAAAAAATAAACAAAAAGAGATATTGTGAATATTTTTGTAGTCAATAGATTTTTTCTTTTTTTTTTCAATCTCTTTTGCATGAAGGCCTAGCAATAATATACCTAGGTCAGTGGATCTAGTAATAGTAATATTTGTGTATAATTCCAAATTCTTTCCAGAATAATTGAACTCATTCATAGGGCATTCTCTCCAACATTTGTCATTTTTCCTTTTTTGTCATCTTTCCCACTCTGATATGAGCTGGAATTGTAGAATTTCTTTAAGTTGAATTTCTCTAATTAGTAGTGATTTCAAGGATTTTTAAAATTTGTTTATAAATAGCCTGGGTTTCTTCCCTTGAGAGCTATCTGTTCATAGCTTTAGATTATTTATCAATTACAGAATGCCCCTTTTTCTTATAAATTTCAATTAGTTACATATATATCTTAGAAATGTGACCTTTATCAGAGAAACTTGCTGCAAATTTCCCCATTATTTGTTTCGATTTTGTTTCTAGCTTTATTAGACCGGTTTGCACAAAAATGTTTTAATTTTATGTAATGAGGATTACCCATTTGTTTCCTATGATCCTTTCTATTTCTTTTTTGGTCATAAACTTGGCTCCTATACATAGATCTGATAGGCAATTTTTTCCATGTTTCTCTAATTTGTGATGTAACCCCTCATATCTAGTTCATCTATTCATTTGGAACTTGTCTTTTTATAAGGTGTGATGTGTTGGTCTAAATCTATTTTCTTCTATACTGCTCTTCATTTTTCCTACAGTTTTTGTCAATTGTGAGTAGCTAGGGTCTTTATATTCACTGACTCCTTGGGTATTAGATATATCTGCTTCTGGGTGATGTGTACCTAATCTGTTTCACTGACTAATCTCTCTATTTCTTAAACAGTATTACATTGTTTTTAATGATTACTGATTTGAAATATATATGTATGCATACATTCATGTATATATGTACATATATGCACACATATACATATACATACATACTAGGTCTATGTCCCAGAGAGATATAAAAAAGAAGGAAAAGGACCTATATGTACAAAAATATTTATAGCAGCTCTTTTCATGGTGGAAAAGAATTAGAAATTGAGGAGAAATGGCTGAACAAGTTGTAGTACATGATTGTGATGAATATTGTTGTGCTATAAGAAATGATGAGCAGGATTCTCTCAAAAAGACCTGGAAAGGCTTACACAAACTGATCCAAAGTGAGATGAGCAGAACCACGAGAACATTATACAAGGTAACAGCAATATAGTAGGATGATCAACTGTGAATAACTAACTATTCTCAGCAATATGATGATCCAAGACAATTCCAAAGGATTTATGATGAAAAATGGTATCATCTCCAGAAAAAGAATTGATGGAGTCTGAATGCAGATCAAAGCATACGATTTTTTTTACGGTCTTTTTTTTTTTGGATGGGGTCTGTATTTTCTTTCACAACATGATTAATATGGAAATATGTTTTGTTGACTGCACATTTATAATCTATATCAAATTGCATGACTTCTCAATGAGGGAGGAGGAAAGGAAGAGAATTTGGAACTCCAAATTTTTAAAAAAACAAATGTTAAAAAATGTTTTTACATGACAAATAAAATGTTTTTAAATTTCAATTTCAATATTTTTAAATTTCATGTTGGCTATCATTTCCAAAGCTGTGTTATCCTGAATAGCCCCAAAAAAAGGAAAAGGAAAAAGAGAATGATACCAAATGATGTGTCATCCTATTAATGGCTAAAATTAGGTTTCCACTTTAAATATTGATAATTTTTCCTTTATTTAGTGTATCAAAATATTCTTATAACTGAATCAAGACTCAATCATCAGAAGACTTGTTATTGCTACCTTTTGTTCCTCAGTAGTTTCCTCATCCCTATCCTCCTTTCTCCACACAAACCCTCTCCATAACAGCAGGCAAATTAGAAAATTTATCATTCCAATAATTAGAACCAATAGATTGATTGTATTTCCCAACATGTCATTTTGGGAAAATATTTAAACTGTATCCTCTGGTAAGAAGAATGAAGCTTAGGTGGCAGAGTGGATAGAATACTGGCCTTGGAGACAGGAGAATATGGATTCACCTTGTGCCTCTGACAAACACAGGCTGTGTGACCCTGGGAAAAATCACTTAACCTCCAATAACCCAGGTAATTCTCTCAGATTGAGTTGCAGGGAAGATGTCAATTGGCAATGTAAATAGCAAATAAATAGCATGTATTAAGCACCTACTATGTGCTAAGTGCTGGGGATACACAGAACTCCTCAAGGAGCTCACAATATAACAGGATACGGTGTGCAAACAACTACAAACAAGAGATACATAGAATAATTGAAGATAGAGAGGTAGAGAAATGGAATGTTCCCTACCTAACTGTGAAGACAGGTCTGGTCAAAAACAAAGGGAGGCATAGAAGCAGCGGTTGTTGTTATTGATTAATCATTCTCAGGCATGTCCAACTCTTCATGACCCATTTTGTGGGGAAGGAGTTAGTTCTTGACAAAGATAATGGAGTGGTTTTCCATTTCCTTCTCCAGTTCATTTTACAGATCAGGAAGCTGAGGCAAACAGAATTAAGTGACTTGTCCAAGATCACACAATTAGAATCTGGGGGTAGATTTGAATGAGGTCTTCCTGACTCCAGGTCTAGCTCTCTGTCCACTATGCCACCTAGCTGTCCATGGAAGCAGCAGAAATAAGATTGGCTGGAGAATCAGATAACCTAGATTCAAATCCCACCTCTGACATTTGCTACCCATATACCATGGGCAAATTATTTCACTGAGCTTTCCTTATCAGTATGAGGAGTTTGATTAAATGACTTATGACATCCCTTCCAGCTCTCCATCTATGATTCTTAAACCCAAAAAAATAACACAGATAGACAGGGTCTAATGTATTTGTACAGTCAGAATGAGTTTTGGATTAGAATGAGCAGAGGGAGAAAATGGGCAAGACCACACATGGCCATTGATGGGAATAGATCATTCCCACAACAACATGGCACCAGGACAACCAAATTCCTAACAAAATGGAGGGTTTAATCAAGCAGAAAACAGGCTGATGGTTTCTGGGCGACAGAAATTCTCCACATATTTTCCCTTCATCACCACAGAAGTTGCTTCCAAGCCCAAGGAGAAACTACTCCACTCTATTCCTCCACCCCCCCACCCCACTTTTTTCCTTGGAACAGCTTTCCTGCTAGCAGTAACCTGGCAACTCATATTGGAGGGGCTGCCTATGGGGAAGGGCTTCAAGGAAATTTGTCATGCCATTCAGAGATACATAATTTCTCCAAATTCCCTGCATCAGTACAACTGGATGATGGGGAACTGTTTGGGAGTTCTACCCAGAGCTGTCCCCTAAAGACTTCCTGAAGGCAGAGGAGAAAGAAATTAGAATTCCACCTGATGAAACTCAGAGGAAAACAGACTTCTTAAGGAGCTCCTCCCTTCCTTCCATGTCCTTTCTCTTAGTGGCACTTCTATAAATGCCATCCAAGATGGTGTTTCTGACAGCAATACACAATATTTGCTAGTCTTATGTCAGGAAAGTGAATCCTGCCTCTGACCACAACCACCCATGCTTCTCATATTTCTCAGAGAGGTGGGAAGCAGGAGAGGGCAGTTAGGTGGCACAGTGGGTAAGATCACTGGATTTGGGGGTCAAGAATACCTGAGTTCAAGTCTTGCCCCAGACACTTACTAGCTATGTGACCCTAAGCTAACCACTTAACCTCTTTGCCTCTGTTTCTCAATTACAAAATCAGAATAACAATAGCATCTACTTGACTGGGTTGTTGTGAGAATCAGATTAAGATAATATTAGTAAAGCCTAGCACATAATAGGTACTTCATAAATACTTATTTCCTTACCTAAGCCTCTTTCAGACTACTCTCTTTATCTGTGAAATGGAGATCACAATAGCGCCTACCTCTCAGGGTTGTTTTGAAGACCAAATGAGACGACATATTATAGGATGTCCTTTGCAACCAAGGCTTTATATAAATGCTAGCTCTTATCATCATTAGCCTTTTTATTATCTGGGACATTTTCAAACTTTCCCTGCATTATCTCATCATGAAAGACAATGGAGGTGACCCCTCCATTCTTCAAAGCTATGCTAGTGGAATATGAATTCTGACAGGTCTTAAAAAGTCTTCATCACAATTTTAGAAATGGACTTTGACGCCTGTCATCTCAAGACCAGTCTGCCTACATGTGGAGATAGCTTTCACCAGAAGAATCGCTGCCCTCTAGAGAAAGTCTTCCCCAGCCTCCTAGGTGGGATAATGGATAGAGCTCTGAACCCGAAGTCAGATATTCCTGAGTTTGAATCCAACCTCAGCCTCTCCCTAGTTGTGCGACACTGGGCAAGTCACTTAACTGCTCTTTGCCTCAGCTTTCTTATCTGTAAAGGGGGAAAATAGTAGCACCTTACTTCCAAGGGTTATTGTGAGACTCAATGAGATAATTATGAAGTTCTTGGCAGAGTACCTGATATACAGTAAGTGCTAAATAAATGTTTGCTATTATTATTAGTGCCTTCTCTCTGTTATTATTTTGTATTTATTATATCTATTTCTCATTTCTACATAGTTTTTGCATGCCATGTCCCACGTTAGGCTGTGAGCTCCTTGAGAGAAAAGAATTAACTTCTGCCTTTTTAATATCCCAATCACTTAGCATCATTCCTGGCACATAGAAGGCACTTTTCAAATGACTGGGTAGGTAATGTATTTTTTTCTTTTTGCTAAAGACTTAGTCTAAGAAGACAGAGGTGGAGAGGAAGGAAGAGAAATTGTGACCTTCCTCACTGGAAAGACTCTGGTCTTTTCAACAAGAATGCTTGAAAATCCTCTATTTCTTTGAAGTTCCGTTTTTCCCCTGAAATATTATTCTCAGTTTTGCTGGGTAGATGATTCTTGTTTTTAATCCTATCTCCTTTGACCTCTGTGATATCATATTCCAAGCTCTTAGATCCTTTAAGTGTAGACGCTGCTAAATGGTATTATCCTGATTGTGCTTCCACAATACTTGAATTGTTTCTTTCTGGCTACTTGTTATATTGTCTCCTTGACCTGAGAACACTGGAATTTGACTACAATATTTCTTGGAGTTTTCCTTTGGGGATCTCCTTCATGAGGTGATCAGTGGATTCTTTCCATTTCTATTTTACCCTCTGATAATTTTGATTGATAATTTCTTGAAAGATGATGTCTAGGCTCCTTTTCTGATGATAGCTTTCAGATAGTAAAATAATTTTTAAATTATCTCTCCTGGATCCATTTTCCATGTCTGTTGTTTCCTCAGTGAGATACTTCACACTGTCTTCAATTTTTTCATTCTTTTGATTCAGTTTTATAATTTCTTGATTAGCTCCATTCTAATTTTGAAGGATTTATTTTCTTCAGTGAATTTTCATACCTTTTTTCATTTGGCCCATTCTGCTTTTTAAGGCATTCTTCTCCTCATTGGCTTTTTGGATCTCTTTCACCACTTGTGTTGGTCTAATTTTAAAGACGATGGGATTTTTTCCTTTAGCAAGCTGTTGACTCATTTTTCATGATTTCTTGCATTACTCTCATTTCTCTTCCTAGTTTTTCCTCTACCTCTATTACTTGATTTTCAAAATCCTTTTTAAGTTCTTCCATGGCCTGAGAACAATTCATATTTTTCTTAGAGGCTTTGGATGCAAGAATTTTGATTTTCTTGTCTTCTGGTTGCACGTTTCGATCTTCCTTGTCACCAGTAGTGTAAGAAAATACCTCTTCCCTGAGAAAGCAAGAATCTACAGTTTGTTTCTTTTTGCTCATTTTCCCAGCCAATTACTTGACTTTTTAGTTCTTTGTTAAGTGGAGGGCTCCAGAAGCAGCATATGCTTCAGCAGTGGCTGCTGCTGACATGGGATTGAGGCCCGACCAGGCTCTCCTCTCAGCCAGGTGACAGACCCTTCCCACTGATCTTTGAAGCTGTTTTTGGCGTTTGTGGGTGGAGAAATCTGGAAACAGTAGCAGCTACCAGCAATTCAGTCCCTTAAGGCCTGTTCCAGCTCTATTCACCAAGCAGCACTCTGCTCCCACTCTGGTTCAATAGACCCTTGCCATCGATCTTCCAGATTATTTTGGGCTGGAAATTTGCTTCAGTCTGTCATTTTGAGGCTTCTGCTGATCTAGAATTTGTTTAGAGTCATTTTTACAGGTTTTGTGAGGGATTTAGGGGAGAGCACTAGCAGGTCCCTGCTTCTACTCTGCCATTTGGCTCTGCCCTCCTTGTTGCAGGCATTTAATTTAGTATGCCCCTCAAGAC
Source organism: Potorous gilbertii (assembly GCA_028658325.1). Classification (NCBI taxonomy): domain Eukaryota; kingdom Metazoa; phylum Chordata; class Mammalia; order Diprotodontia; family Potoroidae; genus Potorous; species Potorous gilbertii. The sequence goes on from CM053770.1 coordinate 447,173,844, forward strand.
CTGCCAGCCTAAAAGAAATTAGGCTGGACCTATATGAAATCTATAGAAAAATGAGTTTTTATGAAAATTGTATGATTTTGATGTTCATTGTTATCAGAGGTCATGAAACTATTATACCTGAAAGTATAACAAAGAGAAGTAAAACTGTTGTGAGCAGCCAAAAGTCATGTCATTTCAAAGACAAACTTTGAGACTAACTCCCTGAAGGCAGACGATTTTCATTCTTGTCTCAATACAGAGAAGGACTTGGCATATATTAAGTATAAGTGCTTGATTAAATAATCAATCATTAATCATTTTTATGTGAAAAGTAGTGTTAAATGTTGAGAATAAGAAGAAAAAATGAAATATGCTTTGCCTGCAAGGAGCTTTGTGAGTTGAATCACTTCATAGCAGCTATGTGGCAGAAGGAATTCAATATTCATTAATTACCTATTAAACATTTTAAGGGTACTAAGTTAAATAAGATACTACTCTTACTTAAAAGGAGATTATATGTTAGTAATGACATGAGTTTTAGGCACAAACGTATAATTCAAAATAGAATATTAGTGTATAAGAAAGGAACCCTAAAAGGGAGCCATAATAGAGCTATGGAAGAAGTGGTTACTTTGGACTAAGAGGATAAGCTTCATGGAGAAGGTAACATGGGATAAATATGAAATAATAAACAGAGGAAAAATACTAATAATGTAACACTGGATAAAGCAGGGAAGGGGGATAAAAGGTGTGCCATTTAGACATAGTGGATGGGGATATATTCCAGAATGGTGAGTTATTTCTCTCTTTTATAACTGTCATTGGGAGTTATGTTTGGGAAACTCTTTATGAAAATATTTTTGAGTTTCAAAAAGAAATAATGAAGACGATTTCCTAACATTTTAACTTTATTATCAATGTTTTTAAAGTTGGTCCTCCAGAATACTTAGGATCTCAGGAAATAGCTTCCTAACAACTCTTCAACTTTTCCATGGTAACAGAATCAGGGGGATTTTGAAAAAGAAAACTTGAGACCAAAAGCAGAAGGGAAATGTCACACTTGTTAAAAAGAAAATACACGAATACTCTATTTAAGGTGCAATGATGCATAAAATGGAGCCACAGGCAGCTAAAAACTAATCATCACATGTAACCAAAATGTTTCTTTCAAAACATGACATCAAAACACAATGGTGTGAAGAGCAAGTAAAAGCACTGACTCATTCAATGTTGTTGTCCAGGGTCAACACAGCCCTCAGAAAGTCTACTACTAACAAAGGTGTTCATCTTCCAGAATTGGAGAATAGCATTCATTCAAATGGAAAGTCATACTCAAATTATAGTTTCAGAACAGATTCTCTTTTCAAAGAGGATCACCTACTTCTGTACCCACATATACAAGGAAATAATGGAGACTTTTTTTCTAATTGTCATTTTTAGGACATTATTTTGAAAATACTAGCATACGTTGGGCCAAATTCTGCCCTCAGCAACTGTACACCTTGAATATTCCTGAACTAAAGGATATGCTATGCAGAATATTCAAATATAAACATTGTTGTCAATCATGTCTTTCCAAACCAGAAAAAAAATCAGTTCAAACTGTTGAAAAATTAAATTCAACTCAGCATATCTAGGTTTTTGCTCATCTGAAAACACAAGTTCATATCTGAAATTCCCCTTAATGATAAAACCGAAATCAAAAGTTCTTAGCCTCCATCTTTTTAGACTAAGGAGTCATATATTTTTAGTCTAGATCTTCTCCCTTACTCGTTTTAGTTGTCTTTCTCTGGGCCTTTTTTAGGTTCATTATAGATTTCTTAATGTGCAGTGACTATAAATACACACAGTATAGCAAGTGCAAACACATAATATGATGATAATTTCTGAGTTAAGATACAGGAAGGTTCTAAGATATGCCCAAAATTAATAAATTAGACTCATCTTATTTCCCATGGTTTTTTTTTACCTTTGAAAAAAGCATTCCTGTAATCATTGACCATTTTTTCTCCTCCCTCCACAGCTCCCAAATCCTAAATGCTAACAGTTTTCTTAATATCTTGCCCATAATATAATTTTGGAAGTAATTCCATTGACTATATTGATTCATTGAGCATCTCTTTCTGGCTCTTGTTCCAACAGTACTGGCTACTCATATGCTTCAATATGTAAACAGTTGGTTCTACTTACCCTAGGTTCTAAATCTCTGGTAATGTTTGTTCATAAAGAAGTATATTATTATAGCAATACAATAAAGAATAGTCAAAACAACTTCATGTGGCACCTTAAAAGGAATGACTTAGGTTGTGAGCACAATTCTATGTCCAAGTAGAATCATAAGACTGTAAAAATATTAGAACCAGAAGGGAAACCTTAATTATCATGTAATCTGAGAAAGTAAGATACTTTGGGTTATAGGACTAGATACAAGACAGCCACAAGTACAGGATTAACTGGTTATTTCATTTCTCTGATGTGATGACCCTGATCCTTGATATGCTTCTCCCCAACCCTTACATGACACGCCAATTCTAGAGACCTGGATCTTGATTGGAACAGCCCAGGGGAGGTCTAGTCCCAAGGAAATCTTTCTTAAGATAATACAATATTATTGATTAGAAAAATCAGAATTCAAGTGTTTTGTACTTCTGTTCTATCCTCTATCTACTATAATATTCAGAATTCTGGAGCAGTTGCATAACTTAGAGATTTTGAATATATTAATATGATGGTTTGGTTAAAAGACAGTGGGGTAGACATCAGAGCTGACTATGTTAACTGAGCAAATCTCAAACTCTCTGGGCCTCAAAATGGGAAATTAGATGACTCCTAAGGTCCTTTCTAGACCTAAGACTTTTCGATTTAATGACACTACTGATTCACCATTAGTCAAAAAATAGAAAATAGAATTGTTTTCCAATTCATCAAACATAACTCATAAATCTGAGTTCCCTCAATTTGCATATGGCAAGATTTAGGATCATTCCTAAATATGACTTTTTATTATTGCTGTTTTCAATGAATGAATGACTAAATGGATAGCATTCTAAAGTCTAACTACCTAATTGAAAGACCATGGTAAGGTAGCTTGAGGGAGACATCAAACTAAGTGAATAACAGGATGACCTACATCAAGAATTTTCTGTGCTACAGAATCTGTGGGGACTGGGAAGGAATCCTGAAATGGAACCCGATTGGCCTCTGTTGATGTTCATGATTGGGATAGCACCCTGGCCCATATAAAGTAATAGTGGAAAGGGAAAGGAAAAGATATTTACATAGGGCTCTCCTTGTGCCAGACACTTTTACAAATGTGACCTCATTTTATCCACACAACAACCTGGGAGGCAGGGGCTATTCTTATCCACCTTTTTTTACAGTTGAGGAAAATGAAGTAAACAGAGATTACGTGATTAGCCCAGAACCACACAGCTAGTAAGTGTCTGGAGCCGGATCTGAATTCAGGTCATCCTGACTCCAGGTCCAGCACTCTTATCCACTGCGCCACAAGCGGTAATTGTTCCCTATCACTCTAATAAAGACACAAGGAGAGAATAGATAAGGCTGAAGGCTAACCCTACACAATACAATCACAATAATCCACTAGAGAGTGAGGACAGATGAAGGAGCAACATTGCTTTGCGTTCCGGTGCTATGGGAAGAAACAATATATCAGAACAAATCAAGAACACCAAAACTCCATCTGCTAGAAATGTTTCAGTGCCAGAAAGGCTTCCTTTAACAGCATCCTCAATTCCAAGTTACACACCAATGTTTTGCAGAGAAAGTCAGGATAATCATAAGGTAACTTCAGTTTCTAAATTAAAGTTAGATGAAATAAGGGCAGAATTTGAGGAGTTACTTAAATCTGTAGAGGCAAAAGCTAAAAAACCTGAAGGCATTGAAAATGTACATTTACAACACTGGTTGCACTTTCATTCATTCAAGTGAAGGAGTTGGAATACTCCTTGCCCTCACCACTTCCAATTCTCACTTCTTCCATCACTATCATTCAGTAATACCTTCCTTTGAGGTTCATTCAACCCATTTCAAACATTCAATCGAAATTCCACCAAGCTGAAAACATTCTTTTTCCTCCCTCAAAGAGGTCAATGCCTGGCTCACAACCTTTCTTTCCTTGCCAATTCCTGCTATCATAGTAGGACCCTTGATCATTCCTTCACCCACAAATGTACCACTTCCATGTTGATGAACTGTGAAATTCCCTTGTCAAATCAGTCTATTGTCATTCTACCTTCCCCTCTATCTTGGAACCTCAATATTTTTCACCCTTCCTAAACCTTCCAAGTCCTAAAACCTTCAGCTCTTTCCCAGACCATCAGTCCTGCACTGGCTACACTCTCCTCCCTTACCCATCTTTGACCCCTTGTTGAAGCAGTTCCACATTATACTATTCTCTTCTCTCAAAATTTCTTGAACTTCCTATTGCAAATCTTGCCATGCCAAGTCAAAGCCTTAGAGTACTCCCACTATCTGCTGCTTTCACTCCTGCTTAGATGTTGCTGAATGAAGTTGGAGAAAATCATGAAACTATATTGACTGGATCTACTACTAATCTGTTACACAAGTTCAAGTGGGCCCTAATGCAGCAAAGTAATACTTTGATATTTCCTTAATTGAAAAAGCAGAATTAGCCAAATGGAAAAGGAGGTTCAAAAGCTCCCTGAAGAAAATAGTTCTTTAAAAATTAGAACGGAACAGATGGAGGCTCATGACTTTATGAAAAACCAAGAAATCACAAAACAAAACCAAAAGAATGAAAAAATGGAAGATAATGTGAAATATTTCATTGGAAAAACAACTGACCTGGAAAATAGATCCAGGAGAGACAATTTAAAAATTATAGGGCTGCCTGAAAGCCTTGATCAAAAAAAGAGCCTAGACATAATCTTTCATGAAATTATCATGAAATTAGAATATCAAGGAAAACTTCCCTGACATTCTAGAACCAGAGGGCAAAATAAGTATTGAAAGAATCCACAGATCATCTCCTGAAAGAGATCCAAAAAGAAGAACTCCTAGGAACATTGTGGCCAATTTCCAGAGTTCCCTGATCAGGGAGGAAAAATTGCAAGCAGCTAGAAAGAAACAATTCCAGTATTGTGGAAATACAATCAGGGTAACACAAGATCTAGCAGCTTCTACATTAAGGGATAGAAGGGTGTGGAAAATGATATTCCAGAAGTTAAAGGAATTAGGACTAAAACCAAGAATCACCTACCCAGAAAAAATGAGTATAAAACTTCGGGGTGAAAATGGTCTTTCAATGAAATAGAGGACTTTCAAGCATTCTTTCTGAAAAGACCAGAACTGAAAAGAAAATTTGACTTTCAAACACAAGAATGAAGAGAAGCATGAAAAGGTAAACAGCAAAGAGAAGTCATATGGGACTTACTAAAGTTGAACCATTTACATTCCTACAGGGAAAGATAATGTTTGTATCTCTTGAAACTTTTTCCAGTACCTGGATAGTTGGTGGGATTACACACACACACACACACACACACACACACACACACACACACACACACACAGCACAGGGTGAATTGAATAGGATATCAATATCTTTAAAAAATGAAATTAAGTGGTGAGAGAGAAATATATTGGGAGGAAAAAGAGAGAAATGGAATGGGGCAAATTATCTCTCATAGAAGAGGCAAGTAAAAGACTTTTCAGTGGAGGGAAAAGGGGGGAGGTGAGAGAAAAAATGTGAAGTTTACTCTCATCACATTTAACTAAAGGAAGGAATAAAATGCACACTCATTTTGGTATAAAAACCTATCTTACAATACAGGATAGTGGGGGAGAAAGGGATAAGCAGGGTGGGGGGTAATGGAAGGCAGGGCAGTGGGAGGAGGGAGCACTCTTGGGGAAGGATAGGATCAAAAGAGAGAATAGAAGAAACGGGGGGCAGGATAGGATGGAGGGAAAGATAGTTAGTCTTACATAACACAACTTTTATGGAAGTCATTTGCAAAACTACACAGATATGGCCTATATTTAATTGCTTGCCTTCCCAAAGGGAATGGGTGGGGAGGGAGAAGTTGGAACTCAAAAGTTTTAGGAACAACTGTTGAGTATTGTCCTTGCAACTAGGAAATAAGAAATACAGGTAATGTGGTATAGAAAGTTATCTTGCCCTACAGGACAAAAGAGAAGATGGGAATAAGGGAAGGGAAGGATGTTAAAAGGGAAGACAGATTGGTGATAGAGGAAATTAGAATGCTCAGCGTTTAGGGGTGGGGGAGGGGAGAAATGGGGAGAAAATTTGGAACCCAAAATTTTGTGGAAATGAATGTTGAAAACTTTAATTAATTAATTAGTTAATTTAAAAAAAAAGATTTCCTTCTTCTCCTCATCACATTTAAGTGAGATGTCTCCTGCCACTATCTCCTCCTTCACCTAGCTCACACAAGGCAACTTGTCTACATGCACAAATGAATGTGCATTTTCTCCAACGTATTTCCCCTTCTTTCACTTATCTTCAGTTTTTTCCCTATCTATTGGCTCTTTCCCTAATGCCTGCAAAATATGCCCATGTCTTCACTACTCTTAAAAACACCTTAACTTCAACCATCTTATAGCTCTCCTCCCTTTTGTGGCTAAACTCCTTGGGAAAGCCATCTACAATCAACATTTTTATTTCCTTATTATTTTTTTCTTTGCTTTTCACCATATGGTTTCTGACCTCACCTTTCAACTTAAACTGTTTTCTCCAAAGTTACCAGTGATCTCTTAATTGCCAAATCAAAAGGCCTTTGAAAAATCCTTCTCCTTCTTGATCTCTGCAACCTCTAACATTGTCAATCACTCTTTTCTCCCAGTCTTTAGTTTTTTCTCCCACTGCTCTATTATGGTTATGTTCTTACACGTCTGACAATTCCTCAATCTTCTTTGCTGGATCTTTGTCCAGATCACACATGCCAATGACAGGTATCCCAGAGGGCTCCATCTTGGACCCTCTTCTCTTCTCCTATACTGTTGTACTTGGTGGTTTCATAAGCTCAGATGGATTCAATTATCATCTCTTTGATTATAATTCTCAGATTTATTTATCTAGCCCAAACTTCCAGATTCACATCTCCAGCTGCCTATTAGACATTTCAAATTGGATGTTCAATTGGCATCTTAAACTCAATGTAACCAAAACTGAACTCATTAGCTTTCCCCCTTACTCCCCTGTGACTTTCAACGGCATTAGGACCCTCCCATGCTCACAACCTAGGTGTCATCTTTGACTTCTCACTCTCTCTTGCCACCCATATCCAGTCAATTGTTAAGACTTGGTGTTTTTTTTACCATTGTAACATCTCTTGTACATGCCCCCTTGTCTCCTCTGACACTGCTACCACCCCAGGGATATCCCCTGTGATATCCCTTATCATCTCCCATATAGACTACTTCAATAGCCTGCGAGATTCTCTCGCTGCCTTGAGTCTCTCATCCAACCAGCCCATCCTACACTTAGTCAAACTGATATTACTAAAGTGTAGGTCTAACCAGGTTGCCCCTGATTCAATAAACTTTAGTGGCTTCTTATCATCTCCAGGACTAAATATAAAATCCTTTGTTTAGCTTTTAAAGCCCTTCATAACCTGACCCCTACCACCCTTCCTGTCTTACACTCTGTTTACTCTCCACATATTCTATAATTCGATGACACTGGCCTCCTTCCTATTCTTTGATCAGATATTCTAGCTCCCTATTCCATGTATTAGCATTGTCTGTGAATTATTCTTAGAATGCTGCCCTTCTTCATTTCTTCTTTCTGGCTTTTCTTGCTTTTTTCAAGTGCCAGCTAAATTCTCACTGTATAAAAGGAGCATTTTCTGATCCCTTTAATTCTAGTGCCTTCCCTCCATTGATTATCTGCAGATTAACCTACTATATCTCATGTGCACACAGTTGTTTGCGTGTTTTCCCCCCGCATTAGAAGGGAGAACTATCTCTTATTATTCTCAGCACTTAACACATAGAAGATGCTTAATAAATACTCACGGACTGACTACAGAAGTGCTACCTAATAATCAAATGGATGGCAAAATAATGCCCATGTAATAAATAAATGATTTTGAAAAAGAGATGGGAAAACTGAAAGTGGAATTTTGGAAAGTTCTTTTTGAGTTTGGTGGCATGAATCCAATTAATAGATACTAACGAGTCAACTATACCAAAGAGGAGTAATTTTTAAAAAGTTGTCATCTGTTGTAACTATAATAAACAAAAGTATTTTCCACAATATTTGCCCATGAAGTTTCTGAATTTTTTGTAATTGTAGTCAAATATTATAGGAGAATGCCGCAATAAGGATCATGAATAGCAAGATAAAACTATATAGGTATACCTTCAACAAAAGGCATAAAACAGCACCTTGGCAGAAACATCTTTATTGCAGACCTGTGGAAAGATACTGTAATATTACAACAACATCTAAAGAGTTTTCCAGTAGAGAACCTGAACAACTTATCACCCAATTAAGGATAAAAAAAATCTGGAATGGAGCCTGGAAAAACAAAGGGTGTCAAAAATTCTTGATAGCCTTCATCAGAAATTAAAAATGAAAGCCAAAAATGTGATGGCAATACAAAAAAATCAGTGGCACAGAGGAAAAAAAATAAACATTCTACATTAACACAAGCTATACCCAGAAAACCTGAGAAACATCAATGGGGTGAACAAACACTCTAGAAGAGGGAAGTAGTGGGAAATGTTTTGGTTGCCTGTGTGGTAGAAAGAATTCTGACACAGAAAAATTTCAGTTTAAGTCACATGTGAAACATAAAGCTTGTGCACCATTAATCATAACCCAAGCCCCAATGTCCATTAGCATGAGACTCTCAGCTCATTTGTGGAGATCAATGTCCCACTCTGGTTTGAGGCTTAGGCTGAAAGTGCTGAGAGTGAGAAAGAAGAGTTCTTCTTCCTGATTCTTCAAGCTTCCAGGAGTTTTGGCTTTGTGCTCTGAGGGAAAAGAACTGCTAACCTCTTTTCAGGATGCTGAAAGGAAAGAAAGACTCTGGGGAAAAGTCAGCATAAGAGAAGCTGGCCATCTCTATCATGTCCTTATCCTGAGCTTGCTATACTAGAGACTTTGGAGAATTTTTTCCCCTGGGTGAGATATGGGACTCTTGGTTGAGATAGGATATCTCATTCCCAATAACAGAAAACTCCTTCAATCTATACTGTCTTGTTTATATTCTTATGTGTATATTTTCCTTGATTTCTGTTTTGCTTTTGACTTGGATAAATAAATTTCTTTGTCATTTGAATTCACTGTGAAATATTTGAAGGGAAGTCAAGCCTTGAATTTAAAGTATGGGGAACTCCTTTCGCTATTAAGAAATAGTGATAAAGAGTTTAGCTTCAACCTTAAATATACTTCCCCTAGGCTACAATATTTAAGGGACCAAATAGATAGAATTCTAGCCCAGTGCCCCCCCTCTCTATGGTGAACAGAGTGGTGAACCTTTGACCCCAATCTCCTACTCCCTTTTCTGATCTTAGGAAAGGAATTAAGTTCTCTCGTGGAGAATGGTAGAGTGAGGAGATACTAGAGATGTCTATTCTTGCCTCCTTGTAAGTCACATCTTGACAGACATACTACATAATGAATGATAAAACAGTTATTTTAAGGGAGGTGACAATCTTTAGTTTCTCTTCAAAAGTGGAAAAACAGTAATTTCAGGTAAGATGCATAATTATTGACTCAAATGTCTCACAGTGGCACATAAATTTCTAGCAAAACACATCATTAATCTGATTCCATATTTCTTAACAGCAGGAATTATTTCTTATCAAAGAATTGAAATGCTTATGACTCCTCCAAGTAGGGGCCAATTACATGTCTACATGTTTTATACAAAGCATTTTAGCTTATATCACTTTAAGAAAAACTATAAAAACTTACAAAATATACATTGACTGTGGAACAAAAGAAAAATATTAGCCAAAAGTTCTAATGGATTTAAAATTCATTATCACAATGAGGAGAAATACTTAGAAGTCAAAGTATTTCTTAGCAGTCAATTACATTGCTACTATAAACATCTACTGATTATGAAACAAACTGCTTGAAAGCACCATAACATTAATATCACTTTTATTGATTATTACAAAGCCTTTGGCTCAGTCCCACATTCATAGCTTAGTTGTATACTGCAAATCTATAAAAAATATTTTTAAATAGTAAGGATGCTAGAGTATTTGATGTCCATCTGGAAAACTGTTCACTATTAAATATGTGCCACCAGTGAAATAATATAAATAACAATTAGCGTAAATTGTGCCATCATCCAGGTAGATGGCAAAGTCCACTCTGATTCTGCCTAGCTTGAAGCCCATTACCACCACTCCTGAATAGAACTGAGTATGACTTCCAAGTCAAAAAGATAGTCTTATCAAAACATCATATTAATCATTTGATGTGCTTGAATGATAAGTTATAGTACTCCATTGAAAAATATATTAGTTACTTCAGCTCATGGAAACTTTCTCCAGTGTTAACAACATGTTCATTTGTTTTAATAAGTATTACATCTTAATGTTCACCAAGGAATAATGGATACTGCAGGCTCTGAACTTGAATCAAGAGGTCAAATTAAACCAACAGATAAAGGTGATATTTATAAATACTTTGGTCTTTTTAGCCATAGTACATCAAACATAAAAAAATTAGGGAGAAACTGGATGTAGCATATGTTAAGAGACTGAAGTTAGAGCTTACTGGTAAAAACACTGCTGGAGCATTTAACACTCATGCAATATCTATATTACCATGTATTATGGGCACAATAAACAGACAAGGAACCACGAAGTTGTCCAACAGAATCCCCATACAATTTTAATAAAATGTAGAACTTATTGTGCAAACACAACTATTGAAGATTTAACACTTTCTCATTATAGAGGAAGGAAAAAGAGTTTTGTCAATGTTCTCAGAACACATGTTAAGTTAGCATTTATAGAAATATTTTGGAAACAAAAAGACCCCATTTCACAGATCGTTAAAGACTGACCAAAGATATGTGCTTGGGTAGGGAGCATTGTGATATTCCTGCCAAGAGTTTGAAAGGCAAACACCCTCTCATCACAGAAGAAGAAAGTGGTGAGAAACTGTAACTCAGTTCACCCAGCCCAGGACATCACCACAACATAGTGCCACTGCTAGAACACACAAGATTGCTGTCCAAAGTCACTCAGGCATAACATTGACACAAAAAAATAAGAGTAAGAACAAGACTTTGATAGAGGTTGCCAAACAGAATATTCAATCTCCAAACTACAAGGTATGAAAAGCTTTCAAAATATAGAGACCTGGAGGAAGAAATCAAAGCCATATAGGAAGATGAACTTATATCCTATTGTTCTTATTCAGTTACAAAAAAAGATTCATTTTATCCCTTTGTGCATTAGTCTGCTAAAAATTTAATATAATAAAGATCCTTCCCTTCTACCATACAGATTTCTTCTACCCAAAAGACATTTATAAATCTGGAGAAGGCAACTTTCATTCAACTAGAAGTAGTTCTACAAATACATAATAAGAAGATAGTGACCTTTTTTGTTGAGAGCCATTCCTATCTGAATTCCATTATTTGAAGATTATTTATACTAATAATAAGCACTTTAAAGGCAAAGGAACTAGATCTGTAATTTCATTAGTATAGGAAACTCATGGATGGGTAAACTCCCTCTATCAATGCAGATAGGTGCCTTCTCTGCAATTTATGACTTTAAAGACTTTTTCCTAGACATGTTGAGTGACTTGCCAAAGATCACACAGCAGAACTTGAACTCAGATCTTCCTGACTCCAAGACCAGCTATCTACCTGAACATGATGCCTCTCAAGGCAGAGTAGATGGAGAGCTGGACTCAGAGTGAAGAAGTAAAAAACATATAAGCCATTTCTCAACAGATAAGGGGTAAAAGTATATAAATAAGAAGTTCTCAAAAGAAGAATGGTAAACTATTAACAACCACATCAAAAAATGTTTCAGTTCACTAATAATAAGAGAAACACTGTACACTCCCGAGGCTTTATTTACCTCATACTCTGCTAACTGATGAAAATGACACAAGATGGCAATGGTCAATGTGGGAAGATAAGCATACAAGGGCATTGTTGGTGGAACTGTGAATCAATACAACCATTTTGGAAAAAAATTCGCAATTATGCAAATAAAGTAACTAAAATGTCTATGCCCTTTGACCTCGAGATTCCATTACTAGGCTTTTACTTCAAGGAGGTCGTTGATAAGAAGAAAGTTCCCCGACATAACAAAATATTCATAGTAGCACTTTGGGGGATAGTAAATAATTAGGAACAGAAGATGTTCATTAATTGGTGAATTACTAAACAAATTGTGGTACATGAATGCAATGGAATATTCCTGTTCTGCAAGAAATAATGAGTGTGAATACTTGGAAGCATAAAAAATCTACATGAATTGATGTAGTGCAAAATAAGTAGAGCCAAGAAACAATATAGACAATGATTATGCCACTATAAAGGGAAAGAACAATCACACAAAAAATTGATTTCAAAAATATTTTTGAAAAATAAGCATGTATTGAAAGAAGAGTTAGAAGAAAAAACTCCAATCTATCCCTTTACCAAGGTGGGAGGCTCACAAGTGTATATACTGCAAACATTTTCAGACTTTTTCGATGTATTGATCAGTAATGTTGATTTTTTTCCTCTCCTTTTTCTTTTTTTTTTAATAATTTCTCTGTTATTGTAGGACGGGATTCAAAGACAGAAGAGGAGGAATATTGGGAAAAACCATGGTGATACAAAAGATCCCTAAAATACATAAACACTTGTTTTAAAAATATAATAGATAGCATTATTATTTTCAGACTGCACTTTGAAGTGTTCAACTATATATGGAGTCTGTTTCACTGTCAGAATTGAATTCTCCCCTTGGTTGAGGACAGCAGCAACCTGCGGCTATAAATGCCCTAAAGGTTTCAATTACAGTCAAAGGCAGTGGTTCCTAGAGTCAATTCTATATCAGTGGAAAATCTTGCTCAATAACACTGTTGGAAAAGGATGCCAGAGAATCTGGTCTTTTATGATTTACAAAAGCCATATTTTTCTCATAGCAAAGGGAAGAGGAATACTATTCCCAGTGGGGTGAAATCCCCAGAAGCTGAAGTTATTTCTAACAAGTAGCTGTACTTGCTATTAAGGGTAAAGATCTACAATCCTCCAAGAAACTGTGCACAAATATCCTGGGGGTGGGGTTGGAGGGAAACTGACTGATGCTTGGAGAAAACTAAGGAGGAGAGGGAAAGGAGAGAGAGGGAGAGATAGCAAGACAATTAGAGAAAAGAAGAGGGGAAAACAGGAGAAAGAAGGAGAATGGGAGAGATGGGAGGGAGAAAGGAAGGGAGGGGGTGAACGAACAGGAGAAGGGGTAGGGGAAGAGTTCAGAAAGTATATATGCCATTTACTTTAAAGTAAATTTCTGCTTTAGCATTTCCTGTTGTTATAGGAATTTTTGTTTTGTTTTCAATTTTTCATCTATCCTTGACATCACAGGGGATACTAAATTTAAATTTGCAATTTGGCTAGTGATGATTCCTCAGAATTTCCTCTTGACTATATTTTGGATAGACACTGTTGTGCTATTTTAAATTCCAAATCATGGTAGGGAGAAAATAGTAGTGGCAAATAAAAAAAGTACTGTCTGGTTCTATGATCTTCATAGAGAAAGTTCTTTTTTGCTTATCTTATCTGTAAAATGGGGACACGATCACTCCCATTTGCAGAGCTCTTCACAGTTAACAAAGCATTTTTCCATAAACAATCCTGTAAAATAACTGAGTTAGCATGATTACCTTCAGTTTAGAGATTAGGAACCTAAAGCTCACAAAAGCTAAATGAACTGGCAAAAGTCCTAGAGCTAGGAACTCTCTGAATCAGAACCTGAACCAGCATCTTCCAACTCTAAGGCTGATACCTTTAAATTTAATCAACTGCCTGCTGTAACCCTTCCTTCATAATTAATTAGGATAATGTAAGAATGAAAGAAGTAAGATCACATGACAGTAATGAATAAAGAATTGGCCTTGGCACCAGGAGACCTTATTTGTCATGTGGCTTCAGTATAGTTCAGTTTTTCAATCATGTCCAATTCTTTGTGACCCCATTTGGGGTTTTCTTGGCAAAGATACTGGAATGGTTTGCCAGTTCCTTCTCTAGTTCACTTTACAGATGAGGAAACTGAGGCAAACAGTTAAGTGACTTTCCAGGGCCACATAGCTAATAAGAGTCTGAGGCCGGATTTGAACTCAGAAAGGTGGCACTTTCTCCATCAGGCCATCTAGCTGCCCTAATGTGTGATTCTAGGCAAATCATTTGATTGCTCAGGGCCCTTGGTGACTAAGAATATAACTCTCAGAGACGGTGGCAATATACATCCAAGCGGAGGGGAGGGGAAATTCTCCTTACCGGAGAGTTCCTATGTTACTGAAATTGCAGGTCTATTTCCATATCTCTAACCCCACCCCTACTTACAAGGTAAGAGGTAGAGGCAAACACAGGCCTCTACAAGGCCATGCCCTGGTAACCATGCCCTTTTCATGTATCTTTAATCCCTCCCTCAGACAGGCTTCCTTCCACCTGCTTACAAATATGCTTAGGTCTTTTTTTCTGCAATTAAAAAATACATACATCACATTGCCTTCCGTCCTTCTCTCATAGAGTTATTATCTCATCTTTCTCCTCCCTTTCCAGCTAAACTTCTAGGAAAAGTTTACACGCAATCCTTTCTCTCAGTCCCTTGAATTCTGGATTCTCTAGAAGTATAATAAAGTCCTTTTATTAAGGGAATTTGTTCTGTGAAGTTTCGATTCACTCAAAGGGCTACACTTGAGGACCTAGAGGGCCACATGTGGCCTCAAGGCTAAAGGTTACCCACTTTGGCCCCCTAATTGGACCAGTCTATGAACATCCCAACAAGTCTTTTAGTTTCCCACCTCTAGCTGTTATCAGTGCTTAGAGTACCCTCCTTCTTGCCCTCTCTGCCTATCAAATTTATGTTTATTCTCAAAAATCCCACTCAGTTAACCTACTCCATAACGACTTTCCCTGGTCCCTTGAACCTCACACATCTCTTCGTTTTACTCACTACTAATGCACTTATCTAATATCTAATACTTATCTGTACTTTAGTTATTTGTGTTTGGATTTTCACTCTAAAGACTATAACCTCCAGGGGACAAAGACCAGAAAAAATAAAAAATTTCCATCTTCTGCAGCACCTGTAAATAGAATAAACCTAAATAAATTTTTGTTGAATGAATTTATCTTCTAAAATATGCTAAATGAAACATAAAAGGCATTAATCATAGTATAGTCATTTTCTGTATCACTACCAGTTCTATCATTTTCTTGATCTTGTCCCAAATGCATTTGCATTCTCATTTAACCATTGCTCCTTTCAAATACTGTTATTTCTTTCTCTAAAATCTCTAAAATCAGTACTAGCTGCCAGGAAACCTGTCCAATTACCAGCTGTAACCTTCTGTTTACTAGCCTACTTCCAAACTTACCCAAATGTCAAAGTCAATATTACACTCTCCTTCTACTCTGAATCCCTGAATTCCATTCCCTCTTCTTCTACAAAATTGAAATACTATGGAATCTACCAGGACTCAGAAAAAGAGTCTACCATATAAATAGATAACATCACTATGTAATGAAATAAAATTTAAAAAAAGCTATGTAATAAAATAAAAAGCAATACAATATACAATAACATAGTATAACATAATATTATTAGAGAACAGCAGCATGATACGATGGATAGATTTAAGAAGACCTAAGTTCAAGTCTTGCCTCTGATACATATAAGCTCATGACCAAGTCATGCTCTCTCTGTGCCTCAGTCACTCTATAAGACTATAAAATACCTACAAATTACTGATTTATATTCAGGAGAGAGTTTCTATATTGGTAGCTCCCTACCCTGATGAAATCATAGGTCCAGAGCAACAGTGTTAAAACAATACAATAAATCCCTTTTGGCATTTCATTTCTTTTTTTTTCTTCCCTACTCAACCCATGCCTGACCCTGGAGATAGCTACCATGAGACACAAATGTGTATGTGTGTATGTATGTCAAATTATTCTATACATACTTCTATTTTTCAGTTCTTTCTCTGGATGTGGGTAGTACCTTTCTTCATACGTCCTTTATTTTTAATTTGTGTATTTATAGTAGCCAAATGACTTAGTTGCTCAAAGCCATTCTTAAAACAATGTTCTGCTATTGTGTCTTGGTTCTGCTTACTTGGCTCTTCATCATTTCATGCAAATCTTTCCATGCCTTTCTAAGACCCCTGAGCTCATGACTTCCTTCAGCACAGCATATTTCATCACAGCAAAACACCACAACTTGTTCAGTCATTCCCCAGCTGCTGAGGATCCCTGCAATTTCCTGTTCTTGAACATCCCATTCACATTCAAAGTTATAAGGACTATTTGTGAATTTTCCTCCATCTTATTTTCACTCATTATTTTCTTTCTTGGCCTCTCCTTTTACCCTATCCCTTGTTACCCTGTCTTCTCCTTGCACCTCTGCACCCCTCTACTTCACTCACTCTTCCAAGAGTCCCCCATCCCTTCCTTCACTCACCCAAATCCCAATCCACAGCCCCCCCTAAAAGTCTCTTCCCCACCCTGCCCCCCAGTTTTCTCATTTTCCTACATGATCAGAAGACTTCTGCATCCTTCCAGTTGTACACCTTGTGTCCTCTTCAACACAGATGAGACTAAGTCCCCAACATTACCCCAACCTGCTTCCCCCATATTAGTTCTTCCTTCCACACCCCATTTTTATAATACTATTGCTCTCTTTTACCTTTTCCTGCCTGATTTTGTCTTTTTCAGAATCACCCAATCATTTACTGATCAGCCCCAACCCTTCTTTAAATCTATCTTAGTAATGATAACAGTTTTAAGAATATTGATAATATTTTCACATATATGATAAACATATCTCAATGAGTACCTTATAATTAGTTTTTAATGTTTTCCTTATATTTCTTCTGGAACTTTAATATAACATTTTCCATTGAGTTCTGTTCCTTTTGTTATAAACATTCAAAAGTCTTTCAGTTCATCAAATGACCATTTTTTTTTTATTCAGGGTTTTTTCAATTTTGCTGGGAAAGTTATTCTTGGATGCAACTGCAGCTCTTTTATTCTTCAAAATATAATGTTCTAAGACCTAAGGTCTTTTAGACTAGAAGCTGCTAGGTCTTGTGAAATCCTGGCTGTATTTCCACAATATTTAAATTATATTTTTTTCTTGTTACTTGCAATATTTTCTTATCTATTCTTGCCTCTAACCATAGTTCAAGGAGGAGAATTGAATTTGATAAAAGGCAGCTTGAAGTTCAGGGACATAAGTTATTACTATGGACTATAATATTTTGTGTAAGTGTGACAGCAAGCCAAGTAGTATCTTTTGCTGTTTTTGTTTTAGTATAATCAAATGCTTTTGATTGAAACTTACCTTTATCAACCAAGAGTCATACTAGGAGTAAAGTAGAGAAACAAGAGTTTCTCTAACTAGAAAGAGTATATGTATTTATATTATTAATTATTTTAATGTGATTAAAAATCTTCCCCACCAATTAATGGGCCTGCCCATTACAAGGAGTTTGAGTAGGGAAGATTTGTAGGAAGGCCTACACCTTTTGTTAAGTTTGTAATAAGGTACTGGTTCCCAAGGGTTTTGATGGCCTCTGGCTCTAAAAAATGTATAAATACTGTGAGGGTAAGGTTTTACTTTGGGGCTTACTGACTGGAAATGCTTTGTTTAGCCAAACGAATCTCTGGGAAGTCACTAAGGAGCCCCCTGGCTTTGAAAACCCAGATGTTGGTGCTTCCCTCTCTGGTAACTATGTATGGATAGTCAGACAGTTATCTGTCAATCTGTAATGTGTGTCAGATATTTGGAAGCCTGTCTGTTGATCTTGATTTCTCTGTATTGTCTCTGAAGTTCAGGGTCCTGCCTTTTCCCCTTGAATTAAGTGAATAATACATGTGCTTGATTAAAGTGATTGTTGACCCCTCAAAAGTTGCCTTTCCTTTTAGAAAAGCAGATCAAAGAACCTGTGACAGCAGGCCCTGCTGTGTATATTGGGGTGCTTGCTTTTATAAAGTCACCAACCTGAATTAGTTCAACAACGAAATAAATATTTATGATACTGAAAAAGGGAAAAGGGGGAAAGGGGAAGTGTGGAGGGGTGAAGAGAGGAGGGGAATGGCTGGGTACCAAATACAGTGAGTTGGTCACCTGCATCTCAATGATGATGAAAATAAGCTAAAAGAGGAGAAAGGAGGGAGGGAAAGGAAAGTGAGGAAAAGGTGGGAGAAGGAAACTGGAATGAAGGAAAAGAAAGGGCAGACAGAAGGCAAGAGATTTATGTTTTACCATGTTTAGGTTAGTTCTCTGAAGGCTTGATATAAAGTCTTGTGTTACCGTACTGAATCAATGTTTTGTGCAAACAATCCAAAACACCATGAAATACTTACCATTATGGTGCATTATAATTCAACAGGACTTTTAGGTGGACTGAATTATTTTTTTTAAAAAAGGTAGACCAACAAGCACAATGTTTCATCACTCTAGAAAACATGAATAAAATAGAGTGAATTATCCTCTAAACAGTCAAGGAATTGTCATACTCCTGATTTAGAGTGAGAGCCACAAAGATGAAGTCTAACTACTTTAATTATAGCAAAATCAGTCTGTGTGTGTATGTATGTGTGTTTTGTAACTCAGCATTCCATAATAAATATAGCCATTCACTGCTGGGTTACCATGGCAGCACTGTTTGTCAGCACTCTCATCATCATACCTGCGTTTAGAGGATCTCGTCATTTCCCCACATTTTCATGACTTACTGGAGTACAGTCCATGCTGTGAATCATTCTGAACATCAGACTGGGGTCTGTTTCCTAATTTCCTGGCATTTATTGATAATAGGCAAATCTACAGGATTTTGCAGTACACAGCAAACAGAAATACTCCCAAGTCTGCAGCAGGAATTGGCGAATCAAGTCCTTGTCCTAAATTGCTTCAGAAAAAGGGAATTTGTCCTGATTAACATGCAAAACTCAGCCTTCTTTTTCTTGCCATCATATGGGAGGGTTGTTTAGAAAGCTGAATTAGTCAAAAAGAGACAACTCCTTGTTCCCTTGGTGACAACCTAAGCATTCATTTCAGAATGGTGGGCACCAAATACAGTGAACTGGTGTCCTGCACCTTGGTGATGATGAAAGCAATAACACTGTAAATCACAAAAGAGGATTATCTCAAAATTGGGCAGAGCTGGGATACAGGACAAGGGCAGAAAGCAGTCTCTTCTTTTGGAAAAGAACCCTCAATTACAACTGGAAGATATTTATACTACTACACTCTCTCTTTCATAAGATATGAAATTCACATTGCTAATTTTTGACTTGTTAATTTTTCATTATTTAATATACCTGAATAAATAAATCTGTCTTCTGCATCATCACTGATTCTCTCTGGAGAATCATAATTGATTGGGGGTGGGGAGGGAGGAGAAAGAAAAATTACCTATCAGGGAAAAGTATCCTTGTCTCTAAAATAAATTAGACTAGATGATCTCTAAGGGTTACCTAGCTTCCAACTTTAACATTCTGTGGTTTTAAGAAATTGTTCAAGAGAACCGCTTCCTTTGACTTTGTCAGTATCAGTCAAGTGCCTTCCAACTATACTGTATCTTTTTTGTCTACATGTTATGTATCCTCTTTTCATGTGGCTTATCAACATGGCAAACAAGGAAATAAGGGAAAATCTGGGGTC
The DNA here is from genome assembly GCA_028658325.1 of Potorous gilbertii. Lineage (NCBI taxonomy): Eukaryota > Metazoa > Chordata > Mammalia > Diprotodontia > Potoroidae > Potorous > Potorous gilbertii. The sequence goes on from CM053770.1 coordinate 447,193,695, forward strand.
AAATAATACTATATATAATATATACATATATATAATACACAGACATAATATATGCACCTATATACATATAACATGCATGATATATACACATATAATATATAATATATATTTATACTATATATAATATATACATATAACATGCATTATATATAGTATCATTTGACCCCAGATTTTCCATATATATATATATATATATATATATACATATCTGTGTGTATGTGTGTATACATATGATCCAAGATTTATATATATTTATATAATATTAAATATTTATATAATATATATTCTATAAGTATATTACATAAGATACTTAAAGAATATAAACATATTTTTTTTAGCTATTGCAATGAATCTACAACAACCTAAGCAATATTCTCACACACACACACACACACAATCTTGAAAGGGCAATCCCAGCCTCCCCTACCCCAAGGCAATATGATTAAGAGGGAGTGTTCCAAATCAAAATTTGGAATGGTATTCAAAATTGCTACCCGGTTTCAACAGTGACTCTCTAGGCCTGTAACTTAGGAACCATAACTATCCAACTCCACAAATAACGTGAGAGATTGAGAACTTGCAAGGACATTCTGGGTCTGAGGAAAGGTGTCCCCAAATAACCTGAAGTCTAATTCTCAGTCTCCTAGATACTAGCTTTAAAATACCCAGAAAGTAAACAATAGAAGCTGCCTTTCCACCTGCCTCCTTGGCCAGGATTCAAGAGATCTCCTAGGGTGAGGGTTCTCAGCCAACCAGTAGTTTGTGTGGGGAAGCAACATAGCCCCCTGAAGGCAGATATGCTCTTCACATGATAGCGAAAAATATGCTTTAATAAACAACTTGCTTTAAATACAATAAAACACATTATAATGTGGCATTTCCTTAAGGAGAAAGTGACACTCTCTTAAAGAAATACCTCAAAGGCCAGAATGATTTAATATTAAAAACATTCCAACTCAGGCTCCAGTGCAACATTGCATTTGTTCTCTGTTGAAACAAAGGAAGTGAAGGATTGGGGCGGGGATCATGACCAATATGAATATAATCCTACTATGACCTAGATCTATTTCTAGGGTATTGTGGAAGCTGACAGCAGGAAGGCCTCAGGGGCAGATTATTACTGTAAGAGGGTGGTCTTTGGTCTCCCTTGACCACTAGTTGACCATTCAAGGTACTCTGCTCCTGTGGGCCTTATCAGCTCTCTTCACTCCACTGCTGCTCATGCACTCTATGTCCCAGATAAAATGGACTACTCCATACCCCAAGCTCAATGTTCCCTTTCTCACCTCCATGAATTTGCCCAAACTGTCCCAATAGATGGAAAGCAAATCTTTTTTTTTTTAACTTCTGCCTTTTAAAATCCTTGTCTTCTGTTCAGACTCAGTTTTCATTTAGCTAATGCAAGGTGAAGGGAAAGTAAAAAGCATTTAATAAGCACTTACTATGTGTCAGTTACTATGCGAAATCCCTTAATAAATGTTATCTCATTTGCTCCTTACACCAACCCTGAGAGATGGGGGCTATCATTATCCCTATTTTATACTAAAGAAAACTGACAAACAGGCGAACTTCAGAAATACCTGGATAGTCTCATATGAACTGATGCCGAGTGAAGTGGGCAGAACCAGGAGAACATTGTATACAGTAACAGCCACAGTGTGCGAGGACTGTTTTTGATAGACTTAGTCTTAAGACTCCCCAGCAAGGTAAGGACCTAAAACATTTCCAAAGGACTCATGATGTAAAATGCCATCCATATCCAGAGACAGAACTATAAGAGTCAGAACGCAGAGTCAAGCAGACCATTTTCTCTTTTGTTATGTTTTGTTTCTCTCATGGTTTCTCCCATTGGTTTTAATTCTTCTATACAACATGAGTAATGTGCAAATGTGTTTAATAGGAATGAAGGTATAGACCTATATGAGATTGTGTGCCATCTTGGGAAGGGAGGGGGAGAAAATTTAAAACTTATAGAAGTGACTGTTGAAAATTGAAAGCAAATAAATAAATTCAAAAAAAAAGAAAACTGAGTCAACAATAATATAACATGTATATAGCATTGACCATGTGCCAGGAATTGTGCTAAGTAAGCACTTTACAATTACCTCATTTGATTCTCACAACAACTCTGGCAGGTAGATACTATTATCACTCTTATTTTACAGACCAGGAAACTAAGGTAGACAGAATTTAGGTGACTTGCCCAGGGTCACACAGCTGGTAAAAAGTGACTGAGGCCAGGTTTGACCTCAGGTCTTGACTCCAGGCCCGGTACTCTATCTATAATGAAGTCTATATTCAATATGTCCAGTATGACATTAACAAACATCTTTGAAAGCCATATAATTATAAAGACCAAGCTAGGCTTCTAAAGATACTATAAGAAAATGGAACTCTGAAAAATGAGAAAGGGAGTTACGGAGACTCTGCTATATGTCAGATAATGCACTAAGTGCTTTACAGACATGATCTCATATGATCCTTATAACAGCCCTGCAAGATAGACACTGTTATTATCTTTTACAGTGGAAAAAACTAAAATAAACAGAGGCCAGGTGACTTTCCCAGGGTCCCACAGCTAGTAAGTGTCTGAAGCTAGATTTGAACTCAGATCTTCCAGACTCTCAGATTAGAATTCTATCTACTGTGTCACCTAACTGATCCTCAAGGAGACCTTAGTTCAAATCCAATCTTAAGATACTTAGTGTGTGAATCTGGACAAGTCACTAATAAACATATCAGAAAACAGCCTATCATGTCTAAATAGCTGATATTTTATTAACATTCTCTGGAGCAAGCACGATACCTGGCACATAGCATAATGGCTCCAGACAATGGCAACATGTTTAATACATTCTATCACAAATCAACATGTGCCTTAGAATTTGATAGAACAGTGATCTCAAATAAAATTCCACTACAATTCATATATATGACTTAGAAGTAAATGTTGTTGTTCAGTTTTTTCAGTCACGTCCGACACTTGGTGACCACATTTGGGATTTTCTTGGCAAAGACATTGGAGAGATTTGTCATTTCCTTCTCCGGCTCATTTTACAAAGGAGGAAACTGAAGCAAACAGGGTTAAGTGACTTGCCCAGGATCACATAGCTAGTGTCTGAGGTCATATTTGAACTCAGGTCTTCCTGACTCAGGCTTGGTGCTCCATCCACTGCAGACCTAGCTGCTGCAGAAGTAATAGGGGCATATAAAGCTTAGAGGTAGTAGTTAAAACCTGTAGCATAATATAAAATTTTATTTTAGCATTCTACGTATTTATACACTGATTCTGAATAAAATTTAATTTCTTATATCAAAGTACAGGCAAAATAAAAACATTTTGATACTTTGGATGGATTTGCTTAAAAATTTGGGGGTTATTTAAAACAAAAATCGTAAAATGAAGAAAGGAAAACAAGTCTACATATAAAATATTTATGATTTGAAGATGAAAACATAGTTTCTTAGGTTGCCTAGAAATATGACATTTTTATTGAGAGCCTTCTTATCCTGAGAAAGAAATCACTGGCTTCCACCTTCAGTGCTGCTTTTTAAGTGTTCTTCCTTTGGATCTCTTTCAATTTATTGTGTTTTATTCTCAAAAAGAATTGTTCACACATATAGGCAATGCCAAATGGAGATATTATTCTCAATGCAAGAGGGTGAAAATGTTATCAATATATAAATAAATTTAGGTAGACTTGTATGGCATAGAAATCTGCCATAGAAAACAGCCCCAAGGAGATAGAAAGTGCTAAGAAACACATTCTAAATGTGTCTTTAATACTGTCTTTAGTGGATTCCTAAGAGAAAGTCAAGAAACTAATATGGATATGCAAGGAATTCACTGACCAATTTCAATTTTTAAAATATACATATATATATACACACACACAAATGCACATATTTCTATATACACATATATATACAGGATATATGCACACACATACATATATGTATATTGTATATATGTACATATATGAGTGTGTATGTATATGCATATACATGCATATATACACACAGTGTATACATGTATACACACATATATATGCACATATCCATATATATCCATATATATATAGATCTATATATATCTATATCTATATATTGAGAGCAGGTAACTAGGATAGGATAGAAGACAGCCATAGTCCAGTAATCATTGTTAGTGCTTTAAATTGCCTAACCATGTTACCTAATCTCATTTGATCCTTGGTGATAATGCTATAACACTACTTTCAATATCCTCCCATAGATGGATACTGTCTTTAAAAGGAAGAGTGTTTCACTGTGATGTGACTGTTAGAGAGTTTTCACTGCATGAGTTACAGAGAAAGGGCCAAGAGAACTTCTTTTCAGAGAGACTTAAATTAACTGTCAAAGAAATGGTTTGAGTTAACTTGTCAGGAAAGAAGAATCTGAAAGGATATTTCAAAAGAACTGAGTTGAGTTCAATTCTGATCGCTGAAGAGGAAATGCTATGGAAAATCCATCCTGAAGTGAATCCTTGAAAGAGTTTAAATAAACTTCCTGAGAGAACAGGGTCTGCCGAGGAGGCTATAGTCACAGGTGATGGTTACAAATGATGCCACTGGCTGTGATCTTTCTCAGAGCTGATAAATACAGACTATTGACATTTAGATAAGTTATCATTTGTTATACTGTAATAAATTTTATAATAATAAAATATTGTTGGATTCTTTCACAATATAATAATTAATTATGCTGTAATAAATTTTACAGAAATGATGTTGCCTTTGAAACCAGTGGGGTTGGGACTGGGAGGGTTGGGTGTTGAGGAATGACAATCCCATAGAAGACGTTTCTCCAGTTTATTTATAAACTGGGGTAAAAAACTCAAAGTTAACTGAATAATGACAGAAATTGTGTATTTCTTTTTGGGTCTAAGTGAAGGAGGGCTCCCTCAAAGAAGGATGAGAAGGGGATGCAGGGTAGGGTAGAAATCTGATAAGGTCATCCAGTTCCTAGGAAGAACTGAGCAAGAACAGAAGGAAGAGAAAGGAAGGAAGGAATCATTTATTAAACACCTGCAATATATCAGGCATTGTGCTAAGTGCTTTATAAATATTATCTCATTTCATAGAAAAGGGAAAGGGTTTGGTGAGGCCTGCCCCTATTTCACCCTTAGGAAGCTAGCTTGCATCTGGGCAGCAGGTGTTAACGGGGTGGAGACAGGGAAAGTTTTCTACCTCTCCACATCAGTCAGGAGGGCTAGTCTGGGGAAGGTTATTGATTTCAAATTATAAGACCAAGGAGATCTACATCCAAGTTGCTAAAAGAACCATCAGATGTGGTTGTAAAGGCAGTCAATGGGGATATTTGAAGAATCACGGAAGATAGAAATATTCCAGGTCTAGAGCACTACCCATATGGCTGTTTTCCCCTTTTTGTAAAAACTATGAGAATAACCTACAAATGAGGCATCCTTGATGAAGGTATGAGAAGGGAATCAACACCTTTAAAATCACACAATTAACTGTACAGAGAGAATAAAAGATCCCAAGGTACTCCTCACTTTTTGATACTTGTTTTAGTTTAGATGTGTAATTTCATTGATGTAGGGAGCTACAGGTATGAAAACTACATCCATTGATGTAGACTAAAAGTTTATCCATAATAGTCTTAAAAAGCTGCCTGAAGCACCTGAACTTTAAGTGATAATCCCATGATCATAGAGCTACTGTAAGAACACTCTCTGCTTTAATTCACATCATTGGTAAAAATGATAAAAAACACAAAACCATGCACAAATCTCAAGGATGCTCCTGTAGACACTGCCTTCCAGGTCGACATCAGTCCACAAATGATTTCTCTCTAAATCTGATCATTTAGCCAGTTCTGATATTATATGATTCTACTAACATCTGGGCTACCGCTCTCCATCTTTTTCACAAGACCAGAAGAAGATACTTTATCAAAAGGTCATCTAAAATCTAGGTCAACTATGCCATTCCTCTAATATAATAAATTCCTACCCCTGTGAAAAACAAAATAGCTGGAGGGGGAACTAGACAAGTCTGGGATGACCAGTTCTTGATGAAGTCATACTGCCTCTTTGTGAATATCCCTTTCTTTTTCTAGATGTTCACTAACCATAAAGTTAATAATCCATCCTAGAATTGTGTTAGGAATCAAATTCAAGTTTATTGGCCTGTAGTGTACATACCCCATTTTCTTCCACTTCTGGAAATTTTTTAGGGAAAAATTTACCTTTGGCCTAAATTATCTCCTTCATTCTCCACAATTTATCAAATATCACTGACAGTTACACAGTGGCTAACTCTAATTCTGAACTCCTAAATCAATCTGATCAGAAAGTCATTGGAACACTCAAGTAAAAAGTTAATATACATATTTCTGTTATGCTACAAATTGTGGAAGTTTATGATTCTTTGTACAATGTTTATTTTCCCTTTTCTTTGCGTATTTTAGGGTTTGGGTTGAGGGCTGTCAAGTTCATAAGTTTTTTTTTAATTTTTTTCAATGCAATAAATAAATGTCAGTACCTGAGTTAGACAAGGCACTAATTATCTGATTGCTTCTTTCTCTTTCATAGTCTAGGATGTCTATTTCTGCCCTAATGTAATTTTGGGAGATTCTATATTAGATCAAATAAAATGCAGCAGCTGACAATATTCTTTGCCCACCTCTGATGAAGTATACCCCTGGGGAAAGTCAGGAGAAGAAGTCAGATCAGAGAGGAAATGAAATTAAATGGTGGTACGTTGTGTAGCTATGGGAATAACACCAGCAAGTCTAAACTTGTTATGTGTAAGTACACTAGACTCACTAGTCATAATCCCGAGAAAAGCCCCATTTAAATCAATGTTGAGCATGAACAATATAAAAAGGCTAAGCAAAGTAGCAAAGTGTGTCGTAATCATGAAGACGAAGGGGAAAATGTCAAGAGAAAGGCACAATACAATGGGTATTGTGCAAGCTTGAGTTAAACGAATCCCTTTCTTCAGCTCACCAAATGTCTGTGATTACCATCAAGCAGAAAATGATTCAGAAACCTCATACATAAAAGCCCTCTAGAAACAAACAAACTCATTTTCCTTTACTTAAGCAAAATAATTTGAAACTCAGGAAATGAAAAGTTATTAAAAGTGCATTTAGTTTTAATGCTTGAGTTAAAAAATAATGAATCAAATCTAATAAGGTGAAAATCTTTAATTTCTACCTTTGAGTTTAAAAAAAATCAATTACAAAATGAGGGAAGTAGGGCTAGATATTAATTATATGAAAAAGATGGCTTAGGGTTTTCATGGATTGGAAATTCCATAGGCATCAAGAAAAATACATAGCAGGTAAAAAAAGCTAACGTGATATTAGGTAAAAATTAGAGAGCCATAATGTCCAGAACACAAAAAGTGAGAGCCCCATTTACTTCATCCAAATCAGTCTACATGTAGGTAATTATGTTCAGCTCTGGCAGCCATATTGTTCTGAAAACATATGAATGTAACCTAGGTTGCAAGCCTGAGGCATTTTGAAGATGCTGCTTAAGCATAAATTTGGAAGGATGGGAAGAAAGACAATTCCATGCTATGTGACTCTGTAAGAGACGGAATTCATGCTAGAACTTTTAAGAGGAGAGTTATCCTCCTTTCTCACTTTAAGAGAGAGATACTAGTGCTAGACTCTCCTCAGGAAAAAATGTGATAAGAGGAAAAAAATGTAAAGTTCCAGAAATACTGGCAGAAAGGCCATCTTCTTAATATATTCCTGATTTTCATCTTGTCAGCTTGACTGTCTGGAGATTTGGGGGAATTTACTCATTGGTGATACTGGGATTGAGCTTGGATGAGCTATCTCTCTCCCCATGAGAGAGCTCGTTTATTCATTGTATATTTTCTTATATGTTCTAATCTCTGTAGATTCTCTGATTCCCATTTGCTGTCAACTTTGATAAAGAGTTCCCTCACTATTCACTATTTGCCAAGGTCTTTTATGTAGCTAGAATGTGGTTGGAAAGGAGTCAAGCCTAAAAGTTTAGGTTTGGGGTTATACTTTCACTTTAAAAGATAACACTCAGGAATCAACACAAACTTTTAAAAAAATCATACCTCTGAACCAGCAATATTTAAGGAGACAAATAGATATAATTCTAGTCTAGTCCCTCCTATTTCAGAAGAGAACAGAGTTGCCAACCTTCATGTCTCTTCTCTTGATTGTTTCCAGTCAGGAATCAGTCTCTCTTGGAGAGGGATGGGCTAGACTCCAGAAATATCTATCCACATGCCTGTTCAAGTCCCATTTAGAAAATTAATGTGGATATACACTTAACATGTGAAGAGGAAAGAGAAAGGAAATAAGCATTTATCAAGCACCTACCTTATGCCAAATCCTGCATTAAGTACTTTTAAAAATATATCCACATTCAATCAAGATCCATGTGAGTTAGATTCTATATCCCCATTTTGTAATTGAGAAAGTTGAGGCAGACAGAAGTTAAGTAACTTGCCCAGAACCACACAAGACACTGAATTTGAACTCAGGTCTTCCTGACTCCAAGTCTAGCACTCTAACCACTGAGCCACCAGTTGTCAAGGGCAGCACACACTTTAGAATGATAAGCTGGAGAGCATTCAGAAAAAGAAAACCAGGATTGTGAAGGAACTCAAGACCAAGATATATAAGGATTATTAAAGGAAGTAGGAAAGTGACTTCCTAGAGAAGGGAAGACTTAAGATGGAAATCATAATTATCTTCAAGTATTCAAAGGGCTACTTATTCTGCTTGGCTCCAAAGGATATAAGTACTATTCAATCAATTGGTGAAAGTTGCGGTGAAACAGATTTAGGTTCAGATATAAGGAAAAGCTCCCTAACAATTAGAATTATAGCAAATAGAATTATAACGAAGTGAAATGGGCTACTTCAAAAGTTGAATTCCCCCTCACTTTCTCTACCACCACCACCCCACCCGCACTAAGTAACAAGGATGTATTTTTTATTCTTTTGTCCCTCTACTATTCCTTTCATTTAGCAATTTTTTTAAAAAGTTGAAGAACAAATTCTTCAATATATATACCTATGGAGTCCAGAAAAACAAATTCCCACATTGGCCATGAATGAAATTCATGTTTTTTCTGCAATTTAAGTTCATTTCTGTAGCAGGAGGTGATGGGAAATGCCTCATCTTCATTGTTTTGGATTTATGGTTTATCATTACATCGACTAGAGTGCTAAAGTCTTTCAGAGTTGTTTTTCTCCAAAATGTCTTCACTGTATGAAATGCTCTGCTCACTTTACTCTGCATTCATTCATAAAAGCCTTCCCAAATTCCTCTAAAGTTATGGCACAATACTATTCTATTACAATCACATGTAACAGTTATGTTTGAGACATTTCCAGTTCTTAGTTACAATGAAGAGAGATGCTACAAATACTTTTGTACATATAGAACCTTTTCCCCTGTCTCAGTCCTCTTTAGGGGTCTAAGCATACTAACGGGATAGTTGATTTTCTGGGCTTTCCAGAAGGATTGAACCAATCCACAACTCCATTAATAGTGCCCTGGTGTGCCTGGGTTCCCACAGTTCCTCCAACATTTCTTATTTTCTTCTTTTGTCATCTTTGCCGGTTAATAGGTGTAAGATGGTATCTCAAAGCTTTTATTATTATTTATTGTATTATAATTTTTATATATTATTACATATATATAATTAAATATTATTATATTATATAATATTATTATATTTATTAACATTATTGTTAGTGATTTAGAACATTTGATAGTTTGGATTTCTTCCTTTGAAAACTGCCTGTTAATTTCCTTTTGACCATTTATGTATTAGGAAATGCCTCTTAGTCTTATAAATTTGAATACACTCCTTATGTACATTGGAAATTTTTTATCAAAGGAACTCATGGCAAATATTTTCCCTCACATACTTGTTTCCCTTCTAATTTTCATTACATTAGATTTGTACAAAAGCTCCTTAATTTTATATAATCAAAATTGTCCATTTTATTATCTTGTATAATACTTTTTGTTTAGTCAAGCATTCTTCCCCTATCCATAGATCTGATCTTCCCCTATCTATAAATCTAATTTTTTATTTGACTTTTTATATTTAGGTCATTTATTTATTTGAAGCTTAGGTGTATGATATGAGGTGTTGATCTAAACTTAATTTCTGCCATACTGCAGTTCAGTTTTCCCAGCATTTTTGGTCAAAAATTAAATCCTGCCCCCTCCCCCCACAATTTGAGTCCTTGGGTTTACCAAACACTGCACTACTGTCTGTTTGCTTCTCTATGTCACACATCTAATTTGTTCCACTGATCTACTTTTTTTTAACTAGTACCAAATAATTTTAATGATTATGGCTTTGTAGTACAGTTTGAGATCTGGTACTGATGGAACCTCTTTCTTTCCACCATGTTTTTCATTATTACACTTGAAATTCTGGCCATTTGTTCCTCTGTATGGATGTTATTATTTTTTCTAGTTCTATAAAATATTCTTTTGAGATTTTGATTAGTATAGCATGGAATGAATAGATTCATTTAGGTAATACCATTGTTTTTATTATATTGGCCTGACCTACCAATGAGTAAGTAATGTTTCTATAATTTCTTAGAACTAACTTTATTTCTGCAAAGAATGTTTTATAATTACATTCATATAGTTCTTGAGTCAATGTTGGTAGATATATTCCCAAGTATTTTATAGCTCCTATAGCTATTTTTAATGGAATTTCTCTTTCTGGATCTTCTTATTGGGTTGTATTAGTTATATACATACACATATACATATATATGTATATATGTAAATATGTTTATATTTCATATATATGAAAGTTAACAATTTATGTAGAGTTATCTTAAATCCTGTAACTTTTCTACAGTTATTATTTCAATTATTTTTAGTTGACTCTCTAGGGTTTTCTAAGTATCCCCTTTACTTTCAAACAAAGAATAGATGATGATTTGATAAGGATTTTACAAGAAAGATGCAGATTTGACTAGAGACTCATTCAGTCCTATCATTTTGTAATTCTATAAAATACTTTTTAAGTGTAGTATCCCTTTGGGATGTATGACAAACGTGCCCTTCTCCGCCTCCCACTTCAGAACATGTGCAAATATCCTTTGATGGCTTCCTGTTGGCCATGATTATACTTTAATTGTCTACTCAGCTATATAATTCCATGGATATACTAAAGGGGCAATCCCTACCTCTCAGACTTTTCTTCCATATGGACTTTAGGTCTCTCTGAGTTCCAAAGGGTAGGTGCAGAGACAAATTTACCAGGCTTGGTGTGAACATATGGCCTCCTGGACAAACCTATCTCTTGGATGAGGTTGGTGTATTTTTAAAATATTTTTTACAATTATGCTTCAACCTAATTGATTTCAACCTGTGCAACCCTGCATATTATATTTTATTCATTTAAAATTCATTATTCTGAGAAGGGGTATACTTCACCAGACTACCAAAAGTGTCCACAACACAGGCTAGAGTAAGAACTTCTCTACATCTTTTAGTCATATCCATCCTAATAAAGAATTCTAGTCCTAAACCAAATCCTGAGACAAGTTATAGAATAAAGAAATGTTACATGAAATCTCTGAAGTAATCAGAAACAGGTTTTCTTGAACAAAATAGATAGGACAAATCTAGAGTCCAGATTCAGAAATAAATGCCCACTTCCTTACATACTAGTTAATTTCTCCCCAAATAGGTTTTTCAGTCATTTTTCAGTCATATCCAACTCTTTGTGAGCCCATTTTGGGTTCTCTTGGCAAAGATACTGGAGTAGTTTGTCATTTCCTTCTCCAGCTCATTTTAGAGACGAGAAAACTGAGGCAAACAGGGTGAAGTGACTTACCCAGGTCAATTTAGCTTATTTATACTTAAGTAAACCCTGGCATCAGAGGGTAGAGTATTGCCTACAAAAGTTTCCTGCTCTACAGAAGCAATCTTGCTTCCAATAGCCAAAGGGGGTGGGGAGAAAAAACCAAGTTGATGATAATGGAAAAAGAGAGAAGGAAAGACTACTACCTAAACAAGATGAGCAATCAATTATATTAACAATAATTCCTCATCCATCAATGATTGATGATGTCATAGGAACTTAGATTTAGAGCTGGAAAGGAAGGTCATTTAATTCAACTACTTCATTTTTCAGATAAGGAAAATGAAGCTGAGTTTAAGTGGACTGGAATTAGAACCAGGGATGAGATCTGAACCAAGGTCCTCTGAATTCAAACCCAGGGTCCATCCCACTGGACATTTTACCTGGAAACTCACTCTATCAGTTTATATTCATCTATGGTCTTCGATGACTGAGAGGGAGGTTAAAGGAGCTCTCCATGGTTGCTCTGGCAAGTGTCAGTGGTAGGATTTGAACTAAGCCTTTCTGACTCCCAAGCCAACACTACATTCACTATGTCTATTTATGCAATCTTTCAAATAACAAAGGGCCTATAATTTAAATCACTGAGACTTTTATTGTTGCTCAATCATTTCAGTCATGTTGTACTCTTTATGAACCCATTTGGGGTTTTCTTGGCAAAGATACTGGAATGGTTTGTCATTTCCAGCTCATTTTACAGAAGGGGAAACTGAGACCAACAGTGTTAAATGACTTGCCCAGGATAACACAACTAGTAAATGTCTGAAACCAGCACTGAACTCAGAGACATGAGTCTTCCTGACTCCAGGGCCAGCCTGGCATTCTGTGCACTATGGCACCACCTCGCTGATCCCACTAAGACTTAGCACCCTAGACAAAAAGCAAGCCTCAGCATCAAGATGACTTGGGTATGAGTCCTGCCTCTGATACCTACGAGCTGTGTAGTTACAGACAAGTAACTTCATTTCTCAGGCCACTCAGCCATTTTCTAAGACTCAGTTAGAACAGGACCATTTGCTGACCTGTACTAGTAAAAGTAGTTTCCTAACTAGGAATTTCCTTATATGAAAGAAATCACAGGTCCAAACATAAAGGACAAATAACTAATGATATTTTCCATTTCTTCCAAAAAAAACAATCATTCTCTTTCCTGTCACTCAAAAAAATTAGACCTACATGGAATTTGACAATCTGTTACTTTTACTTTTAGACACTCAGGAGCCCTCAGACACCTCCCTAGTATTCCATAAATATCAATGAATCATTTGCAGGGTTTTTAGTGGTATAAAAAGAATTGGAATTATTCTTTTCCTCCCTGAAACACATACTCTCTCCCACCCCCAGAAAATTCTACTGAAGCAGAGCTTGAGCTTCATGCCATGTGCTGTGAGCAGTTCCTTAAAAGCCTTTGGTGGTTGAGAGCAGCTAAGAAAATTGAGCTAACACAAGGTGAATTTAGGTCTCCTTTGGATCTTACCCCACTTACCTTTGGATCAACATCCCACTCCCACCCCTACTCTCTATCAACAAGACAGAGAGAAATAGAGGGATTTCTTAAAATGGGGAGAAAGACAATATACCATCCTGGATGAATTATTTTACTCCATTCATTTCTATGCAATAACATCTGGAGTGCATTATGAATCTCATATATATTCTTCAGCTCTCAGCTTAAATGGCTTGCAACCACTTAATTTCATAGATTAAACATGGAAAGGTTGGAATTTAAAACTGACAGTATAATAAAAATGTTAACAAACAAACCACTAAAAAAAAAGGTATTTCCTGTTATGGTTGATCATTTCTAAGAAAGTGGTATCTGTTGAAATGAAATAAAATTTAAAAAGAACTTTCTCAGGTCATACAAATCCTAACAAATGTTAATTCCTTATGACACTTGTCTTTTCTAAACACTTCATACTCATTAAAAAACGTTAATTGTCAAACCACCTTCAAAAGTAAAGCTAGGGCTGTAATTTATTTGCAGGAGGCCACCAGTTCATTGGAGTGGGCACTTCCTCCACCAAGGCAAATCATTACCCATCTGTTCATTGACTGAACAATAGAGTGAAAAATGAGGCAGAGGACCCAAGTTCACATCTTCACTCTTCCTCTCACTAGCTGAGCGACCTTGGCAATAATCCTTCAATTCTGTGTGCTTCTATTTTCTCGTCTGTAAAATGAGGGGACAGTAACAACTGACCTCTGCATTATATTGTTGTCATTCAGTCATCTCAGTCATGTCTGACTCTTCATGACCAAATTTGAAGATACTGTAGTGGTTTGTCATTTCCTTCTCTAGCTCATTTTACAGATGAAAAACCTTGGGCAAACTGTGACTTGCCAAGGGTCACACAGATCATAGGTGTCTGAGGTCAGATTTGAATTCACAACAACTTTGGGAGGTAACTGTCATTGTTATCCCCATTTTACAGATGAGGAAACTGAGTCTGGGAGAGGTTCAAAGTCTTGCCCAGGGTCACACAGCTAGTAAAGCATCTGAGGCAAGACTTGAACTCAAGCCTTCCTAACCCCAGGTCCAAGGCTTTAGGAGATCGATCCAAGGCCCTTTCCAGTTATAAAACTATGATCCTATGTCTTAGAAGACAGTTTCAATTGTTGAATGACTGAAAAAAATCCAGACTGCCGTTGATAAGGCTCTTAAACTTAGCCAGCATAGCTCTCCATCATCTGTCACTGAGAGTGGACTTGGCAGGAATTGTCAGTACTTGTGATGCCAGGGCATAGTGTTCAAGAACTCAAGCGCACCACACCAAAGTAAGTCAGTGGGTAGGACATTAGTGGAATAAGGTTCAGATATATCATCATTCAGTATTAATGATTAATTATGTTAGTCATTGATCATTGTTAGTAATAGGTCTGCAACAATAATAGTGCAACTCACATTTGCAAAATGTTCCAGGCATTTTCCTCACATAAACGAGTTGAAATCATGCTTCTGACACCATCTGTGGGAACATGGACAAATTACTTAACCTCCTTGGGCCTCAATTTTCTTATCTGTAAAATGAGAAGGTTGGAGTTAATGACCTCTAAGGTTCTTTCTAGCTCTACATCTGTCATCCTTTGATTCTATGACTGCTATGTTATTATTTTTTATTATTGTTTCCATTTAAGAGAACAGGAAATTGAAGTTCTAAGGAGTCAAGTGGCTTGCCCTGATGGCCTGTCTGAACATCAAACTGACCCAACAGTCTCTTCTCTTTTGTCTTTTTTCCTAAGCACAGGTAAGGAAACAAAGACTGTAAGAGATGTGTCTTGGAGGGCAATGGCCAACTCACAGGAATTTGACAGTCAGAGGGTTGCTCAGTCAGAGTTGACCAGAAGGAAGAGAAGTGAAGAGGAAGAGAAGGGATGGGGTTTTTTGTTGTTCTGTTTTGGTTTTGGTAACTACATCCAGTTTGGAGAACAAAACCAGGAGAAGGATGAGCCCAACATAATCTTTTACTTGCCAGAAGATATGGGCATAGAGAGTTACTCAGACAATGCAGATCTTAAGTGAAGATGAAATGACTGTTCAGCAATAGTCCTGGGTGTTTTATGTCTCAGTATTTTATATGTCAACCTACAAGAAGACCATATTAAGAGTTACAGGTTATTGTTTCAAATTTTATCTGTCAATGTATGTGTACAAGGGATTTTTTACACTTTTATGTTTTAAACACTCCTTTATATAGAATAAATAACTTTCCTCTATATGTTCTACATTACACTATATCTTTCTAATCCCTTTAAGGGAGACATTGGACATGACCCATTTGTTTAAAAGACTGTTTTCTATGCTATGAAGATATAATGAACTGAAGCTTGACATATGGGGGAAAGGAGGGATTTTTTGGAGACACTTTTCTTAGTTGCCATCTTCCTTGAGCTGTGTCTTCTGACTATTAAAGATAAGCCTACTGGTGTGAGTTCATAAGCTACAGCTTTAGGAGAATGGATCCAGGGAGTACACCGAATTCCAGAAGTAGATCTCTGAGGATCTAACCAATATGCTGCAAATGCTGAGTTAGGAAGGTGGCCCAGAGGGCTATACATAAATTTACATAGATTTGAACATTACATTTTAAAAGGTTTAACCTCTAGAATAATGTTTCAAAATTGTAGTCAAACATAATAAACAGGGCTAGCCAAAGCAGGTAGAACTCATGGTGTTCCATAAGGCAGTGAATCAATTTATGGAAATCCAGTGCAACCAGGACCAAAATAGGAATGGCTCAAAATCCTAATTTAAGCATTATCTTTTTAAGAGTATAAATAAAAGTATAAAGTATATAATTAAAGACACTAAGATACCTAGAAGTTAACATATTCACCCACAGCAGTCATAGTAGAAATGTACTCCAGGATAAGATAGTCAACTGATTAATTAACAAATAATTACCAAGTGTCCACTATGTGTCCAGTGATGTGCTAGGTACTGGATAGGCAGATGAATAGAGAAGATATGAGAATATATTAAAGAGTCATATACTAAGGTAGCTGGTGGTTCTATGGACACAGTGGTGGGCCTGGAGTCAGAAAGACCTGAGTTCAAATATGGCCTTAGATACTCACTAGCTGTGTGACCCCAAACCAGTCACTTAACCTTTATTTTCCTCAGTTTCCTCATCTGTACAGTGGGAATGATAATAACACCACTACACCCTCAATGGTTGCTGTGAGGACCAAATAAGATGATATTTGTAAAGCACTTAACACAGTACCTGGCACATAATAGGGAGGATGTGACTACCGCCTTCCTTTCCCTACCATGGTCCCTATCCTTAAGAACTTTACAATCTAGTTGATAAGACTGATATATAAGATGAATTTCTAACCCTCTAGCTGAAAAAAAAATCTGTTTCTATTCATTGATGTTTTCAGGATATTGTTTTTTTTAATGAACTCATTTCCTTTGCTTTTAAGAATAACATATTCCAGTAATTTTTTTTTCATTTATTGTACTTGATGTTTATTTTTATCTGGTATGTGAAGGGGCTTCCCCGAGTTACTCAAAAGATTAACTGCTTGATTTTAAAGTTACAGAGCTTGGACAGAAAATTTCTAGGTTAATTAAACCTGGGATTTCTCTCTGCTTGTGTCTACTAATTCTATTATTCTACATTTGCTCTCTAATTCTAATCCTTCTAGATAATTTTCTCTATGTTTTTGAATATTCAATCCTTTGGTCTCTTCTTGTGAATGCCCACAGCTTTAAAGATATTCTTTACAACTTGTTTTAAATTATTTTCTTGTTTGCTGTTTTGAAATTCATCTTTGAGAGTTGTAATTTTTGCCCTAATTTCTGACCTTAATTTTTCATATGATATTCTAAACTCTGGAGGTTTTGTTATTATTTCATTATATTTTGAGGTAAAGAGATCTTTATGTTTTGTTGCAGTTTTGTTATTCTTTTCTGAAGGTTTTGTATCACATTCTTTAGTACCATAAGTAAATGTTTGTTGTACTGGGGGGGGAGGGGCCTCTTTTGATTGCTTGTTCCTTTTTTCCCATCTTTCCTATCTTTTTTCCTCTTTCCCATCTCCCTGATTTTTCTGGAAGGTTTTTCTTATATTGAAAGTCTGTTATTTCCCTTCTTGGTTTCTTTGTTTTGCTATCACTCTTTTCTTCCTTGGGAAAATTTTTAGCTGATTTCTGATGATAAAGGGATCTGGATTTAGATATGACTTCTCATTTAGTCATCTTGCCATAAATTCCTCACGTATGAAACAACAATAAGTTAAATCATGTGGTAGACATTATAATTGCTTTAATTGTTTATTATAATTTTAATTGTTTAAGGATTCACAGCAATAAGAAACAAGTGAGTCCTGTAATACTCTGAATTTCCTTACCTTTAAAATGAGGGATTTTGGTCTATGTGATATTTCTGATATTTCATGAAGATTTTCTTGACCTAGTCTTTTTCATTTGCCTCTGCTAGACATGTCCCCTTGGTCCACTCGGAAAAACTTTACTTTTCTGTCTTCTCTATGCCTACAATCTTTCACAGTAGAAATTTTCTCTATTCTCACTAATTAGGCCAGAACCTTTCCCTTCTTATAAAACTCCTGGCCCTTTTATCACATTCCTGAATGGCCTGGTATATAATGTCAGCCCCAGATGACCCACTGACTGAACACAGGTAGAGTAATATGAACTTGGCATTAAGGATTTTCCATTGTGGGGAGTGTGTATGTAGTTGCTTGGATTTCTTCAACTTTATTTCCTTCTGACAAACACATCCAATCTGGCATTATCCTTGGTTATATCTCTTCCTTTTTTCCCCATCTCATTTTAAGGGTATCAAATACTATCATTATTTGGGTGGATGATTGGGTGTACTGCCCCAAATCCTTTCCTTGTTGCCTCTCTCCTCCAATATACTTCCACCATTGGGAGTTTTAAATTATGGCATATAATGTTTCCTTGTATGACTTAAAACATGCCAAGTAAAGAACTGTTGCTTTCAGCATGGAAATGCTGGTATAATTCTTACACAAAGACCTCAGTGTGTCACTGAACCATGGTTTTGGACTGGAACCATTTCTAAGGCCCCCTCCAGCAATGGCATCCTTTAGTTTACAATCAGAGAAGATTTTATGGAAAAGATAAGACATTAAGAATCTATTGGCATAGTCAGAACTAGAACCCAGGATTCTGAAATATGACTAGGATGTGGGCAAATGCAATGGGAAAGGATCCACATTCCAGTTTAGGCAAAATAACCTGAATCAAACAGCATGTAGAATAAACTCTCAAGAAATTGAGGAGGAAATCAAGTCTGACTGAAGTGAAGGGTATATATCATACAGCAACTAAAAATAAAGTAGAACTAGATTATAGTTCTTAAAAGCCAAGTAGAGAAGTTTAGACTTAAATCAGTAGGAAATTGGGAACCTCAAGATTTTTTTAAGCAAAGGATAATAGTGCCTTGCATCTATATATAATGTTCTATGGTTTTCAAAGCCCTTTCACATAATCTAACAAAGCACCTTTAATTTTAACATCAAATGCTAATTCTAACAATTGTTATTTGCTATTGTAGTGAGGGGAAGGGTATACCAAAAGAGACTATATTCTACACAGAAATCAATTAGTCCTGGATCATTTGGAATGCTTGACATAGACCTAACTCCTGTGGACCTCTAATAATACTGATGAATGAAAAATTAAATTCTTATATATTTCCATCCCTGTCCCCACCTCAATATATCTCAAATGTATACATGCAAATACTCCCACCTGTGCTAGATATATAGTAAGATATTTCAGAGACAGTTTGATGGGAATGTAGAGGTAGCTATGGTTTGTGTCGATGATTTGGGGAAGGTTTGGGGCTTCTAGAAGGCCTTCCCACAAGTCTTGGGCATCCTAAATCTTGAATGTAGTTAGGAGAAATTTGGAAGAACTTGAGAAAAAACTAAAGGACAACTCAAGCTGAGGAAAAGAAAAGATTTCATTCTGAAGAAAGACTCAATCTGAAGTCAAGTCATCTGAAGGAGTAAAAAGACTGGGAGAAGGACCTGAGGAGAGAAAAAAGAAACAGAAAAAGAAAGTGGTGGGTAAGGCATAATAAGAAAAAAGTAAGACAGATTGGTAAGACAGGTAAGAGGTTAGTAAGAGAAAGGAAAGGAAGTTAGATGTGGCTATCAAGTAGTTCAGAGGCAATAAAAAGATGAGGAGGTGCTCATAAAAGTGAATCTCAATCATTCCTAGCAATTTTCAATACTAGGATTGAGGCTCTCACTGTCAAAAAGAAAGGAGAGCAAAAACTTCTGTAGTGATTTGCTTTGAGTATGTACGTCAAAGGATAGCACTATACTTCCAATGTACCAATAGACTTCTCTCCCATCACAAAGAGAAAGTGACACGACTTGACAAAGGTCCCACAAAACTTAAGGTTACTAGAGCTGATGAAGTGTTCTTTAATTAAAAAAAAAAAAGAAATAGGGAGTTTCAATGAGAAAAAAAGTTTAAAAAGAATATAAAAATGCATAAAGGAAAACTGCCATACAACTTTGAGACAGGAAAACACCATGTAGAAGAAAAAGGAAAAAAGTAGCTGTGAGACTTAAAGAGGAAGAATAACTTTGAGACTTTTAGAGAGAGAGAAGAAAAAGAAAGGGAAGGGAGAGAATAATGACATTGATATATCACCTACCATATGACAGATATTATGCTATGCACAAATATCTCATTTGGTCCTCATAAAATTTTTTAATAGTTGAGGAAACTGAGGCAGACAGAGGTTAGTCTGACGCCAGATTTGCATTCATTTCTTCCTAACTCCAAGACCAAAGCTCTATCCACTGGACCACCTAATTGCCATCCAGCTGTTGTCCACTGAAAATAAGGGAGACAAAATAAAAATGCAGATAAAGGAATGGAACATCTTGTTAAGAGGGTGTCCTTGAATACAATTTGGACTTCTGGATCATGACTTAAATAGAAAAATGACAGAGTCCTGACAAGGGATTGGAATGTAGTTAACATAGGCTGGTAAGAATGTATTTTACTCGGGATCTTACAAATCATATCAAAAGAGCTTTTACACAGAGAAGGAAGAAAATTATGTATATTCAGCAAGCTACATGTCATTGAAAGTCATTACGGTGTGGGAGGAAGAATGACAGTTGAAACATACAGAAATTCACAGGAGATAAAATCCAAAAATAGATGATAGTATTAAAAGCCATGACCTCAAATGTCTATCTACATGAATAAGGAAGAAGTCAAATAAACTAGAGATCCTAACACAAAGGGGTAAATTTTACCTCATAGTTATCACTGAGATTTGATGAAAAAGGACCTATGACTAGACTGTGGCTCCGGATAGCCATGCTTTATTCAAAAGAAACAAGCCAGCTTAAAAAAGGGTAGGGTAGCGTTACCTAGTCTAGAAATATACTCAAATGAAATCTCAGAACCAGAGCAGGGAAAACATAGTAGGTGCATTTGGGTGAAGAATCATGAGATGGGAGATCCAAAAGATTCTCTCATCAGAATACACTACAGACCACCTAGAAATAAAGAGGTCATAGGTGAGTTTGGGAATTAGATCACAAGCCTTTTCCAGCATAATGATACTATAGTGATGGGAGACTTCAATTATCCAGATATCTGCTAGAGTTCTCTCTCTGCCAAAAACAAAGCAACTAAAAAATGTCTTGACTTGTCTTAATGGTAACTTTATCCCTTAAATATTGAAGGAACTTACAGAAATTCTATTCTGAATCTGTTTCTTATTATTAGGAAGGAACTGGACGGTGGGGTAAAAGTAAGGGACTTTGGAGGGAAGTGACCACTACCACCTAGAGTTTGTGACAGAGGAGAGAAAAACTGTACATAGCTTGACATGTGCCCTAGATTTGGGGAAAGCATGTTTCCAATGGTTCAGACTAAAACAGACTAAAATTCTATAGAAGACAACCCAAGGTGGAGTGAGGAAGAGGCGGGGTGTCAGAGGAAACAACTCAAAAGAACCAAGTTCTCAAGATAGAACGAGAAACAATTCCTGATGAGGAAAAGAAATGGGAATTGTCTAAAAAAACCAAATGAGGAACAAAGAACTCATCCACTTAGATTTCTTAAAATTAAGTTCAAAAGTCAGAAGGACAAGAAACAGAAGATAAATGCAAAAATATGGCACAGTTCTCTAAGGGAGATTATCAGGAGTTCTAAAGCTCAGAGTGACAAGTTAATGAGGAAAGCTAAGAACAACAAAAAGACTTTTCAAAGCTATATTGGGGAAATTGAAGGAGGTCTCCAATTGCTGCTAAGGTGTGAGCGGAAATATAACTGATAACAAAGAGAAGGCAGAGCTGATTAATTTTTGTTTTGCTTCTATTGTCTAGACCACGGAAAGGGAACATGCAGCAGGTTCCCCAGCCCTGATCTAGACTCGATGATAAGGAAAATGGGATCTTGGACTATGTTAAGAAAGATAATGCTTCCAAAAAAACAAGGAGCTTGAGACAACATAGATAATGTACCAGATTTAGAGTCAAAGGACCGGAGTTCAAATACAGATTCTGTCACTAAGTCAGCCAACCTCTCTTGACCTCAGTATCCTCATTTGTAAAATGAGAACACTAGAAGAAATGACCTCTAAGGTTTCTTCCAACTCTAAATCTATGATCATTTAGAATGGTCCCAATCTACTTTGCCCTGGTATGTGGAGGACGGTTCTCAGTTCTTAATGTTACAAATTAGGCTGAATAGCAGTAAATTGGATAGTATCCAGAGAACGGCAATCAGAATTGTGAAGGACCTCAGGTTCATGCCATAGAAAAATAGGATGAAGGAATTGGGTGTATTTAGCCTGGAGAAGAGAAAAAGAGGGAAGGGGGCATTTTTAACTTTTTAAAACTACTTAAAAAGTTGTTACTATAGAGAAAAGATTGATTCTGTTTGACCCCAGAGGGCAGAATCAGAAATAAGGATCAGAGACTCAGCACTTAACGATTATCTTAATGGGACCAATGTGTGTAGAGTGACGTTAACCTTGGTAAAGAGAGCACACAAGTTTTTGCAGATAGTATCCGACAGCAGTCCACATCTTTCAAGTCACAAATTAACTAAAAGGTACAGTCAATAGACCTCATGGTGTTCATTTATTTTGTTTAACATGTTCTTCCAATATGATTATTGGCTGAAAAGTATGGAACACTATAATCTATGATTAATCAAAATTGCATGGCATTCAAAGGACAATAAAGAACTACCTGATAGGTATAAATGGTCTACAGCAGAAGGATCAAACACAAATAAAAATAAGAGCCACTAAATTGTAAACAAGGAGCCCTGCTGCCTACATATCGATTTAGAAAACTACAGATTAACATCATCTATGTTTTCTGGTATTTCATTAATTTTGTTAAATATTTCCAATTACATTTTAATCTGAGTATTGTGAGTCTCATCAAGTCAACGGGGGTATTACTGACTCCTCCAGTCTACATTATATTTCCAATGAGGACTTGTGCACAAAAAGTTGCTAAAATACATCATTCAGGAGAGTGCAATCAAAAAGGAGGCAGGTCAGTCATGCAGCTGGAATGAGGACTAACACATGGTCACTTTGTATGCTGTTTAATACCTGGTCCCCAAAACTAGGGGGGACTAGCAGTAGGTCCTGACTGGTGTAAATAATGAATTCAAGGTCACATTACTTGAATCTGCATTGCATATTTCCATTGGGCTAGAACCAATCATCATATTTTAATATAACTATAACTTTGAATAGTGAGAATTCAAATATGTTTCACCACTTCAGGGGATTTAATAGTCAGATCATGGGGATTTTATGGGATGACATAGCCAAAAACCTCCTAGGATGATTAGTTCTGAATGGGTTATGACTTTGATCTTAAAGTTGGTCAATCAACAAACATTTATTGACTACTATGTGCTAGGCACTGTGCTAAGAGCTGGGGATACAAAAAAGATCCCCCAAAAGTCCCTGTTCTTAAGGAGCTCACAGTATAACAGGGAGACAATAAAAATAACTATGTATAAGATGTATAGAGAATAAATTGGAGTTAATAAATGGAAGGAATATAGCTGGGTCAGGAAAGACTTCGTGTAGAAAGTAAGATTTTAGCTGGGACCTGAAGGAAGTCAAGGAGACTGGGAGATAGAGATGAGGAGGGAGAGAATTTTAGGCATGAGGAACAGCCATGAAAGGTCCAATCAGGAGATGGAGCATCTTGTTTACAGAACAAGAAGCCAACTCTGCAAGGAGGTGGAATACTCACATTGATGACATTATAGAACCTTTGAAATATTAAGGAATATGATTCTAATATCTGACTCTGCAAGGAGGTGGAATACTCACATTGATGAGATTATAGAACCTTTGAAATATTAAGGAATATGATTCTAATATCTTCGCTTCCTTATCACTGTGACTGAAGCACCTGCTACCTACCCACAGATTCATTTTTATTGTTTACATTGTATTGCTAAAGACTACTTAATCAAAGTGTTCCTAGCAGGGGGAAGCCTCAATTAGAACAGAATGGTATAACTGGCAATTTTGCTAGAAGATCATTGCAGGCCAAAACTTCCAAAATAAATGGTGTTATGTTGTGTTGCAATTTAAAAGTGATTTTGGTCATCTTAAAGCCCTGTAGAAATGTAGCAACTTTTCTTTTTTTGTAAGAAAATTAAATGAAGGCATTTAAGCAACCATTTTGTTGTATTTTTCTAGTGTTTATTGACTGAAATAATATTAACCGAAATATTTATATATGTTGTCTCTCCAGAAAAAGCGTGTGTTCCTTAAATGCAGAGGTTCTCTCATTCCTGCCCTTTTCTCTCCAATGCCTTTGCACAGTGTCTCATACATAGGAGATGATTCATAAAGGTTTATTGATTGATTGATATTTATATAGTCCTTTAAGGTTTGGAATACAAGGTATATGTGTGTGCATATACATACATATATGCATGTATACACACACACACACACACAATCTCATCGGATCTTCACAATCTTTTTAACTAGAAGCTATTCAACTTCTGAAATTTACAGAGGAAAAAAACAAAGATCACAGATTAATGACTCAACCAGGGTCATGTAACTAGAGAGTGTCTGAGGTGGCAATCAAACTCAGGTCCTTCTGACTGCACATGGCACCGCTTATCCATCAGTCAAAGTTACTGTGCCCCTCCACTCACACAAAACAGCAACAGATTCTTAGAGAACTAATCATTCTTTGTCCTCCGCCTTTCTTTGACATACACCTTACCCCAATTCCAACTCACCAAGAAATGCTCTATTTCTGAGTTTACCCTCATCTTTCTCACTCTCTTCTCTTCATTAATACTGTCTTTGTACATTTCTCTTCTCCTCCTTTTCAAGGTGTCTCCCCTTCCTTCATCCTTCTTTTTTTCTACCTTTTAGTCCTCCTTTTTATAAGTTACTCATTCTCCCGTGCTTTGTAAGTGTGTGTTTTTCCCTCTCATTTCTTCTTTCTCATTCATTTTTTCCTTCTTTTCCCCCCACCTAAAATCCCTTGATTTAGTGAAAAAGTAAATTTGAAATCAGAGATGTGTTTTTAATTCGGTCTATATGTTTTCATAGAATTAGAGCTGAAATAAGATGCCATTTAGAACAATCTCCCCATTATACAAATGAGAAAACTAAGTGATTCTCTCAACAAGTCCGGAATCCAAACCCAGGCATCAGCCTGGAGATCCAGCTTTCTTTGCGCCACCAAATTTACTACCTCATTCATTGCCTTCGGATTGGACACTATCTCTCTGAGATTCTGAGTTTTTCCTTCTTCTGTATTTTGAGCCCAGAGGGAAGATTATTAAAAAAAACCTCTAATGTTCTATCCCCCTCTAAATCACATTATCTTTTCTCCCTTTCCTCCTCCAAGAGTAGGAGCAGTATGTTCGCTTTACAAGACCTTCCTCATTTAAGCTGTATTTATTTCCCCAAAGAAGGTTTTCTTTATTTTGGCTAAATCACACTCACCTAGACATTTTCTGGGTCCCTTTTGCCAGGAAGCCTCAGGCTTTGGTCTGTCCAAAGATTTGGAGAGGCTCCACAGGAGAGACAACATAGAGCTCCCCTGCACTTAGGAGCTGTAGCCAAATTAGCAGCTGCAGGCTTCTGAAGCCCCACATCCCTCCCAGAGGCCCTGGACTCGAGCTGCAGCTGCAGCCAACCTGGCCTTCTGATTGCACCTGCCTCCCATTGCAAAACTCTGGGATAAGAGGCGCCCAGACTTTTTTTACTCAGTGAACTGGGTTATTGATGAGCTATTAGAATAACATGCACCAAAGATAAACAAATGCAGATGGTTTTTGTTTGGATTTTTTTTTAATTCATGCACAATTCTTGGTAGGATTTTAAAGTGTTATGTAGTTTACTGCATGAGTTGCCTGCACTGGTACCAAAAAAATCTGAAAAGACTAGAAAAAAATACGAGTAGCTCTAAAGTCTATGGATATCTCTTCTACTGTGGGTATAGAAGGACATGCGCAAGAAACATACAAGGAAGGGTGCAGACTACAACCACATGGGTCAGATCAGAGATGCAGTTAAACACTGAAGGATAATCAGAAGTATGTAATTTGTCCTATGGCTCGATTCAGTGCAAGAAAGGGTAACAGGGAAAAGGTCAAAGATGGAAAGTTCAATTCTACTTCAGGTACTTTCTAGCTATGCAAATCTAAGGAAGACATTCCACCTCTTCATGCCTCAGTTTTCTGTAAACTAAGTTGGATTTAATAGCTTCTAAGTGACTTCTTGCTCTAAATTTGTGATCTTATAATTGAATTTATTAAACATTTATTAAACCAATATAAGCATTTATTAAACCCCAAATGTATGGAAGGAACTTGCTAGGTGCTGGGAATATAAAGCTATACATAATAGGTTTGCAGTTTCATGTACAGCCTTTTTTATTGTACTATTTATGGAAATGTGTTTTCTTTCATAAATGATAATCAATTTTAAAAAATTTTGAATATATGATTTGGTGAGTTTTGTCATTCTCTGTTTTGAAAGGGCTTCATAGTTCACGTGGATGTGTGGGACTGAGAAGGGAGGGTGACATGCATATATCCAACCCTAAATGTGTGCCATGCAGCAGAACTCAGTTTACATCTTCTTGAAAATAAGGCAGAATAGCTCAATGATGATTAGATTATTTATGTACCAATTTGCATGCTGTTTTTAATCTGTTGCACATGGAAACGAAACAATCCTAATCACTTCACACAGAAAGTCACAATGGTTTTTGCAGGAACATTCCTGAAATGCCTTCGTGCTTAAGACATAATACATAAAAGAAAAAG
Organism: Potorous gilbertii; assembly: GCA_028658325.1. Taxonomy (NCBI): domain Eukaryota; kingdom Metazoa; phylum Chordata; class Mammalia; order Diprotodontia; family Potoroidae; genus Potorous; species Potorous gilbertii. The sequence goes on from CM053770.1 coordinate 447,220,402, forward strand.
AGGCGATAAAATTATAAAGACAGAAAGGAAAAGAAAGACAAAAAAGGACAGAAAAATAGAGGCCCAGCAAAACATTGAGTTCAATTAACAATGTGATTGCACCAAGATTCGAAACAGACTTCATTTCTAACTGAGTAGCACTGACATCTAGAAAAATTACTTCTTACCAATCATGGCATGAAAGATATATCTGTATAGATTCATATCTAATTCATAAAAAAGTATGTTCTACCCTCTCCCACAACACACTCAGCCATTCATGCATCCTGAGGAGTTTCCTCCTATCTTTAAGTCATCTCCCTCATTCTTCATGTTTCTTAAAATATCTGTGTTTTTGTCCTTTGTCCCTCAAGCTCAAGGGTCACACATTTTATTTAAATGGGTATTTTGTACAACCCTGTACAGAGGAGTCAAGGTCATACAGATGTTGTTGTTCATGGTGTCTTGACTTCCTTGTGAACTGGATTTAAGTGAGTCAGAGTCACACAAAGATACCAGCCTCAAGATCTACCAAAGTCATCAAAGTCTAGTGGTAGGACAAAAGTCAGGATGGTTGGTGATGGCCTGAGATATAGTAGATGATCTTGGCATCTTCAATGTCTGACCAAGCTCTCAACACTCCACAGGGCCTGCTTTAGCCTTCTTGGTGGCTATTGGAACAAATTGTTCCCATCTAACCATTCCACCAGAGTAAGTCTTCATATGGTTGGGGTAGACATACTTCTAAGTCTGAGGCTAGTCAGTTACCCTCATTTCTTTCTCTACTACATGTCTTGCATACATCCCCTACTGTCCACTTATTCCTGAGTTTAGGCCCTCACCCCTTCTCATCTGAACTAATATAATAATAACCTTATAACTGGTCTCCTGACTCAAATATCTCCCTTGTCCAATTTATCCTTCACTCAGCTGCCTAAGTGATTTTCTTAAAGGATAGGTTTGTTCATGTTACTCCTCTGCTCAATAAACTCCAATAACTCCCTATTTTCTCCAGAATCAACTATAACACCCTTTGTTTGCTATATAAAGCTCATCATAACCTATTCTCTTCCAACCTTTCCAATGGAATAACATCCTACTCCTCTCCACACACTCTACAATCCAGTCATGCCTATTAGCTATTCCTCATTTATTGCTCTCCATTTCCAGTCTCCCTGCCTCAACAATGGCTATTTCTGATTCCTGGAATACTCTCGCTCTGACTTCCATCTCTTAACTCAAACCCCACCTCCCCTGCAGGGCCTTTCCCAGTCCCTCTGGCTTTTCTGCCATCCTTTCATGCTACCTTCTCTCTACTTTGAATCTATTTTGTATGTTTTGATCTATATACATTTTCTCCTCCAATTAAAATGTAAGATCCTTAGGCGCAGTGACTATTTTTGCCTTTTCTTTATAACCTGAGTGTTTGGCACATAGTAGGCACTTAATAAATATGTGTTGATTGATTGAGACTGACTTGCTCTTGCTTATATGGAGAAAACAGTCCATCTCTTAACAGTACTTAACAGCAAGACCTAAGATAAGATCAGCCTTGATGATTTGGGAGCAAGTCAGTTAGAGTATATGTGACAACTTATGGGCAGTTTTTTTCATAATTCATGATTGGTTCCTCAGGCAACTGAGCTTCTGTACTCACTTAAGACCCTTAGGGCCTCAGATACGGGTGGCTTTCTTTAGAGAAACCCATGATGAGCAGGTTGTCATGGTTAGTCTAAAGGTGACACAACCTACTGATCTTGGGGTAGATGCTCTGCTGAATTCAAGTACTAATAATTAACCATAAAATTAACTATAAAAGATATAAAAAGAAAAACACTATCTGCATCCAGAGTAAGAACTGATAAATGTATGTATAGAATAATTTTACATATATATATAATACATGTAATGGTAGCCATCTATGGGAGGGAAGGAGAAAAAAAGAAAAAATGAATTTGCATAATAACTTTATTATATATTTAAAAGGAATAGCAAATTGTATAGAATAGATTTGTAATTTCATGTGTAACCTTTTTGTTATACTGTGTTATGGGAATTTTTATTTTATTCCATAAATTAAAAATAAAATAAATTACTTTTTAAATAGCTGTTATTATAATAAGTATTTCTAGTACTTGATGGTAAGATGAATGTTAACTAATTTGAATGTTAGGGTGATAGAAGAAGCTACTGCCATTTTTAAGCCTACTCAGCTTCTTACAAATGTTGCCAAAAAGGTTTCATAAAAAAAGTGAATGCAGACTATGAAGTTAGCAGCTGTGTTTGAAAGAAGGGATTACCATAAATCATAGGAAAGAAATCTCCCAAAATTTGGCTGGACTTGCTCTACAATAAGCAGTAAATGCAGGGACTTCATCCATCACTCACCTTCACCTTTAGAGGCAGAAATTCATAGCTCAGAACAGCTTCTCCCTATGAGGTTGATTATAGTGTGTTTAATTGTGAAGTGAATCACAGCAGTCATGCTGACCAAGAAAAAGGCCACTTAGAACAAATGGGAAAATTTCATGAAAATACCTCATTCTGAAAATAACAATTAACCTCAGGATATATAAAGAAGCCATAGAAGAACCTGAATATGCCTGAAAGATAGGCATATTGATTTAGCATTCATAACTATCAGGATTTTAATGCTTAAAAAAGGCGGAGGAGAGAGAATTTAGAGTTTCCTATCACTCTCTAGTCTATCCCATACGAACATTGAAACCTACAGCACAGTATATTGAAAAGAGTACTGAATATAACATCAGAGGACCTGGGTTTGAATTCCAACTCTGTCACTACTTATGTGACCTCAGGTATGTCACTTAACCTTTATGGGTCTCAAGTTCTCTCTACATAGAATGAACACAGTAGGGTAAGACGATCTCCAGAGTCCCTTTCATTTCTCACTCTAAAATGCTAGGAACCATGCTTATCGTGAGGATGTTATCTTGTCAGAGGACAGCTAGGTGGTGCAGTAGACCAAGCTTGCTGGGCCTGGAGTCAGGAAGACTCATCTTCATGAGTTCAAATCTGGTCTCAGTCACTAACTGTGTCACCCTGGAAAAGTCACTTAATCCAGCTGATCTGTTTCCTCATATGTAAAATGAACTGGAAAAGGAAATGGTAACCACTCCAGTATCTTTGCCAAGAAAACCCTGAGGTCACGAAGAGTTGGCCATAATTGAAAAACAATAAATAAGCTAGAGAAGGAAATGGCTAAACCAAACCCCAAGCGGGGTCACAAAGAGTTAGACAGGACAGAGAAAACAACAACAACCTTGTCTGTCTTTGTTGGGTTGCTATTTGCATGTAGTAATAAAGTGGTCTTTGGGTTCCCACCCCCTTCCTGTTGCCTTGGAAAGGAAACACCAGCTTTCCAGTGATCTTTAGATCCTTATCTTCTTTGACCAGGTTGTACTTTGAGTAGGTAAGATTATGTGTACAAGGTAATAGAAAAGTCAACAAAGTAGACTGTGCTGGGAATTAAAATGCTGAAGTCTAACTATGGTGATCAAACCCGCCCTATCAGGGTTTATAATTCTAACAGGACCAGCAGTACAATTTGAACCAATAAACAGAGCAGAACTATCAGGACACCAGTTCTCCTTCCCTCTCACATTATACCTTTAGATTTGTCACTCTGCTGGCTTGAAACATCACTTTTCTTATTCTACAAACATGGAGTAGGTAAAATTGAAGTGTACCAAAGTCTCTAGAGCAGGGATTTTTAACTTGTAGTCCATGAACTTATCTTTTTTTTATTTAAACATATATTTTATGTACCTTAAGACAATATTGTGAGGAGTTTACAGGCTTCAAACATGGTGCTGAAAAAAATCATTGAACTATGCTGATGGGTCTGCTACAAATCTATGCTACATAATCTCAATTGAGTCTTCATTGTAGAAAGGCAATAGAATGGAGTTTCTCCTCTTCCTCTAAAAGACAAGAGGCCAAGCAAGAGACTTCTGCTCCCATTCACCTGCTACATGCGTGTATACGTATATATATATATATATATATATATATATATATATATATATATATATATATACATATACACACACACATCTGTGTGTATGTGTGTATGTATAGTACAGTCGAATGTCTCATCTCAACAGTACTATAAATGCCATTATGGCCATATGCCCCTCAAGGGAAGCAACAAATCTTAGTCTAGTTGCCTTGCATATAGTGTTGATTTTCTCCTTTCTCTTTAAATTCTTTCACTGTGGCAATACTTGAAACAAACAAAAATACAAGATAGGCCCAGGGCTCATGTAGAAACCTTGTAGTTGTACATCAATGGTGACAGAGTGTTAGAGAAAGGGAAAGGTGGTGCTAAGGATAGCACAATTTTTAAATCATTTATAAACTTTGATGTGTTGTTGTTACTCCACAGGTGAAATTGTCCAATGACCAACATATGAACAGAGCACTTAAGTATCTGGATCATATCAGTCTTGGCAATCTTACTATAAATGAAACCAGCTGAAAGAAGGTGAGGATGGCGAAGATGTGTTGGAAAGCATGGGTTAAGCATAAGGGAATACGCCAGCATAAAGACTTGTAGACTACACATAAGTCTCATACCTCTACATTTGAGAAAAGAATGAGTATAAGATGGCTCTCTGAGTGGGAAATTAGTTTCCCATATACCTACTCCACCAAAACATCAAAGTTTGCCCCAAGAAATCCAATGATAAACCATAGTAAGGGACTTTGTCCCCTCCACAACTACTCAAGAGGTGACTCAGAAGCCCAAAGGCATTAGGAAAGGGGGCCACTGGCACAGGGAATCTTCTCAACTCAATCCAAAATGCACCAAGGCCCTATGTAGCCTTAAAGTTCACATAGTTCAGGTCAGTTCTAAAAGAAACGTGCAAAATATACACCATTTTTAAAAAAATTCTTAAAAAGCAGACATTACAAAATGGAGACTCATGGTTTTCTAGAATGCTTTTTTGTGTTTAAATTCAGAATTTTTAAAATAAGCCATAGAAAGGAAAGCAATGGACATGGTCGGCATTGAATACTAACAGTGATTATATCTAACAGAGAGGAAGTGATTCATTGCTAATTCATTCATGAATCAAATACTTGAATGGTCAGTCAGCCTGCCACCTTATTGTGTCATTCAATTGTTTTTTAGTCACGTCCAATTCTCCATGACCCCATTTAGATTTTCTTGGCAAAGATACTGGAGTGGTTTGCCATTTCCTTCTCCTGCTCATTTTACAAATGAAGAATTAAGGCCAACAGGGTTAAGTGACTTGCACAGAGTCACACAGTTGGTAAGTTTCTGAGGCTAGATTTGAACTCCCTTCTTGCCTTCTTGGCACTCTATCCACTATGTCACTTTATTAGAACAAAGATTAAAACGAGTACAAAGCTAAAAGAAAGGAGGGAAAAAATACAATATGCAATTGAAAGAACTCAATCCTGAGCTATGAAAAAAAATCCTGATAATGAAAAATGAGTAATAGGTGGAAGAACAGGTGGAAGAAATTACTTATAATTTCATACAGAAGTTTCACCAATACAAAGAAGTTTCACCAATGCATCATGAGAAGATCATGGTAGTCTAAAACTAAAAACCCTTGCCTTACTAGGAAATCAATCCATCAGTAGGCATTTATTAAGTGCATTTAGAGTCTTCAGTTCCAAACTAGAAGAGTATTTTGTTGTATCCAAGCCTCACAAGGTAAAATCAAATCACCTCAACCACTTGGAACAGACCACCTACTGCACCAAGTTGAAATGTCTTTGATTGACTCAAGGAGGTGCCCAGACCTTGTTCACAACAAACTGATTGAATGGTTGATTGGGTCAATGCAGAAGTGTTCTCAATGAACAAAAATAATTATTTTTAAGTGGAGTAGGGTAATCAAAGGACACTTTACATGAGCATACCTAAAACAGAGTTGACATAAGACAATCTCATCAGAGAAGATGACACTAATAGCCGGGGGACCAGCCACTTTAGTAGGTGGCACTTGAGCCAAGTCTTGAAGGAGACCAAAGATTCCAAGTGGGAAAGCTAAGTGAGGTCATTTCAAGTACAGGGAACAGCTAGTGCAAAGACAGAGAAATAAATAATAGAGTATCATGTAAGGAACAGCAATGAAACGAGTACAGGGAGAGGAATAATATATAATAAGGCTGGAAAGGTAGGATGACAAGTTGGGAAGAACTTTAAAGGCCAACCCAAAGTTTATATTTGATGCTAGTAACAGGAAGTCATTATAGTACATTGAGAAAAGAAGTGACATGGTCAAACACAAAAATATCCAGAGAACTGAAGATGAATTATCACACGGAGGATAAGATAAACAGGGTATAGGTGAGCTGTCTACAAGATATAACAGGTTAGGTGGCACAGTGGATAGAATGCCAGGCCTGGAGTCAGGAAAAATCATCTTTGTGAGTTCAAATCCAGCTTCAAATGCTAACTGTGTGACCATGAGTAAGTCACTTACCCTTGTTTACCTCAGTTTCCTCATCTATAAAATGAACTGGAGAAGGAAATGGCAAACCATTCCATTATCTTTGCCAAGAACACTACATATGGAGTCAAGAAGGGTCAGATATGACCAAAAAATCACTGAACAACACCCAAAAAAACTACTCCCAAAAGTAGGAATGAAAGTTGTCATCACTATGATGGAAAAAAAAGGTCTAGTCCTATGGCTTTAGTTCTCCAATCATAATTTCAATATTCAAGAGAAGGCAAAGAAGACCTCCAGAATGTTGGGTAGATGCTCTATGGCAAATTTGGACAAGAGTTACATAAGACAGTCATAGATGCGTCCCAATCTGTATCATCAGAAAGAACATTCAAATAGTTGAAATCACGGATTCATTTGAGCATTTTGAGATGTACTATGAATAATAAAAACAAATGAATAACCTCATATCTTAAATGGGGAGGAAAGGGAAGAGAAAGTCATTAACCAAATCTTTCCACTTTTTAACAAACAGTAGAATTACATCTAATCCACAGTATCTCATTCTTGTAATTAAATACCAATTTAAGTTTGAACATCATCAAACATCAGTTTTCAGGTTTAGTTCAACATGTCATCCCAAGCATGAAATACTTCAGATTAGATATAATTTCATTAATTACTTGAAGAAATTAAAAAAAAAGAGAGAAATCATCCATAATTTTGCCATGATAAATTATACCACTAATATAGGTATGAAGTCCTTTCTTATTTTCAAACAAACATTTTCATTTAAAAACTTTTCAAAACCTTTAAGAAAACTTTGGGAGTCATTTTTCTATGCATTAGACATTGTTTAATAATAATAAACTACTCCTTTACAGACTTTGTCAAGACATAAAAACATTTAAGACAGCAAAATTTGCTAAATGACCAAAATATTGACTTCGAAGCCAAACTGCAAAGAAAATAGGTTTTTAAATGAAGTTAGAGAGATACTGTTACATGTATTTTGAGGAATACCATCTGTGATTTCTTTATTATACTTACAGCTTTCCTATGAGGTTTTTTTTGGTAGTGAGTTAAAACAAGAAAATACATTTTGTACCCTGTTTCAGGTTGTTTTTTCCAAGTCATTTAATTATTTTAAAATACTGAGAAAAAAAGTTAGATTCTGATCTTGGAACCATTTTTTAATTAATTTCAAGATAATGTATAAAGTATCTGGTCAAAATATTCTTCCACTTGATTTTATTATGCTTTTGTGGACATTTTATTCCTCCCAAACAAACATCTTTACTCCCTCACAGCATAAGATTGAAGCAGCCTACTATTACACATGTGAAGAAATTTTTGAAGCCCTCACAGTTAGTGGAAAGCGGGTGAAAAAGGAAAGTATGACTAGTCAGGATAAAGGTCTGCGGGTTTTAGTGGGCCTCAAGAGTCAACAATGTGTTTTAACAGTCAAAACGCCTAGTACTATCTTGGGCTGCATTAATAGGGATATTTGTTGCTCATTGGTTTCAGTCATGTTCAGTTCTTTGAGATCCCACTTAGGATTTTCATGGTAAAGATACTGGAGTGGTTTGCCATTTCCTTCTCCAGCTCTCTTTATAGACTAGGAACTGAGGCAACAGGGTTAAGTGATTTGCCCAGGGGCATATAGCTTAGTAAGTGTCTGAGGCTAGATTTGAGCTCAGGAAGATGAGTCTTCCTGACTCTAGGACCAGCACCCTTCCAGAATTAAGAAGGTAATAGCCCTGTTGTACTCTGCCCTGGTAGATCACATCTAGATCGTTGTAATTATTTCCGAGGGACACATTTTAGGAGGCATATTGACAAACTGGAGAGTGTCCAGAGTAGGACAAACAAGGTAGGAGTCTCAAGTTCATGCCATATCGAGATTAGTTGAAGAAACTGGGTACGATATCCTAGGAAAGAAAAGGAGAGAAGGGAGAGGAGACATGAGAGTCATCTTCAAGTAAAGTCTATACTGAAGACAGAGACTAGATGTGTAATGGATGGAACTAGCAAAGAGATTAATTTAGTCTTCATCGCAAAGAAAACTTTTTAAAAAAACAATTATCAAAAAGTGTCATGGAATACAGGTAAGAAGGGGACACTGCCACACTAAAGATCATCTTTGCCTGGAAGATCCTCTTATTTTTCAGATAAGGTAACTGAAGGGGAAGGAAATAATTTCCCTTGGATCACAACAGAACAAGTGTCAACCCTAGGACCTGGCAGATGGAAATATGGTGTTGAACTGGAAGAAAACCCTGCCTGCCTGCAAAGCTTCCCAAAGTTTCTCCTGTTAGAGCATCCTAGGCCTAGACTGTTCCTTCTCTACTGCATGTCTGTCCCTCCAGGTTGGCTTAGGCCTGGAAGGAGAGCAGACTTTGAGTCTCTGTTAGTGTTTTTCCTCACTATCCCCATCCCTGATCTTCCTTTCGTCACTGAGGAAAACTAACTCCATCCTACCCCCACAGGTGATTAACATGCTGAACGAATGAGAACCTCTCTGACCTTGGACATTTCTTCCCTCGACTTAGGAAAGTCAAGGATATCTTCTTAAGTGCTCTACTGATCTTCACTGCAAGTCTTACTCTTTGATCCCCAAAGAATAATCAACATCCTGACCATGGGCCAACTGAACAAAGACTCATTTGTGACATCAGTTTGGATTACGGATGCCTATTTAAATACCGACCTCTCTGATGCCATTGACAAGTGTATTTTTCTAAAGAGAAAACAAGTAAATCTTGAACGAATGCAAAGTAGAAAACTACAAGGCAACAAACCAGACCATTCAGTTTTATATATCAATTTATCCTAGATTTTTAAATTACCTTAAGCATACCTTAGTATCTAAACAAGAGAATGGAAAGTGAGTTTGAGATTTGAAAAGCAGAGTGTGAAAGGGTTAAAATATGATGGATTTGGAGTCACATGGCACAATTTAAATCTTGGCATGGGCAAGCAATTTAACCTCTCTGTTCTCAGTTTCTTTATCCAGAAAAGGGATTGGTCAAGATCAGATGTGTCAAACACATTCTAGCCTGACACTTAGCTCACAACACTCATGAGTATGAGTGATTGTGAACCAGATAATGCAATTGGGAAATATTTAAAAGATAAAAATACAATAAAATATTAGTGGTTATTGTTGTTCAGTTGCATCCAAATTGTGATACCATTTGATGTTTTCTTGGCAAAGATACTAGAATGGTTTGCAATTTCCTTCTGTAGCTCATTTTACAGTTGAAGAAACTGAGGAAATTAGAGTTAAGTGACTTGTGCAGAGTCACACAGCTAGTAAGCATATGAGGCTAGATTTGAACTCATGAAGAGGAGTCTTCCTCATTCCAGGTACCATCGAGTTGCCCACAATAAAATGTAAATGATGTTTTTATGTATTAATTTTTACCAAATTTTAATTTTTAATTTAACATAGCAAAGCATTTTGGTCCCAGGATTTTTTCTTTCCCTTCAGTGAAAAGCAAGCCAGTAGCCATTGATATTTGATAAGGGGACAATTGATACTGTGGAGTTTTCTCAACTGTCCTCCCCACTGTTTGCTCTCAAGCTCAGAGGACATACTTTCTCATGGAGTGTATTAAGGATAAATCTGGCCCAGAGGGTGGAAAAAATGGAGTATCAGGGAAAGTGCAGCCTGGCCATATTCCAAGGGTAGGAGCAGATCATGAGAGAGTAGAATGTTTTCCTTTCTTTTTCACTCTATACAGCCAACCATGCAAGGCAATCCAAAGATTATTTAAGGAAAGCATTTCTCAAACTTTAAAGCACTTTATAAAAGCAATGTCAGTTATCATCATTAGTTCTGTCATTGCAGTCCTAAAACCACATGGGATTAGTTTCTGAGACCCCTTAGGCATTTCAACATCTAAATCATTTAAAAATATTGACAGGAATGGATGGATGAATATGACTGATATTTTTTTTGAGGTAGATCCTACCTCCACAAACTCCAAGACCCAGGCAACACTTTCTCATTTCATGGCACATTTCTGTCCTCCAAAGAACTATAGAGACATGGCAGTAACACATAGTTAATTCAGGTCATTTTAAAAGTCTCCACAAAAGTGCACAAAAGAACTCTACCTAATAGTCATGATTTAGGTGCTGAAGAAAACTGGAAGATTGACATATAACTTGTCGAGATACTAACCACTTTGAAGTTTGGTTTAACTATGGAATTACTTCACAGTTAAAAAATATTGACAAAATATAACAGAGGAACTTATTGTTTTAACACAATGAGAGGCATTTCAGTAATGCCTATTTCCTAAGGGACAATCAATCAATCAACAGTTACTGAGCACCTTTTGGGTAAGTGTCTGAGGCCAGATTTGAATTCAGGTTCTCCTGATTTCAGATCCAGCATTCTATACACTGTGCCGCTACATTAGTAAGTAATGAATAACTTGAAAGGCAACTTGCGGCGTAATGTACAAGTTCACATGGAGGCTACAATGACAACCCTTAAGGCTTACAAATACTTTCTTCATAGCACTACTATGTAGAGAGTAGAAGCATGTTTATCCTTGTTACCTACAGGAAGAAACTGAGATTTAAAGAGGTTTGTGGGCATGTAGCTAGCAGATGTCAGACCTGGGACTCAAACCTATGCCTCCTCATTCCAACTTCAAAACTTTTTCCACTGTACCTAATTAATCTAATTATAGTAGGCATCTCAAGATAGTAGACCAAGGGCTGGACTCAGTATCGGGAATGCAGGTTTGAATCTTGCTTCGGACATTTACTAGCTTTGTTATCCTGTGTAAACCATTTAAACTCTATCAACCTTGATCTCCTTACTTGTGAAATGGGGTAATAAAAGCATTACCCTCACAGAGTTGTTGAGAGAATCAAATGATATAATACATGTAAAACACTTTAAAAACCTTAAAGAGAGATATAAGGTTAGCTATTAATAACTAACCTTGATAAATAATAATATTATTAATTACCTCATAATTAAGTTCTAATTATGGGAAATTTATTTTACTTAATACTTATGTATGCTTATTGCTATCAATGTTAAAATGTAATGGGCAATATCTTAGTTTTTTTGCTTTAAGGATCTATGATGTTATTTCAATGGAGGCAGTAAGATTATATATAAAGAATGCTGAATGCTTACCATCATAACAATTGGGTTCAAAGGTCCGTTTACTGTGTTTCTTTCAGAGATTACTTTCCTACTTTGAATCTGTTTCTTCATTTCCAGGAATGGCGATACTTGTGTTAGGTTTGTGTTAGAAATCTTAGGATATCTGTGAGGAAATCACTTTATAATCCTACTACTACTAAAATTAACTGTTATTAAATACATTCATACTCTCTTATCTGACACAGAGTAAGACTCCATTTACACTTTGATGCCTTTAATGAGAGCCTGTGCTATGGCCAAGAAAAGTTCTGGCAGCAAATGAATCTAAACGTAGTCAGGCTTGCCTTGCTATGGACATGAAGTCTTTTGTTAGGCCTATAATAGAACCTTTTCAGCTTTGTGAACCCTTGCTTGTGGAAGGAAATAATTCTTGGAACTGTGGTTAAGGAGAAATTTGTGAAATAAGCAAGAGATAGCAGTGATCACAAAAGTTAAAACAGATAATTTCAATCACATAAAATTAAAAAACTTTTACTCAAAAGCAAGGCACATCAAATAAAAAGATAAATTATTCATTTGGGGAAAATAGCTGCATCAAATATATCTGCTAAAAGTCTGATATCTAACGTTTATAGAGAATTAACAGATTGAGTGTCATTGTCCAGTAGGTAAGTGGTTAAAGGGTCATAATAGTTTTCAAAAGAAACATTTTAAACCATCAACAACCATGTGAAAAAATGCCTTAAAATCATCAATTATAATTAAATATACATTAAAATAACTCTGAGACCTTATCTCATTCCCCTCAAATTGGAAAACAGTAAAAGATGGAAATAGTCAATTTTGGAGGGTCTACAAGAAGACAGGCACACTAATATACTATTGATGGGATGATTAATTGGTACAACTGTTCCGAAAAAAATGAATTTTGCAAGAAAAATCACTAAATAGTTCATGCCTTTTGATCTAGCAATTCCTATGTTGGGCATGTACCCCAAGGATAGATTGAAAGGCCCTCTCTATGTAATAGGAATGTTTGAGGTAGTAAAAAAATCTGGAAACAAAGTAGGTACCGTTAAATTGTGGGTGGCTGAACAAAGTATGGTATGCTAATGTAATGTGATACTATGTCATTGTAAGAAACAATCGAGAGGCATCTTGATAGTGAATTGAGAGTCAGCCTTGGAATCAGGAAGAGCTGGGATCAAGGTCCACTTTTTACACATGAGAAATTCAAAGATACATAAGAAGGCTTATATGACCTGATACAGACCAAAAGGAGCAGACCCAGGAGAACCATAGTCATGATGACTAAAATAATGTACACAAAATGTATACAATATACATAAAAGTCAGTTAAACTCAGATTAATTTGATTGACTAATCTTTGTCCCAAAGAATACGTCTTTCTGTGGAGAAGTAGGAGATAAGTAAAGAACATTGTACACACTGTCAAATACCATTGCTTGGCTTTGCTTAACTGTTTGATTTGTTATTATTTAATAAGGGAGGGTTCGATTAGGGAAGGGAGTATGCTATATTGGAAAATGATCACAATATGAAAACAAAAGGAAATCAACAAAACATTTTTTATTGCCATGCAAAAAATGACATATTTGGAACACAAATCCCATTCTTCTGATGCCAAGTACAGCAATCCTTCCACTATGCTACATTAATCAATCTTATTCCTCAACTTATCCTTTTCCATTGCCTTCCACCTTCTTCTCCTTTCCCATTTCCCAGGTTCCAGAAAAAATATTGAATTGGGGTTTAATTATTTCATTTTAATATATAGATGAATAAATGTAATCAGTTATGGAACTAATTCTTGTATGTAAGGTCATGCTCTCTATGTATAATAATACTAATTGCAAATGAATCAAGTCACAGAAAAGTGATTGTTTCTGAAATCTTTAACTCAATTGTTCAGCTCCTCACTATAATGTTATAATGTCCTTAGTGTTCTCATTCATCTGGCTGAGTCCCATGATTAGAAACCTCATCTGTGATTTTATAGGATGGTAAGGGAAAGCACCCATTTATGGTTACCAGCTGGACACTGATTTAGAGCCAAAGCCATTTAATCCAACCCATCCGTGCTATCCTAGTTTCCTTCTTCTTAGGAGGATAGATGGAAAAGATCTCAGAGTTCCTCTTACCCAACCACCTCCTTTTACAGAAGAGGAAAATAAGTACCAGAAAGGAAATCTGACTTGTCAAAGGTCATGCTCTGTCTCCTTTAATAATTTATCATTCTCTTCCTGAATCCACCAGATTCTGTCCTTGAGCCCCCTCTGTTTTATTCCTTGGTAATATCCATTCTCATGATTTCAACAGCTTTCTCAATACAGATGACTCATAGATCTATTACTTCAGCCTTGACCTATTTTCTGAGTTCTGTATACACAGTTGCAGTTGCTTCTAGGACATGTTCTTCCAGATGAGCCATTGTCACCTTGAAGTCTACATGTCTAAAACTAAGTTCAGTACCTTCAAATTCATTATTTCTTCCTTTAGCACCCCTTTGACTCAAACTCTCATGTTTTAAAATTTGTTGCCTTTATCGATTCTTTCCTCCATCACCTCTCAAATCTAAGCTGTCACCATTTTTTGTTGATCCTACCTTCATAAAACATCTTCCTGGACCTAAAACATTTCCAAAGGACTCATGATGCAAAATGCCATCCACATCCAGAGAAAGAACTATGGAGTCAGAACATAAAATGAAGCAGACTATTTTTTCTTTTGTTATGTTTGCTTTTGTTTAGTTTTACACATGCTTTCTCTCAATCCTTATAATTCTTCTATGCAACATGACTAATGTGAAAATGTATTTACTAAGAATGTAACTGTAAAGCCCATATAAGATTGCATACCATCTTGGGGAGGAAGGGAGGGAAAGAGGGAGAAAATGTAAAGCTTATGGAAGTGATTGTTGAAAATTGAAAACAAATAAATAATTTTGAAAAAATAAAACATCTTGCCCCTACTACCTTAATCAAATAGGTTCTAATTACCACCGGCCTGGAGTGTTTCAATAATAATAATAGCTTCTATTTAATATAGTGTCTACTGTATGCCACGCAGTGCGCTAGGCATTTTACAAATACTTTCTCTCATTTGATTCTCACAACAACCCTGGAAGGCAGGTCTTAATTATCCTCATTTTACAGTTGAAGAAACTGAGACAAATAGATATTAAGTGGCTTGCCCATCTCTGAGGCTGAATTTGAACTCATGCCTTCCTAACTCCAGGTCCAATCTTCTATCCACTGTGCCACCTAGTGGCTTGCAAATTACATTATGATGGGGTTTTCCACCTCTATGCTGCTGCCAGATATATATTGCTTCCTTATATATCTAATCACCCTCAGCAGTCTTCAGTGCACACCTACTGCCCACTCAGCAAGATTCAGATTTATCTACCTGAGATTTAAGGCTTTTTCACCCATTCAGTCCTATCTCATGCTATTCTCCTCCATATAATATTTGTTTCAGATAAATTGAATTATTCTCTGTCCCCTAAATATGCTCACTATTTTTCCTCCATGCCTGAGTTTACTCTGTTCCCTTTAACTAGAACATCATTCCTCCATCCCTGATGAATTTCTACCTCTTCTAAAAAGCTTGCTTTATAATGCCATCTTTCATGAAGCCTTCTTATATCTCTGATTAGTAATTATTTTCCACCTTCAGACCTTCATCAAGTCACTTATAGTCAATCATTGTCATCTGTCTTTCCTTATTGCTCTCCTTTCTGGGTGTTTCCCTGGCTTTTCTGGGAATCAGTTTCCTTAACTGCAAAATAAAAGGGCCAGACTAACAGATGATTTTGGTACAGTGACAAAACCATTTATTTTAGTCATAGGATTTGAGTTCAAAACCTGCCTCTTCAGGTTCTATAGTGAATGATCCTTAGGTCACAAAGTATTGCCATAACTTCAACACATGTAAAAACTCGAGTCCAGATAAGGTTGTGAAATATACCAGTGGTGGTAAATGATGATTTTAAGTTGAATTGTTAGGGTTTGTTTTAGGAAAGATATAAAAGTGATGAAATTTATCCTTAATCAGGCACCTTTCCTCCATCCTGGATCCCTGTTCCTCTTCTGCTCACCCTTCTGACTGATTCGCCATGACCATTATGTCCAAACTTGCTTTCAATTAATTATAAAATAATCCTTGATTCTGAAGAAAGTCAAAGACAGAAAGATCCCAATTCACCAAAATACTCATGGCAGCACTTTGCATGTTAGTAATGAGTTTTAACCAAAGTAGATTCCCATTGACTAGGGAATGACTAAATGAATTATTTGACTAGAAAGGTTTATCACCAAAGTCCCTGTCACTGTCACTGTCACTGTCAAATGCTTTAATATCAGCAACTGATACAATTTTTATCGGTGGAAATAACATTAAAGAATGGGTTTTAACACCCACTCTGCTGCTATTTCCTAAGAACTGTAAGTGCTGAACCATCTAACTTGCAGTTAAAACCTATATGTGCAATATCCCCCATTAGAAAGAGCTCCTTAAAAGCAGGAACAGTTTTATTCTTCTATTCGTATCAGTGTTTTGCACACAGTAAGTGCTTAATAAATACTTCACTTGTTCATAAGAAATAGTGAATATGAAGAATTCAGAGAAGCCTGTTGTTGTTTAGTCATTTTTCAGTTGTGTCTGACTGTGTGACCCCATTTGGGGTTTTCTTGGCAAAGATACTGGAAGGGACTTGCCATTTCCTTCTCAAGCTCATTCTACAGAGGAGGAGACTGAGGCAAACAAGGTTAAGTGACTTGCCCAGGGTCACATAACTAATAAGTGTCTGAGAACAGATTTGAACTCAAGAAAAGGAATCCTTCTGACTCCAGACCCAGTACTCTCTACAGTGCTACCTAGTTGTCCAAAGAACAGCTGTGAATACGTAAATGAACTGATGTATAGTAAAGTAACCAGAAACTAGAAAATATACACAATAACAATGCAAATAGAAGGAACAAAAAAAAACCCTTAACATTGTGCATTTATAATGACTAGAATTAATTCTTTGGGAAAAAAAGATTTGAAAATGTACCACCAGACCTTCTTTGTCAAGATGAGAGATTCTGTATGTGAAACGTTGCATTCACTGTTAGGTGCAATGGGTCTGATTGATTTTTGCTGAACTGCTTTTTATTTCTTCTTTTTTTTCTATTACAGGAGATGGTTGCCGGGTTTGGGGTTGGAGAGTGAACTCTACCTTGATACTTTTAACTAGATTCTGGTGTTATTAGTTCAAATTTAGAGCTCCCATGAATCCTTGCTCCTTTATTTTGAGGACCCTTATTATCCAAGAGGATAATAGTGATTCACAGGTAGACATATCTTTACTAAAAATAAATAAAAGACCTATAATATTCTCAGAAATAAACATGATTTAAAAATAAGATCAATAAAAATATTTTATATAAAATTAATCCATCTTAAAATACTGCCTGACAACTGGCTTAATTATATCTGTAATCTAAGCACAGTGCCTGATATAAAATAGATGCTACAGAAATGCTTATTCCTAGAAAACTTGACTTTCAAATACAAGCATCAAGAGAAACATGAAAAGGTGACAGGAAAGAGAAATCATAAAGGACTTAGTAAAGTGGAACTGTTTACATTCCTACAAGGAAAGATGATATTTGTAACTCATGAGACCTTTCTCAATATTAGTGTGGTTGGAGGGATAGACAGATAGATAGATAGATAGAGCACAGGGTGCGTTGAATATGAAGAGATTATATCTAAAAAATAAAATTAAGGGGTGATAGAGGAATGTACTGGGAGACTGAGAAAGGGAGAAGTAGAATTGGATCAATTATCTCACATGAAAGAGGCAAGAAAAAGCTTTTACAATGGAGGGGAAGAAGTAGGCATTGAGAGGGAATGAATGAACCTTATTCTCATTGGATTTTGCTTAAGGAATGAGTAACACACACATTCAGTTGGGTGTGGAAATCTATCTTATCCTATAGGAAAGTAGGGAGGAAAAGGATAAGAAATGAAGTGATGATAGAAGAGAGGGCAAATGGGGGGGGGTGGTAATCAGAAGAAAACACTTTTGAGGAGGGAAAGGGTCAAAGGAGAGAATAGAATGAGGGATGGGCTAGAATGGAGGGAAATATAGTTAGCCTTTCATAACATATCTGTTACAGAAGTGTTTTGCATGACCACACGTATAACAGAAAGAAAGAAATCAAGAAATCAAGAAAAAGAAAGGAAGGAAGGAAGGAAAAGAAGAAATGTTTATTCCTTTCCCTTTCCTCCCTTCCCTCCTCCCCCTTCCCTCTTCCTCAACAATCTCTAAACCCAAAGGAATCAAAATAAAAAGGTGGAGTAAAAGATGA
The DNA here is from genome assembly GCA_028658325.1 of Potorous gilbertii. Classification (NCBI taxonomy): domain Eukaryota; kingdom Metazoa; phylum Chordata; class Mammalia; order Diprotodontia; family Potoroidae; genus Potorous; species Potorous gilbertii. The sequence continues at coordinate 447,238,347 of CM053770.1, forward strand.
AAGGACTGACAATTTGGAGGTATAGAGCCACCATTTCCTGTAGAGGTTGGTCCTCATTCTAGTGCCAGGCTCTTGGAGAGAGGTATAAATATGGGAGGGGCACACGTTAGACTTCTGTCTTTCTCCCTCCTCTTAACTGCATATAGCTCTCTTATCCATGTCTCAAGATAGTACTCCCAAGTGTGCCTCCAAATGCTCTTCTGCTGTTGTTGCTTCATTCCACAGTATCTTATTGAGGTGACCTATGGGTGACTGTCCATGACATCATCCTTCAAAACTGCTCTTCCTCTATTTGGAAGAGTGAAAAAATAATATATCATTCTACTACAAAAAGGCTGGTCAACCCTCGTTTAGACCCTTCTAATTTTATATTTATTCTAGTGGTATAAATCCTGGACCCCCAAGCACATATCCCTCATTTTGAAGCTCCTAATTATCTTTAGGGGTAATTATATGCACACCTCAATATCATCCTGGGGAGACATTGGAGGGCTGAATTATTTAGATGCTAAAGTTATCTATATCTTCCCAGATCCCTAGTGATCTAAACAGTTGAATTAGTCTATCTGTCTGGGTATTCTTTCATTGATAATGGCAACTCCTTGTTTAAAAACCCTGTACATGCAAAAGCATGGTGCTAATACCTACAGGAGGTATGTCTAAGCCCTTATGCCTTATGATCTTATGATTTATAGCTAACAGGGTTAGGCAAAAGTTGCTAAACATATTTTCAGTGCCTCTCTACCTAATTTTTTGCCAAACTGAATTGTAGATTCCAACATGTTCTTTCATATTGATGGAAAGTTTCCAGCTAACCAGAATGATAAGTGCTAGCCAAAACAATTTGTGTGCCCAGACTCTCATTCTTCAAAATTGTCACCAATGTGTTTTCATCTTCCCCCTTTCTGTCATCTATCTGACATCCCCTCACATTGATCACCCTACACAAGCACTAGTGTGCCTAGCCCAGTCCTCTGAGGCACAAAGAAAAAGGCTGAATGAATGGGTAGAGAAAGCTCAAAGCCTCAGAACTCTTGCTGGCCACAAATGCCTCTGAATGCTAAGAATAGATCTTAAAAAAGGAAGGAAAAAGATTTTTTGTCTCCTGGGGAAAAATAAGTGTTGGAATTGAGGAATTTGGGACCCTGGGAGACCTTGGCACTTTGTTAGAATATATTGTTGAGGTGTTTTTTAGTCATGTCTGACTCCATTTGGGGTTTTCTTGGCAAAGATACTGAAGTGGCTTGCCATTTTTCTTTAGTTCATTTCACAAATTAGGAAACTGAGGCAGAGTTAAGTGACTTGTCCAGGGTCACACAGCTTGTATCTAAAGCCAGATTTGAACTCAGTCTTCTTGACTCCAAGCCTGTCACTCCTTGCACCACCTAGGTACAGATAACAAAAAAGAGAACATAACCCAAATATACAGCAGAGCTAAGGGAAATGAAAAATAGGAAAGGATAAAAAATAACATAAAAAAGACCAGTGAAAGCCACAAGAATTCTAAATGATGGTAAAGAGAAGACAGTGGGAGAGAGAAACTTCACAGAATACTGAGATAAAAGCAAAGGAGGAATCAGTACAACACACTGACCAAAAAAAAAGACCCAAAACAATCACAAAGATGGTGAAAGAGGCCAAATACAAAGAATACCCAAGGTGGGGTGGAAGAATAAATCAAGGGAATAACTGAGAAGAGAAAACAAAACAGAATCATAGGCATCACACTTTTTAATATTGTTATTGTTGTTGCTGTGTTTGTCCTTTGTTGTCGAAGACGACCATGCCACCAGAGAAATGACATGACTTGTACTTGACTTTGTTTTGAGTGAGGGAGGGCTGTGCAGGTCACCAGCCCCACTTCTCCAGAGTCATCTGAATCCAGTGACCAGATATTCACCAGGATGATTGGAGATGACCCAGGATGCACTGGGAGATCTTGGCCCCTTTAGAGCAAGGTCTAATGCAGGTACTCACTTAGAGTGGGCATTCATTGAATAGATCTGTTTAAGAAGTAACCAGGGGGCCCCTTTAATGAGACAAAGAAAAGGCTGGTAGGAAAACAGTTACTATTGATAATCCTAAAAATGAAAGAAAGATGAAGGAAAAGCCAGTACAAGGGCCCTCTCATGCATGTAAGTCATAAGGTAACACAGATTCTTAGGACAAGTATCATCTAGACCAAGTCCTGCATTTTCTAGATAAGGAAACTGTAACCAGGAGGTGAATTTACATGCTAGAAGTCATGTAGCTAGAAAACAGCTCCCCAGATTTGATCCCATACTCTAGATCCAGTACACTTTTAGATTGCAGGTGTTTTTGTAGGTCATTATCATTGTCTTCTCTCCATGTGTCCTTAATTAATTTCTTTACATTTCTCAAATAAACTACATCTTGAGACTATTGGTCAGTCTTAGTACCTGTGACTTACATACAGCCTTCTAAAATTCAGGCAGGGCTTACATAGGACATGTTTGATCCTGAGGGCTGATTCAAGAAGGTAAAAATTTTTTTTACTCATTGTCTCCATGTCAAGTTTACTCCAGGGAAATTTCCAAAGATAGTTTTTGTCTAGGTTCTCCTAAATGTGGGTAACAGGGTCTTCAATTCCCATATAAGCATTCAAAACCTTAAAGCACAATATAAATTTCAGGTATCACAACCAGGTCTTTATCTCAAAGATATCATAAAAAGGACTTACATGTACAAAAATGTTTTAAACAGCTCTTTTCATAGTGGCAAAAAAATTGGAAATTGAGGGGATGTCCATCAAGTGGGGAACGGCTGAGCAAGTTGTGGTATATGATTGTGAGAGAATACTATTGTGCTACAAGAAAAGATGAGCAAGAGGCTCTCAGAAAAAGCTGGAAAGAATTACAAGAATAGATGCAAAGTGAAATGAGCAGAACCAAGAGAACATTGTACACAGTGACAGAAACACTGTACAATGATCGACTGCGAATGACTTAACTATTCTCAGCAATACAATGATCCAAAACCATCATAAAGGACTTATGATGGAAAATGCTATCTACCTCCAGATAAAGAACTGATGATAGAGTCATACTGTTTTCACTTACTTTAAATTTTTTCATGGTTTTTATTTTCCTTTTGGTCTGTTTCTTCTATTACAACTGTGACTATGGAAATATGTTTTACATGATTGTACATATATAACCTGTATAAAATTGCTTACTTTTTAAGAGGAGGAAAGGAAAGTGAGAGGGAAAGACGTGGAACTCAAAATTTTGTGAAAATGAATACTAAAAATTATCTTTAGATGAAAAAATTGACTTAATTAAAAAAATTAAAAAGTCAGGTCTCATTAAAATATAGAATGAGATATGCCAATGGTAAAACACCACACAGGCAAGCCAATTGCTTTTGGCAATATCAATGTCTAGTATCTGGTATTTTTAGTGGTATTTCACAATTATGCATAATACTCTGCCAAACTTAATGAAGAAATACCCAAGTAGGTCTAGATCATGGTCAAATCTTAGAAGGAGATCCTAGAGTCATGGTTGGTAATCTAGGGATTAGATTTCATCCTTTTCACTGTTGTACACTAGGTTTGATTCTCAGTCAAGGGAATATTAGTTTCTAAAACTTTGAAAAACTCTCTGTGGATCCACATTAATTTTCCTCTTAACACTGCCAAATATTTTAGATGAAAAGATTGTTTTCATTATTTTATTAACAACTTCTAGTCATGAAAGTTTGTATGTAAAAAATTAAAATTATAAATGTCAATTCAATAAACACTCATTAAATACTATGTGCAAGGCCTTGGTAACACAGACACACAAACAAAAAAAAATCCCTACTTTCCAGGTACTTACATTCTCCTGGAATAGTATGACACATTCACATAGTAGCAGAAGGAAAATCGAGGGAGGAGAGAGAACAAATATTAGTTTGCAGTGGGAGGAGGAGTCAGGAAAAGGTGAGATCATACCTGCCTTGTACCTTAAAGCAAAATGAAGATTCCATGATAAAGATTATGAGATTCTATGATTCTCTTTATGAGTGAATGGAGGGAGGAGATTAAGCATGAAGTGTGGAAAACCGCATAGTGATTCAGTTGAGTCTGTGAAGAATCATAAGAAATAAAGCTGGAAAAGTAGATGGGAACCAGGCTGTGGAGGGTTAAGGAACTTGCTTTTATTCTATAAGCAATGGGGAGGCACATGGTCAGAGCTGTGTGTTAGACTTTTTTGGAAGTTTCTTGGAGAAAGAATTATGGTGGCAGCTGTGTGGAGGACTGATTAGAAAGGGTAGGTACCTAGATAGGGTCCTTCTCTCATAGCTTGTAATGTTTTTTTTAATTCATACTAAAAATTTGTCTTAAACTTGCAAAACCTTTTCAAAATGCAAAAGGTTTATCTTTCTATTATTTTCTTGATGTTAAATATGAAATATAATTATTTATTTGGTTTTTAGAACATGTCAGATCTGTAAAGATTTCCAGGCTTAACTGGAGTGAGAAAAGAAGAGTATGCTGAGTCAGCCCCATACTGAGGAAATCCAATTTTCCAACAAAATTGTAAGCAACTTGAGAGCAAGGACCATGTCTTATTCTGTGATTTCCATATCTAGCACAGGTCTGAGAATTAGAGAACTCAATAGATACTTAGCGATTGATTGGAGAACTTGGAGGACCCTTATTTCATCACTTTGATAGATCTATGATCTGGGATCTCATAGAAAGGAATCCCCAGTAATGATGCACCTTCTCATTTTGTGCAGTTCTTGTGAATGTCCTTCCATAAATCTTTTCTAGACAATCGACCCAATGTGCTCCAGAGTTTCTAATGTGCTCTCCATATACTAAAATTTCCAGGTTACCTGTGTAGTACCCAGGTTTTCCATAGAAAATGCCTCGAGTTTTGCTTTGCAGCTGACTCAACTCTTTTTCTGATCATACATTTCACTGATAATCTTTTAAACATTTCTTGTGTGCCAATCATTAATGATAATATACTTCAGCCTTCTCTTGCCCAGCACACCTCTTCACTATCTTCTTGTCTCACTTAAAATTTTGATTCTTAAGAGACTGTGGTGGTCTATAATTCACAAACTTATACTACCACCAGACTATTGAGCTTGAGTATAGCTGGCCAGTTGCTGTTTCTGCCCTTTGGGTTTTGCTATATTTGTCCTCCATTAGATGAAAAAATTCACAAGGGCAGGAGAGTATCACCTACTACTATAATACTGTCCCCAATATCCACGGCAATGTTTATTCAATAATGCAGATGCCAGTTTTTTTGGAAGGGAGTTGGTGGCCTTAGAGAAAAAATAATGGGAAAATGGATGACATTTAAAAAAAAGAGAAGGAAAATTTTTATTTTTAACCATTATCTCCCTGGTTTCTGCCTTAAAGAGGCATCTTTAGAAGACTATAAATTAAAGAAAGGCTGTGAATCTGCATCAGTGGAGGATATTTCCACACTGGGAGTTCTCTATTCTGATGAAATCACAAATATAGACCAAAAACCCCAACAATATCCTAAGGTACTTTTTAGTCAATTGAAAACAGATGGGAGTCTGAGCTCATCTTGAAATCTTAAAGGTCAAAGGAATTAACCTTCCTTTCTTTGAAATGGCAACCAAAGAAATTCACAGTCTTTTAATATCCTTCTGTTGGCTTCCATTTGTTCTACAAAATGCCTAGGGCCAGACTGGAGGGTTATATTTAAATTTTTGAGGCTGCAAAGTCATATATAACAATCATAGGCAATATCATACTTCTCAAAGATATGAGAGCATATTATATGTGTTCATTTTAATGGGAAAATAATCCCTGTGTACAATCAATGCCAACAGCATATTCAAAGACCCTTTGGAGGCAGAGCCATAGTTAGGCATTGTGGAGTCAAAGTCAGACACTAAACCATCCTATAAATGCCCTGACCATACAACATGACTGAAATTGATTCTGAAATGTTAAATGTAGCTTTAGGAGCAGGAACGAATGATACAGCAGCCTATATAGTGACTTCTGTGCATCTAGTTTTCTATTAATGACTTTACGTGGAAGAGAGATCCCATCATAATATAACTTGTCATATCTCAGATTCAGTTATACTCTAGGCCAAATCATGCTTCCCGTGTATACATTATACATTGTGTTCATCCTTCATTGCCAAAGAAGACCATGCCATCAGAGAAATGATGACATGACTTGCACTTGACTTTGTTTTGAGTGAGGGATGGCTGTGCAGGTCACCAGCCTCATGTCTCCTCCAGAGCCATCCAAATCCAGTGACCAGATATTCATCAGCATGACTGGAGATAGATGCTTATCAAGTATAACTATGTCACTGTTTAAAATTGTGCTAAGAGCTGATTTTGCTATAATATTTTAAGGTTTACAAAACACTTTACATTATCTTATTTGATCCTGATAATCTCCCCTGAGATAGATACAACAAATATAAATTTCTCAATCTCATTTACCTTCCAGTAACCAATGAGAAGGCATAACGGGCAGCTGTGTGATGAAGAGGGTGGAGTACTGACCCTCATCTTTGTGAATTCAAATTCAGTCTCAGACACTTAGTAGATGTGTGTCCCTGAGCAAGACATTTGATCCTGTTTGCCTTAGTTTCCTTACCTTAAAAATGAGCTGGAGAAGGAAATGGCAAACCACTCCAGTACCTTGGCTAAGAAAACTCCAAATGAGGTCATGAAGAGTCAGTCATGACCGAAACAACTGAACAAGAAGTGGAGTAACGGATAGAGCGCTGGATTTAGACTTCGGAAGACCTATGCTTGAATCCTGCCTCGTGTGATCCTGGACAAGTCCCTTAACCTCTCCAGGCATTTGTAAAATGAGAATAATAGCATAGAACTCCCAGAGTTATTGTATGGGTCACATGAGAAAATATTTGTAAAGTGCTTTGCAATACTCAAAGCAGTTCGGCTTACTATCAGCAGCAAACTGTAGGCAATTAACCTGTCTACATCAAGGAAAAGGAAATGGAATAAGCATCTAAGTACTTACTATGTGCTAGGTATTGGGCTAAGGGTTTTACAAATATATCTCATTTGACCTTCACAACTATCCTGTGAGGTAGATGCTATTATTAACCCCTTTTTTACAGTTGGGGAAACTGAGGCAAGAAGAGATTAAATGACTTGCCTAGGGTCACACTGCTCTTAAGTGTCTAAGGCAGGATTTGAAGTCAGGTTTTCCTGACTTGGAGCCAGCACTCTATCCACTGTACCGCCTAACTGCTTCTAAGTTCCTTTATTAAGTGCCTCCTATATACTAGGCACTGTGCTAATTGCTCAGGATACAAAAAAAGGGGGAAAAACTATTCCTTCTTTTCAGGAACTTACAGCTTAATAGGGAAAGACAACACTCAAGCAACTACATACAAACAAGATACAGGCAGTAAAAAAATTGAAGGTTGTATCCATTTTACAGATGGGAAAACAGAGTAGCAGTATAATGCCAGGGAAATAATACTAAATAGGGCATCAAAGGACTTGGCTGCAAATCTCTGCTCTACCACTTGACCTTTTGCCTCAGTTTCCTTATCTGTAAAATGAAAAGCTTGAACAAAATAGCTTGAGAGGTTCCTCTCAGATCTGGGTCTATGATCCTCAGCTCTCATGGTAAGTGTCTTACCCACAGTCCCACAGCCAGGAAATATCAAAGGTAGAATTCTAACCTTGGTCTTCTTGGTTTCAAATATAGCAAACACTCCTCCCTATGCTGTACTTTTTCTTTAACTCAGTGAGCAACTAGTCTAAATGCAGGTGTTAGTCTCATCTCCTGACAACAGTATACTAAAAAAGAATTCCAGTAGAATGACATTACTACTTTGGACATAGAAAATGTCCATCACAGAATTCAAAGCACCTTAGAGATATCCCTTCCCTTAATTTTCAACATTTTTTGGAAAGTAACCTAGAAATTTTTATTTAGAAATGAGCCTATGATTCAGAAGGAGGGAGCTAAAAATTTCTCAATAGTGCAGGAATGTCTAGAAGTAGACTCTTCTAGTGATAAAGATACTTTTTTTTCCTATTGTGACCCACTTAACCACAAAGGGTAAAAATAAATACAGAAAGGTCAACTAGTCTAGTCCAAATACCCTCAATTTACCAATGAGGAGACTCTCCCAAAGTTACACATCCAGTTACAACACTAAAAGCCAGGTCTCCTGAATCCCAGAATGCCAAAAATTCTCTTTATACAATATTATTTTTAAAGCATCACTTAAGTAAAAAGTAATCTGATTTAATTAGTTTGCTGTTGGCTTTTTTAAAAGAGAGGACTACAGTATAAAACTTTCTAAACACTTGCTTCCAAAAATAAAAATGGTAAAGAACAAAGATCATTGGATTGAAAAGCAGAAAATATAGGTTTGAGTCTCAGGTCCACAACTTTTTAGCTGTATAATCATGGATAATACTAATTTAATCTTCCTGATTCTCATTTTCCACATCTGTAAAATGAGAATGATATAAAAATTTCACTTCCTGCCTCCGTAGGCTGTTGTAGAGAATAAATGAGATAATGTAAACAAGTGCTTTGCAACTATGCTTTGCTATACAGATGTGTCAGTTATTATTCAATAAGTAGAATATATACCCACATTTTAATTTTATATCTTGAATTGTTCAAGGGGTGAAAGAGAAGAAAAGGGGAAATTATGTGTATGTGGGAAGAACAGGAAAGAGAAAGAAACAGAAAAAAACCACCACAACATGCAAAAATACACACAGAGGAAGATACAGAAACAGAGAGACAGAACAGATAAAGAGACACAGACTTCCATAGAAAATCAACCTCATTTTAAAGTAATTCAGGAGACTGCTGTTTGTACTTTTTACTATTATGTTTTTACAACTATTCGCATTCATGGAACATTACCCACTGACACCCTGCTGAACTTTTGTATAAAATGAAGGCTATCCTGGATCTGAACCACAGCACAGAGGTTTCATATCCCAAAACTATATGACCCACTCCTTCCTAACATGGCCCTTGGGTTCTAGGCTGTTTTCCTCCTCATGCACAGTAGTTGTGAAAATAGGTATTTGTTTGTTTGAGCTACAGTTGCTCAATTAAAGTAATTAAAGATCTTGATTTGAATGCTGAATTTGCTCCAGATCTATTGAAACAGGCATTTTAGAAAAGGAACTTCGTCTGTCTTCTCTCTTATCCAAACTAGATATCCTTCACATTTTATTTACAACATAACCTAAAACTGTCCAATTGAGAATGGTTTTATTTTCAAGAGGTTTGGACCTCATTTTCACAGGCAATGGACCTACAGAACCTAGCAGGTGGTTGATCTAGTTTGCTGTTAATTTAGTATTTCATATTTTATGTCTAACACTATTTGGATCTGATCTCCTATCTTGAAAGACCAAAGGAAAGATTCCTCCTGCAATATTTTTTAAGTTCAAAAAAAATCTATAACTCTAATCTAAAACACAGAGAAGGCTTACAAACATTATTTTTAAAAAGGATATGAAACTAATTACTTTTGAAGTTTTATAAATGAATCAGATGTTGAAGAAAAACATTCTATCAGGTTTATATTATTCAGGCTTTATCTGAGAATCCACATTTTATTGCCCTTTCAATTTTGAAATAGTGGTGTAAAATGCTCCAAAAAAGTATGTTTGTATATAGATGCATATACATATACATGTATATGCATATATATAGGTATATATTACACATAAACCTCCAGTTGGAAACTGAGAATATATAGTCATTGAAACACAAAACTATTTAACCATTTATTCAAATAATAAATAGAAATGTTCTTTTTGAATGTTATATACAAATGTACAAAGCCACTATGATATTTACACAGTGCTTAAAAATACTAAAAACACATACACAATGCTTCCTTCCCTCCCACCCCTAATTCATTCTCCAAATAAATTGCTCCACCAGACCAGAACATTTTGTCCTGTGTCCTGGTACAGCTGAGCGCATTTTTTCCTAGCCCCATTTGGTTACCCTTTTTTCCCCCTAGTACAAAAGATATGTTGTGAGTACTTCCAATAGAGACCATGGTCTTAACAAAAGCTGACCCCTCTTCCCCCTCCCTCCTGAGTCCAGTGCTTGAAAACAATTCCAGTAACTGTGTTTCAGGAAAGACATGTGTGTGTGCACAGCATACAAAAAAGACAGCTAAGAGGAGAGAACAAAGCAGATGATGAATCACCTGTTGTATGTCAACAAAGTAACACATCCGTTAAAGCACTCGTTTGCCATAGCCTATCTACTGTTTCCTGGGTTTATATCCTTGTTCCCATTAGAGGTGGATTTGCCTTTGAATTTCCAGGATCTCCAATGCCTCCCCACCCCCATCTTTACAGTTTTTGGTGAAAAACAAAATCTAGATGCATCAGATGTAAAGATATTCAGCACCAGCTATCCTATCCGATTCACCCAAGTCCAGCAACAGGCTTCTCGCAGGAGGAAGAAATAAAAACGTCATTCAGAGCCAGCTTTCAGTTACCTAAGTACCTCTCAGATGCAGACTGCTCCCAGATCTCTCCCAGAAACTACTGACTTAAAATCTGGCTTCAGCACAGGGCTTTATTTAAACGCTTTACATGAAACAAACTGGAATCACAAACCCAACTCCAAGGGTTAGTTTCGGGGAGGTTGCATGTTTCTTTTTAATCCTTCTAGTTTCTAGTCTCTAGGCAAGAAGCACTGGGATGTGTAAATGAAGCTTCGTGGTGGGGTTTCAAGGCATTTTGTGAACCCTGCTGATTTTTAGCCCCAGGAATAGCGAAAAAAAGGAAGAGTGAGCTCCACAGGGCAGGAAGACTGGTGCAGAAGGCTAATGCCAAGAGCCAGCCATTCAAAAGATGAAGGAAAGGGAATGAATCTATGTCTGGAAAAATAAGTGGGCAGAGGATTGCTGCTGCTGCCACCTTGGGTTGGGGGTTATGTGTATGGTGTATGAATAGTAAGAGGCCTGGGATGTAGAAGTTTCAGTCCCTGCGAGGCATACCTGTGGCTTTAACCCTCAGACCCCACACTTATTCAAAAGCAGGGCGCATCTATCTCCTGCCGGTGCCTCAGAGGGTGCCCAGGTGGGGCAGGGTCTCCAGCTTCTCAGCCCTGTCTCTGGTGGCTGCAGCACTCTCCACACCCCGCAACCATTCGGTACACTTTCTCACCAGGCCCTCATCCACTGCCTCGGCTTCCTCCTCGTATTCTACATCATCATACTTATGGTGCTCATTCAGGAGAGATATCTTCAGCAAGGTCCGCAGGTCTCCACTCCCCAGGTGCCCTCCTCTGGAGGTGGTGGATAGGGGTTGCATGGCACCGGAAAGAAGTTGGGGTTGGGACTGTGCGGGGCGGCGACCAGTGCCCCCAAAGCCACCCAGCGGGCTGCTACCGGCGCCGCTGATGGCCATGCCTTTACGTTGGCCTGAGGTGGCACCCGTGGCTCCTGCTTTGCTCCGGGGGCAAGAGGCTAAGAGGCGTTTGGTGTCTGCGGCTGGCGAAGGGAAGGGTCTACGTTGCCGGGCCAGCAACTGCTTCTCCAGGTTGCGCCTCTGGATCACCAAAACTGCCTCTGGGGTCAGGCTTAAAGAGAATCTCACAGCCTCCTCCTCCCCGCGGCTGGTGCCAGCCCCTGGCCCTGGCACGGAGGGCCCGCCAGTTGCCAGGCTCTCGCAGGAGTGGGCGAGCCCAGGCACAGTGCAGGTGGCAGGGAGCAGCGGGCGGGTCGGAGGGGAGGTGGTCGCGGTGGCGGGAGCTAAGGGCTGCTGAGTGGGGCGTAGTGAGGGCTGCGGCTGAGTTCTGCCGGCTGGTGGGCCCGGAGCTCTCCTGGCCAGTTGTCTCCTCAGTGTGGCCGATGGCCACGAGCTAGAGAGGAGCATCTCTGGCTTTTCGGGGGGACGCTTCTTCTTTTCCCCTCCAGCTGTGGAGGCAAGAGAACCTGGGACCGGAGGGGCATGCCCAGCGGTCTTCCTCTGGGTGGCGGGCTTCTTTGGCAGCTCCCGGGGAGCAGTAGCAGTGACAGGGGAAGGTGTCGGAGCCCCGGGGACCTGCTGGGGCTGCTGTTGCTGCTGGGGCTGGGGCTGCGGCTGCTGCTGCTGGGGCTGGGGCTGCTGCTGCTGCTGCTGGGGCTGGGGCTGCTGCTGCTGCTGCTGCGGCTGCTGCTGCTGCTGCGGCTGCTGCTGCTGCTGGGACTGCTGCTGCTGCTGGGGCTGCTGCATCGGTGGAAAGGGCATGTTTGCTGCCGGGCTGCTGCAGTATGCCAAGGAGGGGCCCCTTGCTTAGTCAGTATGCAAAGGAGGAAGCAAGGTCTCTCCAGGCGGATTCCTGTAGAGCCTCGCTGTCCTCTCCATCTGTGGCTGAGACTGGCTGCCTATCTTTCCTTCCCTGCCCTCCCTCTCTATCCAACAGCAGCTCTTTAGATCCTCAGGTGCCCAGGGGCGAGCCCAGGTACTGCAAGCAAGAGGGCGAGCAGCTCTCCCAGGCAAATCCGCGGTTCCGGAGCCTCCTTGGTGGTGAAGGCTTCAATTCCCGTGGGAAAGCTCAGCCAGGGTACCTGGCTGGCAGGGAGAAAGTGTCGGCTCTCTCTGCCTAGCTCCGGCTGAATGAGATTCACTGGGATGGGCTGGCAAGAGGAGAAGGAGGAGGGAGGAGAAAAGAGGGGGAGGAGGAGGGGGAAAGGGAGGAGGGAAAGGGGGAAAGGAGGGGAAAGGAAGGAGGAGAAGGAGGAGGAGGAGGAGCCCCGAATACGAGTGTTGGGAAAAGGATTAAGCACTAGAAGTCCTGCTGTTGTATGTGGCTGCTCACAAGAGCAGAACTATTGAGTGCATACCAGCTACCGGGATGGTGGGAGAAGGCTTGCATGAGTAGGATAAATACAAGTGAAAAGCCCCATCAAGAAAATATTGGGAGAGTAAGGCCACTGCTCTTCACAGCCAAAGCTAATGACGAAGCCATGACAGAGTAGGGTGGGAGGGACCCGTGGGAGGGACCCTCAGAAAGGCCGGACTCTGTTCTTGGGTTCTCTAATGAGTCCTTGCGTGTTTTCCTCCCTAATTACCCAAGATCTTGAAAAAGGTGGGAGGGGAGGTACTGTCAAATAAGCTGTTACTGCATCAGAGTGTGGTGTCATTGGAGAAAAAAATAAAGGAAGTTTTTTATATGGTTTGCGATTTATTGGAGTAATAATGAGGGTGGAAATATTCAATCTGAGTAATTAACCTTTTGAATCCACTTTTATATTCAAATCATTTCAATGCATCAGCATCAATGCATGGCAAAAAATAGTCTAGTTCTTTCTGTTGCTGTAATTAAAGATAGATAAAGCATTTATTAATCACCGAGTACCAATTAGTCTGAGGGGAAAGCACTGATTTGGAATCAGAGATCCTAGGTTCAAATCCCTACTTTGCCACTTGCTGTCTGTGTGAATTTAGCACAGTGCCTGGCACATAGTAGTTCATTAATATATGTGACTGATTGAGGGACCTTGGGCAAGTCTCTTATCCTCTTTGGACCTCGAGTTTCTTCATCTGTAAAATGGGGAGTTGGACTTGATGAACTCTAATCTGGAATCCTACATACTCTTATTCATATGACTGTTCAGGATTATACATTTATTGAATACCTACTATGTGCAATGAAATAGACTGAATAGTGAGGGTAATGGAGCCCACAGGACCACTATAAGGAAAGGGGATTGTAAAAAAGGGAGTTGTTCACTTCCCTTATCTCTGTACAGAGGACAGAGACTATGGGTTCAGAACACTGCATATGTGGGCAGACAGAATGTCCAATGGTTTAGTTTCATTATTTCTTTGTTACAAACAATTCAGTGCAATGTTGGGGGAAGGGTGTGCTATAAAGTAATGACTGACTAAAGAGAAAAGGCATTATGAGACTTCTTGGGGTTTTTTTTTTTTGAGTGACCTGAGTCTGTGATTTCACCAATTTGGGGTATTTCTCAATATGGAAATTCCCTCCACCAACACAAATGAACAGCTCCTATGTGACTTAAAATCTTAGAAGGCTAGATTCTTGTCTTGAGGGAGCACTGGGAAGTTGAGTGCTTTGCCCCTGGTCACGTGACTAAAAAGAACTAGGATTTGAACCTAGAACTTCCCAACGCCAAAGCTCATCATCTGTCCTCTACAATCTATACTACTCTCTCCCTCATCATTGTTATGCTATGAGAAAAAATCTTGCTTGGAGTTTACAATGAAGTTGTAGGAACCCAAGTTATGTGAGAAAACAGAACAATTACTCAACCTTGCATTAATGACTTTAAAATGATAGGCAAGGTGAAACCATGTAATTAGGTCATAGGTTAAGAGGCAGCCATTGGGGAGAACGTGGAGATAGAAATCTATATATAGAGTGCAGCCATGCCTTGTATTAAAGACATAGAAAGTGTGGCTATAACTGGCCAAGTGCCTGGCACATCAGAACATCTTGATATTTGTTACGCAAATACTGTGGAGTTGATTTTGAGTGAGGGGAGGTATTATTGAGAGAAGCTGGAAATTTTTAGGAGTTGAAGTCAAGTCATCCATGAACATGTTGAAATCACGTAGGATGGTATTGTGGGAAAAAAAGAGGCACAATGTTTCACTCATGTATTTGTATCCCCAGTGCCTAGAAGAGCATCTGGCCCATCATAAGAGCTTAATAAATGATTTTTGGATGGTTGAACCAGGTGGTTTAAAGTATTCAATATACATTTAAAAGTCCCTACCATGTGCCAAGGACTGTGCTGGATGTTGGGAATGGAGAGATAAAAATGAGAGTCCCAACTTTCAAGGGGTTTACAGGGAAGGAAATGTATGTGTGTGTGTGTGTGTGTGTGTGTGTATATATATATATATATATATATATATATATATGTATATGTATATGCATCTATATGTAGATGTATATACACATATGCGTTTCTATGTGTGCACACATAGAGGAACCTACCTACAAGGTAGATTCAAGATAATTTGAGATGAGAAGGCACTAGGCAGCTAGGGAGGATCTGGAACGCCTTTCTGCATAAGATAAGAGCGTCAGCATGACAGACAGCTAGTGCAAATGCCCAGACAACAGATGAACCCTTCTGTGTAATAGGCAATGAGTCACAGTAATAGCTGACATTTATACAGTGCTATGTGAGAGACACTGTGCTAAGCACTTTACAATTATTATCTCATTTGATCCCCAAGATAACCCTGCTAGGTAGGTGCTATTGTTATACCCATTTTACAGTGAGAAAACTGAAGCAAACAGGGTGAAAGGGACTTGTCCAGGGCCACATAGCTAGCAATCGTCTGAGGCCAAGCTTGAACTTAAGTCTTCCTGACTCCGGGCTGGTGCTCTATCCCCGGCACCACGTAGCTGCTCAATTATGGCCCACAGTGAGAGTGATTAAGATAGAAGTAAATGGGTGACAAAGGCTTCAGCTGAGAAGATGCTGAGATTGGTGACTTGATAGACTGAAAATGACAGTGAAGAGAATCCAGGGCACCCCCTCCACTGCCACTCCCTCCCTTTTCATGGAGGTTGGCAAGTGTTACTTTCAAGGTGGGGGAAAGACTGCATGGTATCTGCTGGAGCAAGGAGGCAGAGACAATTTAGAAATAGGTTTAAGACAAAGGGAAAAAATGAAATGGGGTGGGGGCAATAGAGGAGAAGGGGGAGTCATCAAGGAGATGTAACAGAGGTAGAACAAGAGAGAACTCATTAATACATGCATATGTGCATGCACACACACGTAATAAATGTCTTGTCTAAAAAAGTAAATTAAAAACTACTTAAGTACAGAAGTCACATTCCCTTACTTAGTATTCATTCTGAATAAGGAAGGTCTGGAAAATTGGAGGCAGGGAAAATTCTTACAATAATGGATAACGTGTTCCCTTCCACCAATATATTTTCTTCTTATACCTTATATTTCCTTGTAGGGGCTGGAAAAATAGGATGGTTCAGGTAGGGGCAGTAGTGGATTATAAAAAATTGGAACAGAGTAGGAGGCAGAAAGAATTAAGGGTAGGGTCTCTGAGAAGCTACCGGGGTCTGCTGAGAAGTAGACTCATACACATCAACCTCCCCACCATCCTTCTCCTCATCCCCCAGAACCTAGAAGAATCTTTCCTTCCTCTTGCACTCAGAAAAGACAGCCATTACAAAGGGTTTCTAGCATCTCCAGCTGTTAGGAGGGTATAGGAGTCTGAACAGAGGTGACAATGGGTCTCTTCACTAGCCTGTCTGTGCAAAAGGTTTCCTAGAGGTGGCAGTATAAACCATTGACCACTTGATGCTGATACTCAGAACCCTTCATCCAGGGTCAGGTCTAAACTACAAACGATAGATAGCACATTGGGGGAAAAAAGACAAAAAGACTAGGGTTTAAAGTTAGGAGCAAACCATAGGAGTTGAGTTTCTTCCTCTTTGTAACTGCATTTGAATGCGACTTGTGACAAGCCCCATTACAGAGACTCACCAGAAGAATGTTCAGATAATAAAATTTCCTTCTTACAGAGGCTAAGAGGAGAATTTAAATGAACTGGAAACAAGAAAGATGGCTGGATTTGACTATTACTCTGGCAGGATTGTGAAGCAGAACAAGTACTACATCCAAGAAGCAACCAGAAAAGTGGTAACCATTTCTTTCCTTGAAAGGGAGGAAGTAAATAGTTGATACTAGATTACTTTATAATTAGCCTGATTTTTAGAGCCACATTTCTTGTGTAACTGTTTAGTTACTTGTGTAACTGTTTAGGGCAAAAACTGGCTCTTAAAATATACTATTTATTTTCATCCTGAGATCAGTAAATTAAATATCAAAATAAAAGGACTTGGTTTTTGTCCAGATCTATCATCTTTTCAGGAAATTCCAATATGCAAATTCCACCTAATGGACATACCTGAAATTCTTCGGTAATTTATAATCTTACAGAGTAGCCTAGTACTGTAAACAATTTGCCCACAGTTAGACAACTAGTCATTTCAGTGTCAGGACTTGAATTCAACTCTTCATAACTCCAAAGTCTGCCCATCTATCCATTACACCACCCTCCCTCTCCTCTAAAAGGTATCTTTTGAAAAATAAATTTATTTTTCATTTTGTCCTCTACCGTTTTTGACATGATATGGGTTTCAAATCTCCCTTCTTTAATAGAACTATTTTTAAAATCACTACAGGTTATTCAGAATAAGTTTGCATTCTATCACAAATTAATTGACGTTTATAATAATAACAGTTAACATGAATGTAGCACTGTGCTAAGTGCTTTACAGTTTTTATCTCATTTCATCCTCCCAACAACCGTAGGAGATAGGAGTGTACCTATCTGTCGTACCGCCTATCTGCACCTGTTGTTCACCCTTCATTTTTGAATAGGGCCAATGACATCATGGACAATGAATGTCTTGACTTGCTCATGAACTGGATTTAAATGAGGCAGAACTGGCACAGTCAGTCCCTCTCTCTCTTCCAGAGTCAGTGGCAAGACAAAAGTCAGGATGACCTGGCTTGCAGTGGATGACCTTGGTGTCTTTGATGCAGGACCATGTTGTAAGCTCTCCACAGAGCCATTGGAACAAAATGTTCTCATGGGCTCTTTCCTCTGGGGAAGTCTTTACATACTTAGGGTAGGTAGGTATCCCCTAACACACTGACAGGTTTGAGACCTGTCAGTTACCTTTAATTTGGTTTAGCATGTCTCCCAAAACTGTTTACTGTAGTATGCTCCACATACTACAGCTTGGAACAAATTATTCTCACCTGCCCCTTCACATGCTTGGGGTGGACATCCCCCTAACTCACGGATAGGTTTGAGTTACCCCTCTAAAGTAAGTTTATAAATAAAAGGGTATTTTTTTAAAGATTTTCCATAAGAATTCTAATATAAAAAGATAACTACATTCAGAAAGCATTTCACTCCCCAATAACAAAAGCACATAGAAGATTTGGAATTCAGGTGAACTATCTCCCTATTCAACTGAAACTAAAGAACAGTGAATATAAACCGTAATTGCTGGAATTACAAGCTACCCAAGCTTCTAGAACAATGATCCTTTTTTTTTAAAGGGCTATGTATCTAATGATATTAAGGTACCTGACTTTTTATTACCTATCACACAAAATAAAACTGTGATGCTAAAGGAAACAATTTTGTTGTTAAATCTGTTATTATTAAAGTTCCATTAAAGCCCTGGCCACAGAACCTAATAGCCACAGAGGTATGACAGGTGAGTTCCCAGCTTAAGAAGGTCAGAGACCAAGATAAAGACAAAGCCAAGGAGTAGGAAGGAAGGCAGACACAAACCTTCTACCCCTAGACGTGAGGTCTATCACCATTTTGTGCCATGGATCCCTCTTCAGCAGTCTGGTGAAGCCAATAAACCCCTTCTCAGAATATTGTTTTATAGATGCACAAAACAAAGTACAGAGAATTATAAAAGAATCCTCATATTGACATAGTTCTCATAATTAAAAAAAAGTTCACACACTCCAAGTTAAACTTCACCCTGGCCTAAACCTCTATAGGCCACCCAACTCATGGAACTCATGAAGAAAATGGAGTTTCCTCTTCCACATTACAATCTTGTCCTTCATTAACGGTCAAATCCAAGGAAGAAATTCAGGAGGGAGCTTTAGAAGCAATGAGATTTCAATTGGGAATTAAGCACCCATAGACCTTCATCCTCAAAGAATTTGACATCTTATTAAGGAGGTATCATCACTATTAAGAACAGAGCCCTCATAAATGGCCTACTGGGGCTTTTTAAGTAGAGAATTTCACACCTGGACCTACGGAAATACCTGTTTTCAACCTCTTTATTATATAATTCCCAGTTTATAATTTGGAACTATATAGTTAGGTGGTACAGCAGATAGAGCACTGGGCTTGGAATCAGGAAGATTCATCTTTGTAAGTTCAAATCTGACCTCGGATACTTCTTAGCTGTGTGACCCTGGACAAGTCACTATACCCTGTTTGCCTCAGCTCCTCATCTATAAAATGAGCTGGAGAAGGAAACGGCAAATTGCTACAGTATCTTTGCCAAGAAAACCATAAATAAAGTCATGAAGAGCCAGACATTGCTGAAATGACTCAACAACAAGCTTAGCTAAAAATATACGAAATTTCTTATAATGGGAGGCAATGCAATTTTATAGAAAGAAGGCACTGTTATTTTCACCTGTGTGACTTTGCATAAGTCAGTTACAAGCTCTCTTGTGTCTTGTTTTCTATAAAACAAGACAAGTGGGAGTAGGGGATTTCTAAGGATCCTTTCAGGTCCATGAAGCCTAAATTAAACAGTTTTCTGGATGTTCTGGATTAAACAATTTTATACATTGTTTAGACATTAGATACATGGAGATCAGAATTTGAATTAAAAGGTCAAACTTTTTTCTATGAATCATGAGTTTGGACATACTTGACCAAAAAGATTTTTAATTTATAGGTGAGTCATCTTTAAAGTTGTCTAGGAAAAAAGAGAATTTGTTATGTAGTATAGCAGAAAAAGAGTACTTATTTTATTAAAAATAATTATACCTAGTACTTAAAAGCTTATTTAAATTTTTTATTAATACTTTTTGTTTTTACATATTCCAGTATAATCCTTTCCCTTCCTCCTATAATAATAAAAATAACTAACAGTTCCATAACATCTACTATGTGCTAGGCACTATGCTAAGTATTTAATATTACAAAAATTACAAATATTATCTCATTGATCCTCACAATACTCGTAGGAGGTTGATGCTGTTATTATACCCACACACCCATTTTATAGGTGAGGAAACTGAGGCAAACAGAGGTTAAATGACTTGTAGCTGGTGTCTAAAGCTAGATGTGAATTCAGGTCTAATCTGCCTCCAAGGCCAGAACTCTGTCTAGCCACTTAATGATGATCAGGGAAGATCTCTCACCTTATTTTCACCAACCTACTTCATGGAGAGGCAGTTGGGTGGTTCAATGCATAGAGTGCTAGGCCTGGAGTTAGGAAGACCCAAGTTCAAACCTGGCCCACACACTGTGCGACTCAGGGAAATCACTTAACTACTGTTTACCTTATTCCAGTGGAGAAGGAAATGGCAAACCACTCCAGCACCTTGACCAAGAAAACCTCAAAGACAGCATGGTCCATGAACTCAGGAAGAGTTGGATGCGACCGAGCAACAACTCTGCAAATAACAGCACCATAGAATTTTATAGTTCCAAGGTACCTTGTTCTTATGTAGTTTTCAATAGTGTCCAATTCTTGGTGACCCCTTTGGGGTTTTCTTAGCTAAGATATTGGAGTGATTTGCCATCTTCTTCTCTAGCTCATTTTACGGATGAGGAAATGGAGGCAAACAGGAGTATGTGACTTGTCCATGGTCACATAGTTAGTAAGTGTGTGAGGCTAGATTTGAACTCAAAAAGATGAGCCTTCCTGACTCCAGGTTAGATAAACTGGTCTAATTGCTTTACAGATGAGGAAACAGAGGCCTAGAGAAATGAAGCGACTGTTTGCTCAAGTCATACAAGTTTTAAGCAACAGAGACGATTAACAATCCAGGTCTTCCAATCCAAATTTAGAGTGACTTGACACTGTAGGGATTTAGCACTATTCAATTCACTAAATATTATAACTACTTTAATTCAATAAACATTTGAAGAATTTATCAATAACAAGTAATTGGTAATTGCTTGTGCCCAACTAGATTTGGTTCTTCACTTCTTAAGCAAGACATATTTTAAATATGTCTTTGCAAAGGCTACATACTTTGCTTGCCTCCACACACACATACCCCTTTGATTAATGACAGTTGAGGAGCCAAACAACAGATTTTAAACTTCAAAAAATAATGAAGAGAACTCACATTTATAGAGTGCTTTACCATTTACAAAGCGCCTTCCTTACAAACCCGTGAGCTTCATGTTGCAAATATTACCACATTTTGCAGATGAGGAAACAGGTTCAGGGGGTTGTGACTTACCTCCGGTCACAAGGCTAGTGGCAGAATCAGGATCTGAATTCGGATGTTTTCACCTAACGATACCTCTTAAATTATTTATGGTCAAGGTTATTATTCTGTTGTCGCTGGTCAGTCGTGTTGGACTTTTCAAGACCCCATTTGGGGTTTTCTTGGCAAAGATACTGGAGTGGTTTGTCAGGTCCTTCTCAGGTCCATTTTATGAAGAGGGAAATCGAGGCAAACAGGGTCAAGTGACTTGCCCAGGGTCACACAGCTAGTAAGAGTCTGAGGCTAGACTGAGCTCAAGTCTTCCTGACTGCCCTTGTTATTTTCAGTTCTCTGCATTTCTATAAGCAATGTGAAAAACTATCCCCCGGGCACAATTTTTAAGCTTCCTCAGAGCCCAGACTGTCATTTAGCACTCCTTTTGAGTTAGTATTTGTTGGCATTCACAGGGTATTCATGCTCTTTGCAGGAATGAATGCTCTCCTTTTACCTACTTGAAGAGAGCCCTAATTCTACTGGAACATGGATCTGTAACCATAAGAACTATTTTCATTATAATCCGGGAAAATCCCAAACAGTGTCTCTTAGGGGAAAAGATTTTAACTGGTCAAAGGTCCTGTGGCTCTTGGGACTTTCAGGCTAACTGAACTAATTTGATTTAGGCATACTCCCACACCTTTCTGAATTTCTGCTAACAAACCCCTCTGCCCAAATCCTCATCCCTCTCCACTTCAATTTTACCCTGACAGTATCCCACTTCACATCTGCCCAGCTGTTCCACTGTGCTCTCTGACGGCACTACGCTGTAATTAACAAGTTTTCTTTCATTTTAGACCTCTACCATCTGGCACTCACCGAGATGTGGTTTTTCCTGGTGATCTTCCAACAACTGGCTGCACTTTCTCTCGTGCTCCACTAGTCGCTTGTCCTGATTGGGGAGCTATCAGATTCCTCACTCTTCCTCTACTATCATCATTTAGCAACCTTTCCTCCTTTGAAGTCCACTCTGTCTAAATTTATCACCAAAACCAGATTCTGGATGCCTCTCTATCTCAACTCATTCCCTCACATTAGTGACAAAAGAGTAACTTGCTAAATGGAATGAAAGGATTTACCTTTGTATGCACTAATAATCAGGACTTCAACACACATGATATTCCCTCAAACACCTTAACTTCCCACGTCCTCAACCTTCTCAATTCCCAGGAGACATTCCTTCAATCTACCCGAGCCAAATATAGGAATGGTCATGCCTTTGAGCTTCTCATCACTGACAGGGGTTCTAATCTCATGTTTAAGAACTTCAAAATTCTTTTTTCCCAATCATATTTTATCATTCCATCTCTCACTTCACTCTATCAACCCCAGTTCTATTTTTTGTACACGCCATGGCACCAATGCCTCTACTTCTCCACTCTGGCTATACCACACTCCACTCCTGACACTCGGTTTCCACCCTTTGGTGAACCAACTCAACTCTGCTCTATCATCTACTCAAATTCCTTATCCTTTTGTCCTCTCTCCAATCATGCCTTGACAAATCCTAGCCCTGGCTTATTAGCACCTTCTACTTCTTCTACTTCTGCTCACATGCTGCTGAAACAAGCTGGAGCAAGTCATGAAACTGTGTTTATTGGGTTCACAACAAAATTATGTGAATAACTGTAACTGGGCCCTCACTGCAGCAAAGCAACCCTCTTATTCCTTATCCAGTTCTCTATCACACATGGAGGTTGTTACAAACCTCTTCTGTCCTACAGCCTCCCCTAACTCTCACCTCCTTAGGTGGGGACTTCAACCCATATTTCAAGAAAAAAAATAAGACCATTCTCTGAAATTTCCCTCTCCTCCCCTATGCATCTCTGAATTATCCCCCACATACTATGCGTTTAATAAATGCTCATTCACTCATTCATTCACTCATCCAATCATCCCTACCTACTGGTTCCTGCCCTGCAGATACAAACATGCCTGTGTCCCCTTTTGTTAATAAAAAAATCTCTCACTAGAACCATCTTCTTTTGTTTTACATCTCCCTCCCACTCTTCTCAGCTAAACTTCTTATACTTGCTTCCTCCATTTCTAAACTAACTGCAACCTGGCTTCTAACCTCATAATTCAACTTGTTTTCTCCAGTTACCCATGACTCCTTAATTGCCAAATCTAAGAACATTTTTCCAAATCCTCATTCTTCCTGACTTCCCTTTCTGAAATCTCTATTCTCTCCAACACTTGTTTTTTTGTTATGCTTTGTTTTCTTTGACCTAACTTATGCTCCTCAGTCTTCCTTCCTGGGAGATGTTATGCCCACTAACTGAGTTTCACCTAAGGCTCTGTCCAAAACCCTCCTCCTTTTTCTTTCTCAACTCTCTCACTTGAGCTCATCAGCTCCCATGGGTTCAATCACTGTCACTACACAGAGGAATTTCAAATTTATACAGCTAGCCTTAGTTTCTCTCCTGAAAATTGGATACTTTGAACTCGACGTTTTGTAGGCATCTCAAAATCAACATGTCCAAATCAGAAATCAGTTTCCCCAAAACACACCCCTCCTTTGAACTTCACTATTACTATCAAGAGCCACCCTTTGATTCGATCTGGTTTGAAACCTCAACTCTTCATTTATCCTACAAATCCAGTCAGCTGCAAATCTTGACATTTCCATATCCGTAGTATGTCTCATATATCCCTTTCTCTATTCACACAGCCACCATCACGGTTCAGAAACTCATCACTTTTAACTTCTTGGCACAAGTCTTTCATCACTCCAACCCATTCTCCATATAATCACCCAAGTCACTTTTCCTAAAGTACAGGTCTGACCTCTCTCAGTAAATTCCAGTGACTCCCAAATGGTTCTAAAATCAAATATAAACTCTAGCACTAAGGGCTCTTCACAACCTGGTTCTTTCCCATGTTTTCAGGCTTCTCGTACAAAAACTCTTATGTACTCTATAGTTCAGTCATACTGATTTAGTTACTACTCTTCACATTCAATGCTCCATCTCCCAATGCCCTGCCTTTGTACTGGCTGTCCTTTATGCTTTGAATGTTCTCCCTCATAAATAGTTGTCTCAGAATTCATGGTTTCTTTCAAGAAGAAACCCAAATGCTACCATTTCTAGGGGGTCTTTCCTGTCTGCGACATCACATATACCCCCACCAGCTGCTGATGCCTTCTCCTCTCAGGTCACCTGCCATCTGCTCCATGTATCATATATAATGCTTATTTCTGAACATGTCATCTCT
The DNA here is from genome assembly GCA_028658325.1 of Potorous gilbertii. Lineage (NCBI taxonomy): Eukaryota > Metazoa > Chordata > Mammalia > Diprotodontia > Potoroidae > Potorous > Potorous gilbertii. The sequence continues at coordinate 447,262,556 of CM053770.1, forward strand.
GCTATTAGAAAGTAAGGGACTGTGTTTTTCTTTGTAACTTCAGAGCTTAGCACAATGCTTTTTACAAAATGTCTCATAAATGTGATAATTAATAGACAGGGAGTTAAGAAGAGTTCAAATTTCCACATTATGGAACATACCCACAGTCATATTCATCTAATTTTAAAGATGCCCATTCATTCTTGTTTGGGAAAACTTCTGTCACTGAACATCCTTCACTTTGTCTCTAAACAAGGCTTCCCCAACCCCTCATCATTCTCAGTCTCTGAAGTACTTTTGTGGTCGACTTAGTTTCTTCAATTGCTTTGAGAAACAGGGATAGAGAAAGCAGCTGTGATTTCACTGGCATAGGAAACCTCTGCATAAGACAGCCCCCTCTATGATCTAATTAATACCAGCTTTGATTGTTAAATTTTCAATGCGAAGTATTTATTCCTCCAGAGAGCTACAAATCAGCACGTTTATTGTTTTGTTGACAAGTCTAGACCAGGGATGGGGAACCTGCAGCCTTGAAGTCAAATGCGGCTCTCTAGGTCCGCAGTCAAACTTCAGAGATTCCCCACTCCTGGTTTAGACTTAAGAAAGTGATGGAGAAAATGTTAATGATATAGATTAAAGTGCTTCATGATTTGGAGGAGCCAGTTCTTAAACATTTACCAGCCCACTCCTGAAGACAAGTCAGTACCTTCTCTGAAAATTATAGTCTTGGAGAGTCACCTAAAGCAGCCAGAGGTTAAGTGACTTGCCCAAGGTCCCACAGCCAGTCTGTGCCAAAGAGAGGACTAGAGCTCAGGGCTCCCTGGCTTTGAGGTTAGCCCTGCATCCACTACACTGGTGGTTCCCATTTAGTGGTTCACAAATTCCTTAAAGGTTCATATGATGGTCCAAGGCATTTGAGCTAAAAATTCATTAATGGTACATTAAATAAAAAGTAAATAAAACTGTAGAAAATATTATGAGTAGCCTATTACATTACCCTGGGGGTTCACAACCCATTTGTGCTGTTGTTGAAAGGGGCTAGAGGAATAAAAACACTCTGGGAATGACTACACTATAAACCCCAATGCCTCCCTGCTCTGAAGACAGTTCCAGATGGGACTCTACATACGGCTGTGAATACAGAGAATCAGAAAGCTAGAAGGAACCTTTGAGAGTATCAACTCTGATTCTCTCATTCTAGAGATAAGGAAACTAAAGATTTATAGAAATGAAGCAACTTGCCCAAGCTCATACAGCAAGTTAGTATCAGAACTAGGAGTAAAGCCCAGCTAAATCGTAAGTACATGCAAAGGCAGATTCTTCTATTTCATCTTGAAGGTTCTTGACCAGTCAGAAGAAAGAGATTGCAGTATCTTGTAGTCCAAAGAAGTGATGTTTTTTCATTCTGTCCTCAGAAATGAGCTCCACTCACTTCCACATGGTGACTGACTACATTTAACTTTCTGCAGAACATGTCTAGCCTTCTGGGTTAGGGATCAGAAGGGGCCTGGAGGTTACTGAAAGTGGTGTAACATTTACCTTACTTCCTTCAGGTTTTTATAACTATTGTGTAAAATGAGCAGTCTAAATGTTGTGGTGGAAGGGAGGAGCCAAGATGGCGGAGTAGAAAGATTCACATATGCTAGCTCCTAACCCACAGCCCATAAAATACCTGTAAAGAAGAACTCCCAACAAATTCTGGAGCAGCAGAAGCCACACAACAACAGAGTGGAGGAGATTTCTGTTCCAGAGAGCCCTGAAAAACCGACACCAAAGGTCTGTCACGCACCAGACCCACAGCAGAGCCCAGCCCTGCCCTGGCTGCGGGCACTGAGAGGAGCAGATCCGAGCAGACTTCAGGGACGGAATCTCCAGCAGCCGTGCAAGTCCTTCCACCTACAGGCACCAAAGGTCAGTGAGAGAGCCTTTTTGGCTGGCCAAGAGGGGAGTGAGGTATCTCCATAACTCAGGCCCCCTCAGGAGGCAGCAGCAGAGGCAGCAGCCGACTGGGGCTCCCAAAGCAGGCAGAAGCTCAGATCCATTATTGAAGGTCTCCCGCATAAACCCCCTAAGGGAACTGAGCCCCTGGTGGCAGCCCCGCCCCCAACCTGAGCAGTTGAACTTAATCTCACACTGAATAGCAGCCCCGCCCCTGCTGAAAGCCCTGAGGCTGAGAAGCAGCATTTGAATCTCAGACCCCAAGCACTAGATGAGTGGATCTGGAGGCAAGGTGGGTGTGGAGAAGAATCTCAGAAGTCAAGTAACTGGCTGAGAAAATGCCCAGGAAAGAGAAAAAAATAAGACCATGGAAGGTTGCTTTCTTGGTGAACAGTTATCTCCTCCCTTCCTTTCAGATGAGGAAAAACAATGCTTACCATCAAGGAAGACATAAAAGTCAAGGCTTCTGTATCCCAAACATCCGAAATAAATATTCAATGGGCTCAGGCCATGGAAGAGCTCAAAAAGGATTTTGCAAATCAAGTTAGAGAGGTGGAGGAAAAACTAGGAAGAGAAATGAGAGATGCAAGAAAAGCATGAAAAGCAGGTCAACACCTTGCTAAAGGAGACCCAAAAAACCGCTGAAGAAAATAACACCTTGAAAAACAGGCTAAGGAATCCACCAATCACTGCCTGAAAGAGATCCAAAAAGAGAAACTCCTAGAACATTGTGGCCAAATTCCAAAATTCCCGGTCAAGGAGAAAATATTGCAAGCAGCTAGAAAGAAACAATTCCAGTATTGTGGAAATACAATCAGGATAACACAAGATCTAGCAGCTTCTACATTAAGGGATCAAAGGGCATGGAATACGATATTCCACAAGTCAAAGGAACTAGGACTAAAACCATGAATCACCTACCCAGTAAAACTGCGTATAATACTTCAGGGGAAAATATGGTCTTTCAATGAAATAGAGGTCTTTCAAACATTCTTGATGAAAAGATCAGAGCTGAAAAGAAAATGACTTTCAAACACAAGAATGAAAAGAAGCATGAAAAGGTAAACAGCGAAGAGAAGTCATAAGGGACTTACTAAAGTTGAACTGTTTACATTCCTACACGGAAAGATAGTATTTGTAACTCTTGAAACTTTTCAGTGTCTGGGTAGTTGGTGGGATTACACACACACACACACACACACACACACACACATACGCACATGCATGCACACACAGAGACAGAAAGCACAGAGTGAATTGAATAGGATGGGATCATATCTTAAAAAAACGAAGTTAAGTGGTGAGAGAGAAATGTATTGGGAGGAGAGAGGGAGAAAGTAAATGGTGCAAATTATCTCTCACAGAAGAGGCAGGCAGGAGACTTTTTAGTGGAGGG
>CM053770.1:447266368-447352429 GCA_028658325.1 Potorous gilbertii
GATAAGCAGGGTGGGGGGATGATGGAAAGGAGGGCAATGGGAGGAGGGAGCAATTTGAAGTTAACACTCTTGGGGAGGGACAGGATCAAAAGAGAGAATGGAAGCAATGGGGGTCAGGATAGGATGGAGGGAAATATAGTTAGTCTTACACAACACGACTATTATGGAAGTCATTTGCAAAACTACACAGATATGGCCTATATTGAATTGCCTGCCTTCCCAAAGGGAATGGGTGGGGAAGGAATGATGGGGAGAAGTTAGAACTCAAAGTTTTAGGAACAACTGTTGAGTATTGTTCTTCCTACTAGGAAATAAGAAATACAGGCAATGGGGAATAGAAAGTTATCTGGCCCTACAGGACAAAAAGAGAAGATGAGGACAAAGGAAGGGAGAGATGTTAGAAGAGAGGGCAGATTGGTGATAGGGGCAATTAGAATGCTCAGTGTATTGGGGTGGGGGGAGAGGACAAATGGGGAGAAAATTTGGAACTCAAAATTTTGTGAAAATGAATGTAAAAAGTTAAATAAATAAATTAAAATTAAAATTGAAAAAAATAAATCTGTCACAAGTTGCTAGGTTTCCCCAGTTTCTTCTCAAAAATGTTCTCAAAGGATCCTTTCAGAGAAATATATTAATGTTAATTATATATTATTGCTTATATGCTATATATCATTATATAATACATGAACATATAATTACATGTAAATTACAATTTATACTTGTACAGAGGTCTTTATAATTACGAAATCCTTTTAAAAGCATGAGTACTTATTAAACTTTTATTAGATACAAAGTCCTGTGCTGTAGACTGGGGAAATAGATATGAAAAACAAAATAGCTCTTTGTCCTCCAAGAACTACTGTGATTCTTGATCTGAGTGAACTTTCAAAAATATTTTGTTAATAGTGTTTGAATATAATTGATTTTCTTTGTAATCCTATTCACTAACATATATTTTAAATAGCCAGTATCTATGTAGCGCTTTAAGATTTACAAACATTATTTCATTCAATCTCACAACAACCTGAGGAGGAAGATACAATTATTCCCATTTTACAGATGAGGAAACTGAGTCAGAGGTTAAGTGACTTGCCCAGAGTCCCACAGTTAGTAAGTGTCTGAGGCCATATTTGAATTTAGGTCTTTCTGACTCCAAGTTCAACACTCTAATCGATGTTCCACTTAGCTGCCTACAATGTATTTTACTTTATGCATCTAACTATTGTGCCATAAGAAATGATGAATAAGAGGACTTCAGAGAGGCCTGGAAGGACTTACATGAACTGATGCTGAGTGAAATGAGCAGAACCAGGAGAACATTGTACACAGTAACAGCCACAGTGTGGGAGGGCTGTTTCTGATAGACTTAGCCCTTCACAGCAATGCAAGGGCCTAAAACATTCCCAAAGGACTCTTGAGTCACAATGCCATCCATCTCCAGAGAAAGAACTATGGAATTAGAACACAGAATGAAGTAGACTATTTTCTCCTGTGTTTTGTTTTGTTTTGTTTTTTCTCATGGTTTTTCCCATTCATTTTAATTCTTCTATGCAACATGACTACTATGAAAATGTGTTTAATTAGAATGTATGTGTAGAACCCATATAAGACTGCATGCTGTCTTGGGGAAGGAAGGAAACAAAATTTAAGACTTAAGGAAATGATGGTTGAAAACTGAAAACAAATTAATTTAAAAAAATTTTTGTAAGAAAGGGTCTATAAGGTTTTCTAGGATTACCAAGATCAAACACACACACACACACACACACTCTCTCTCTCTCTTCTATCTAGTCAAAGGATGAGACCACATTTATCCACTAGGGGGTGAGGCTAAGCATGTCCATAGCCCTATTTGATAAGAGGCCAAATGCTATCAGTAGTCACCCCAGAGGTTACTGAGTTTCATCTAACTGCAGAGGGCACCTGCTCATTGTTGTCAGGTCTGGCTACCTTTTCCCCCTTGCTCTGCCCTTATGGTCAGTTGACACCACTGCTGATCTCATTACATCTCATGACATCTACAAGTCAGAAAGTCTCAAAATTTTTTATCTCAGGACCCCTCTGATCTCTTAAAAATTGAGAACCCTTAAGACCTTTTGTTTATAGGAGTTAATTTATCAAAATTTATTGTATTACAAATGAAAATGCCTTAACATTATTATGAAAATAATTTTAACTTTGCTGACCCTCTGAAAAGGTCTCAAGAACCCAGACTCCACGTTGAGAATTCCTGACCTAAGAGATTCAAGGTATTTGTGAATATGTGCAATTAGACTCTGGCTCAGTCCCCATCCACTAATGAAAAAACTCTACTCTTTTTTCTACTGCTATAACTCAATGGAGTTTAATCATTTAAAAATTGTATATATCTATCTAAATACACACACACATATATGTCACATCTTTATCACAACAGGAAAAGAAATAATACCACATACATTGAACAGGAGGATGATATGCCTGTGGCTTCTTCTGAGACAAAGCAGTCTGAACTTTTTTGGGTCTGCAAGTAATTAAAACCAAAGCAAACAACAATAAAACATGAGATCCAGGAACACAATTTGGATGCTCAGAGTCAAGCCTCCCTTTTGTGTGCAAGTAAGACCAAAATACAGGGATACAAATGCACAGAGCTCCATGTTCAGATTCAAACCTTCTGGAAGCTACTAGCTCAGGTCCAGGCCCATGGTGATCTGGATCAGATAATTCCTCCTGTGGGAGATCCTATCTGATAGCAGCCTCCAGCTTCCTACTGCTGCATACAGTCTCACTATCAAAGGAAAGCAGCTGCAGAGTTGCCTTGAAGAACGTCTCCTGCTGTCTCTTCCTGGCTTTCTCCTGGAAAAGTTTTCACTGATACTGATACAAATTGGTTCAGCCACTCTAGAAAGCAATTTAGACCTATGTCCAAGTTAAACAAATCAACAAGTACTCAGTAAGCACCCACTATGTGAAAGGCACTATGCTAAGGACTGGGGTTACAAAGGAGGCAAAACCAACAAAACCAGACCCTGCTCTTAAGGAGCTTCCAGTTTAACGGAGGAGACACCATGCAAATAACTATATACAAACAAGATACACACAGGATAATAAACTGGAGATAATCATAGAGGGAAGGCACTGGCATTAACCAATATCAATCAATAAACATTTATTAAGTGCCTACCACATGCCAGGCACTGTGATAATCGCTAGGGATACAAAAGAGGCAAAAAAATTCCTCAAGGAACTTATAATCTAATGGGGGAGGCAAAATGCAAACAAACACATACAAAGCAGCTATCTATAGAATAAAGCTTCTCATAAAAGGGGATTTTAGCTGGGACTTGAAGGAATGCAGGCAAATGAGAAAAATTTACTAAACTGTGAATGCCTTTTGACTCAGAGATAGGACTATACTCTAAAGAGATTAAAGAAAGAGGAGGATCTGTATGTACAAAAATATTTTTAACAGTTCTTTTGGTGGTGAAAAAGAACTGAAAATTAATCACTTAGGGAAGTGGCTGAGCAAATCATGAGATATGAACATAGTGGAATGCTACTATGCTGTAGGAAACAATAAACAGCACAGTTTTGGAAAATACTGGCAAGACATGAAATGAGAGCAAAAGGAGCAGAGCCAGGGCAATTTATACTATAATACTGCAAAAGCAATGTTAGAAGACAATAACTACAATCAATGAAATGACTAACCATGATTCAAAGAGGATGAAGAAAGCTATCCATCTCCAGGTCAATCTTCATCCCAATAATTCTTTGGCTCTTTCTTGGAAGGTAGGGTTGTCAGGAAGAGATCTATAGACTCACTTCCCCCATCCTACCTGGCTCCCTTCCTTGCTTTGCCCTGGGCCATAGAAGGGATGTCAGGAACTGTGATGTAAGTAAGCAAATGTGCTGTTCATTGTGACATGAGAAAAATTTGTTATGCAAATCTTCCAGCTCTTTTTTTCTCTCTATTTTTCTTTTGTTTATAGTGCTCCAGTTTCTTCCTTAAAAGCTCTCAGGATGGTGTCACTTAATTGGGAGTCATGCCAAGCTTTTTATAAACTCATTTTCCCCACCACCATTTCCTCAATGTTTATAAGATAGGATAGGCCATATTCTTTCCCTGTATTCCCTCATAGGATTTTACAAATAAGCTTCAGTTCTAAACAGGTGTTTAGTATCTCTCCCCTCAGCAAAGAAACCATTAGCCAAAGTAATTTCAAGGCCTTTTGGTCTCCCTGTTGTGGTGATTGCTTTATGTCAGCTAAGCTCTGGTGATAGACCAAGGGAGCAATTTTTTATCCATTTTTCAATTGAGGCCTTCAATGACAAATTTAAATAAAACAGATTGGAGATTTGCTTTAACAAGCTGATAATGTAACTGTACAGATAACTTGCTAACTGCTAATTTCTTGACTATTATAGTCCCTTTTCTCATTTTTGTGCTTTTCAGGGTGTCACACCTAGAACCTTCTAATGCTCTTCTGGAAGAGAACATTCATATGTAGATTTAGACAGTCTTTGACTTCCTTTATTTCTTGATCTCCAGGCACATATTTTTCAACATGTTTTTTGTCTTTTCTCTAGATTTGCCTTTGCCTTAATGTCATCAACCATTAAATATATTTTGATTTAATTTAGTGGGTCTTACTAAGCTCAACAAATCTCTCTGCCTACTCTTCCTCTAAACAGATGTTGGCTCATAAGCTGTATTTATACACAGAATGGTCTTTCGGCTTATTCTCATTAGGACTACGACAAGTTGAGATAACCAAGAATTCCATGGAATTGTTCTTGTTGCATTTGTATTGTATACATGACAAAATTAACTCCACCAACTTCTTTATTTGAATCTCTGGGTAAAACTTATGAGTTATTCTTTCACTAGTTAACTGCAGCTTTTGTTTTCTCATTTATAATAAGAATGTCAATACCAACAAATTCAGTTCCTCCAATCAACTCACTGGTTGGTGGACAAATTTCAAATTTAGAATACCAACGTTTCTATATAGTATTAAAACTGATTTTTAGCATTCTCAGGTATTTCAGGATCAGAGGTTCATAGATATAGAGCCCTTAAAGGTCTCAGTCTAATTCCCCTATTTATAGACATTGAGGCTGAGAGATTGTGACTTGCCTACTCAAACAGTAAGCATCTGAGGCCAGTTTCAAACTTAGTTTTTTTTCTTCCTCCATGCCCAGAATTCTCTCTACAACATTGTGCTGACTCTTAAGATGGTCAATCATCACCATCACTGAAATCAGCTACAAAGCAGCTCTATAATACAGCACCCCAGGGCTCTGCAATGTGTCTTCTGCCAACATTTTTATCAAGGATCTGTGTAAAAGAATAAATGACATGCTCACCAAATTTGCAGACAACACAATACTAGATGGGATAGCTAATATAGTGGATGACAAAGTCAGGATTCAAAAAGATTTTAACAGGCTGCTCAAACTGGTAAAATGAAATTTGTTGGGCTCAAACTGGTAAAATGAAATTTAATAAAGATAAGTGTAAAATCTTATTTTGGTTTAAAAAAATTTAAATTTTACAAGTGCACGATAGAGAAGGAATAGATAAGAGTTTGTCTAAGAAAAGATTTGGAGATCTTTTAGTGGAATGCATATTCAATATGAATCGAAAGGATGTTGTAGCAGTCTGGAAAGCTAACACCACATTAAGAGGGGCATAACTTTTGCTAATGAGGAAGTGATGATCCTGCTGTATTTTGTCTTGATCAAAAAAACCTCTGCAGTATTGTGTTCTGTTTCCAAGTACCCCATTATAAGAAGAGGTCTGGAGGAAGAAAACCAATTTAGTGAAGGGTCTCAAATTCATGCCATTTGAAAGAACTGAGGGCTTTTAGCCTGGAAAATACTCGGGGAATGGAAAAGACATGCTAGCTTTCTTCAAGTATTGATACGGGTTGTTCTATGAAAGAGACTTGTTTTGCTTGGTGCTAGAGAACAGAAGGGAACAGTGGGTGAAGAGTTGCAAATTTAGGCTTGGGGGAAGGAACAACTTCCCTAACAATTAGAGTAATCACAAAATTGAATGGCCTGCCTTGCAAGGAATACTAGTTTCCTTCTGAATGACCACTTGTCAGGTATGCAGACCAAACAGCATTATTTTTCACATTGGACTAGACAGACTCTGCCATCTCTTGGTACTCTGAAATCTGGTGATTCAGGAAGTATAATAAAGCTTTTTAAGAGTAATGAATGGTATCGTATTCAGATGCAAAAAAAGTGGCTCTCTCTAAGAAAGCAAAGTAAAGAGTCAGGAGTGTTTAGGAGCTGGGAGGCAGTCTCCAGAAAGTCATAGGAAGATGTGAACAGAAACACTTCAACCAGTTTTCTCTGATATTGTACTTTCTAAATAACCTCTTTTCAATTTCTTTCCTCAAATCTGTAGAAAAAAATGATAAGATTACAAAGAAGGCAAAACTGCTTAGCTAATCCAAACACCTTTTTGGGGGGAAGGGGGCCTAAATGGAGGAGTGTAGGTGGGGACTGGCTTGCTGTAGTAGTGTCTACTACCTCCCATCTTCCCTCTAATAAGTGAATACAGAAAGTCTTTTTTTCAAATTTTTGTTTTATTTCAAAATTATGATTTATATATTAATTTGTCTGCTATACATAATATGTAACTCAATCTAAAGAAAAACTACTTCACATTTCAAATAAAAACAATGATGTCTTAGAAAAATTATAAAGAGCCAGAAAACTGTATATATCTTGTTGTAGATTTACAATAAGCTCTCTCCAAACAAGTACACATCTCAAAGCAGTCTAAAGGAAGCTATAATAAGTGATTTACAAAATAATCTATGCTCTATGATTAAAATTTCCTGTTCTTTGGAAAATAATGGCACATTATAATGGCACAATAATGGCACATTGTGAATTTAAGACAAAAATATTTAACAGTTTAATTAAACATAAAAGATTTTTACTCAGTATACAAAAAATGTTAAATTACCGCAACATGTTTTTGGAGTGAAAATTAATTTTGAAGAAGTATGCTTCACCAAGAAAACTGGACATCAATACAAAAATTTCCTCTTCAAAAAGTTTCTTAGTTTCAACTTATTAGGGAGGAACAGCATTTCTTCACTGCATCCCTAGGGAAAAGAAAGGAGGGAGAAAATGGTCAGAATATAACAACCTTCTCATAAACATGCCTATTGGAAACTTTTCTTACCAAGAAGTCCAGTATAGATACTAAAAGTCAAATACCATTAAAGTATCTTAAATGTAATATTTTGACATAAATACAAGCTTAATAGTGCCTGAAATATGTATGACATTACTAGATCTAGGGAATCTTTTTGAAATGGCAATTATTCCAATAATTGCTATATATAAGCGATCTTACTTGAGCAAAATAATTTAGCTATCAAAAAAAGTGACACCAATAAGAGATAATAACGAATGAGAGCTCCAATTACTTTTCAAAATTTAGAGACAAGCTATAATTTAAAAAAAAATGAATGAAACCTATATTAACTTGTCACAATGAATACATTTTTGGCAGATAATTATGTCTATTTTGGATTATCATTTCATATTAAAATTCAAACAAGTTAAAAATTTCTGGCATAGTATTAGAAACAAGTCACTAATGATGTTTTATTCACTAATGATGCTTTATTACAGAGAAATCTTGAATGCTGTTCTATACAGGTAAAGGTTTTGTAAAGGTACCTGTTATTTTCAGGAAGTCATAAGATCACTGAAGGTGATCGGACAAAAAGGTGGGGCAAGAGATGTCCTAATAGCAAAGTTCATAGGAGATTACTACCAGTTCTCTCTACCAAAAATCTTGTAAAAAGTTAGGAGTTGAGCATGGGGGGAGGGAGTAGAATGGAAATGGAAATCGAAATAGAGATCTACCAAGGCTTCAAGATATACTGGTGGATTCCAATATACTGGTAGAATGTTTCATTTTGCATCTGTGAATGACTCATAAATTTCTCTTTTAAATTTTATTAAATGATGGAATAAAAGACTGAACAATTTTCTGCAATAAAAAGCACGATTTCTTTTTCCTGGTTCCTTGCATATGTTACATTTCAAAAGTTGGAAAAGAGGAATGAATCCATTTTTTCTCTGAAGTTAAACTGCATAAATCTCTTTGCCATATGGAATAAAGATATTCCAGCAACACTGGCTTTAAAATAAAATGCCAACAGACTCCATTCTCTACATCCCCACTAAATTTCATTTTTAAGTAAGATATATGTTCCAGAAGCTTACACTCTTATTGCAAAGTGTTTCTCCCACCCTCTTCCACTGGGTAGGCTTTGTCTAACTTTTACATCTAATAATGAAAGCATAAGTAAGTCACAAATAAAACAAGATTACTCAAAACTTTATAACTACAAAGATATGTAGGTGAAATACATATAATTCACTCGTTCACCATCCAATTCTATGTCAAAATGTGTAACATATGATGCTTGTCACATCTCTTCTTTAACTAATTCACTTTCTGTAACTATGCAGTAAAAAGGGAAAGAGACTAAAATAAACTTACCTTGCATATGGGATATATGATAAACTATACCTGTAAAAGAAGGACAAAATGATTGAGATTTCCAAGTATACAGATTTTTTAAACATACCAATTTTTACTATTAAAAAATCAGAAAAGCAGCTGATTATATAAAGTAAGATCACTCTCTTGTGTTATATACTCTTAAAAAATAAAAGAGCTCTGCAAGAACTACATATACTGCTTGTTATCCATTAAATACAAATACTAGCCAAGGAAAAATATAAAGACATGAGATACCAATTTCAATTCTCAAGAGGAGCAACAACTTCTTTACAGTAATAATCTTATTAACCATCACAAGTTCAAGCACTGATGCTGGTGCAGTCCACTGAAGACTTCCTTCCAAGGTGATAGAGGTCCTTTAAATTACTATTGTAAATTTAGTCACTCAAAGAGTTCTGAGTCTACCTAATTAGGTTACCTCCTCTAGCACAAATATTTCCAATTTTCCTACAAGAATAAGTATGAGATTTTGTTAAGGGCATGTTAAAACCTAGGTAAACTATAGCTAAATGGACTACAAACACCTAAGTATTTCCTGATTTTAGTCCAGTTATTTTCTCAAAGAAGGAAATAAAGTTACTTTGTCACGATGGGCCTAGAGGCAGAGGGACCTGAATTCAAGTCCAACATCTGATACTAACTCTAATGCAACCCTGGGCAAATCACTAGCCTCTTTTGCCTCAGTTTCTTCAGCAGTAACAAGGGTTAAAAAGTAGAACCTACCTCCCAGGGTTGTTGTGAGAATCAAATGTCATAATATTTGTAAAATGCTTACCATAGGTCCTAAAATACATAAAAGCTATGATTATATACTACAATTTTGCCAGAAAGTAAGGTCCAACTCATCAACCTGTAGTTTGTACTCTTCCCTTTTTTGAAAATGGGGATATTTGCCCTTCACTTTTCCCATTCACCATGATCTTTTAAAGAGTCCTTTGAAATTGAAACTTCAATTTGAAAGACGGTAGTGTAGCAATAACATGTCTGCGACTCTCCTGAGATGCAGTTCATTTGGGTTTGATGACTTGCACCGCAGGCTGCTCTCTTCTCTTATTCCCTAACTCTATTATTAGCTTCTTTTGCTGTGTCTTTTCTAGTCTTAAAGCCATCAGCAAAGTTGAGCCACTCAGCTTTACTCCCATGATGTTACCATGATCCTTTCACCCTCAGAAGTCATCCTATTCCTCCTCTGAACTTTTTCTGCTCCTTAAATATAGACATCTGAGATCAGAAGTTTTGCTCCTCTTTTCTTTCTTCAGTGTTGTCTTCTGAAAATTAACGAACTTCTCTACTGTTGTCCTCTTTACACGGTAGTAATTTCTCTTTCCTTTACAGCTTAAATGTTTTTTCTCAAAAAACATTTTCTCTATCCCTTTTAGGTGGACTCCATCCCTGGTAAAAAGCCCATCATTCTCATATTTTGAGCTATAATCCATAAATTCAAATCCCATTCTTAAACAATATCTTCCTATCCAGCAATAAACTCAAGAAAGAAAAAAGAAGGAAGAAAGTCAGGCTCTTTTTTCCATTACAAATAGAAGGCAGGTCTTCATGCTTCCTGCTCACTAGGAGAGTGAAGAGGCATTTCTCAAACTCTATTACATTCTCTTCTAGGACAGAATTTAGATAACATTCTGAGCTTAGCTGCTTGTCTGTGACAGAAAGACAAACACTATGTACTTTATGTGAGATACTACAAACTTCTCCTTGTCCTTTGTATTTGTGAGAAGAAACTGTTTCAGGTCTTCTTTTTGGCAGCTGTAGTGCCCAAAGCCCCTGTATGACCAATTGCCTGTTATGCTTGCAGTGAGCTACTGAGGAAAGTTTAATAGTTTATGGCAGTCTTCCTAGCTTTTGTCCTGAGATGACGCTAGTTGCTCAACTGCCTTCAATTGGCCATCGGTGGTTTCCTGAGAAAGGCCCACCAGTACCTTGAAAATGTTGGCACTCAATGTTTTGTTGACTTGGTTTAATTAAACTACTTTCTCTCAAGGAAAAGACACTCAAAATTCCCACTCAGACACAAAATAAATGAAATTTTTAAAGTGCCAAATTCAGAAAGTTCACTTTTAGCTTCCATAATTAAATAGAAAACATACCGTTTCTGACAAATCAAGTACCTTTCAAGTAGGGTTATACATAATCAAACTGGATGGTGTAGTGCAGGGAACAGCTCTGCCACCAATTAAGCTCTGCAACTTTAGGCAAGTTCCTCAATTACTACGGAGCTCAATTTTATTGACTATGAAATGAGGGGGGTCAATTATATAATCCCATGGCCTGTCTTAAACTATGTAGTCCCATCTAATTTTGGAAGATAACAAATTTATTTATCTCTATTACTATATTCATTAAGGTTTCCTATCACCTTTACTGTAAAACAGCAATTACAAAGTGGTTTTGAACATAATAGTGACAACTTTGGTATCTTTCATCTAAGGATTGGGAAAAAAAATTAACTATGGATTTCATCTATTAGAACTTCCACTGTTAGTAATCCAAGAAAAAGCTTAATCATTTTTCTGTAATTATACAGAAATTGTTAACACTGGTTCACATCAGAAATTTTGTAATTAAAAAATCATCATGAAGTACGTCTTAGCTGCACATTTCCAGTTAATAGAGACATTACTTTAATTTGGAAAAAAAGTAATGCAACAATTGGTCTTCTATTTAGCACTCAGACTTTTAAACCATTTCATTTTAGTAAATAATTATTAAAACAATAAAAAAGACTTGGCTGAACTTATCATTCGTCAAGTCAAAAAACATTTCCTCCCAAATTTCAGACAATAGGAATGCTTTTGTTCCCTTCCAGGTTGATAGTATATAGCCCTTGAATTAAATCTTTTAAAAACACAGGAGACTGATAGGAAGAAGTAGAGAAAATGAGCCATAATTATTAAGGATATCATAAGACTTGAAGAAAATAAAGGAAAATATTCTAATTACTCAAATAAAATAAAGGAAAATATTCTAATTACTCAAACAATGTTTTTCAGCTGAAGAATGTACACTAAACAAAATAGTAAAGATTCTCCCAAGACTTGTCAGAATGGATAACTACCATTTATTTCAGGTGATTCACACAGGCACAAATTATAATGATGTAAGAAAACAAGGAGAAACACTGTCAAAGTTTACAGTCTTGGGCAAGAAATCAAAGACTTTAGGTGAACAAGAATTGTTTCCATCACTCAAAGAAGGCAAGGGATACAGATATAAGGAAGTGGATTTGGGAAGTGAATAGCTGGTTAAGAAGATGGTACATAAGGGTAGGATTTGGGTTTCAAGACTACAGCTTAAAATACAGTAACAGTGAGGTATACACTACATCTAACAAGAACTAGGGGAAAAAGTACTTTCAGGCAGTGGATAGAACACAGGACCTGGAGTGAGAAAAACCTGAGTTCAAATTCGACCTCAGGTATTTACTCTCTGTATGATCCTGGACAAGCCATGGAACTCCTGTCTCCTCAACTGTAAAATGTGGACAATAACAGCACTTAACTCCCAAGATTGTTTTAAGGACCAAAAGAGATAATACTGGTAAAGCCCTTAGCATAGGGCTTGGAACATAGAAGACAATCAGTAAATGCTTGTTTTCTTCCTTCTTATTGGCCTAGATTCTTGTAAGTCTAATCAAAAGAGTACTTAGAAGCATCTTGGAGGCAAAGAAGGCTGTGTAATTCTGAGCAAGTCACTCAATTTCTGTTTGCTTCAGCTTCCTCATCTATAAAATGAGGACAATGGCAACAGGATCTACTTTCCATGGTTATGAGAACCAAATGAGAGAGTGTTTGTGATGTGCTTAGCACAGTGCCTGACAGGCAGTCAGTGCTTAATAAAGGCTTGTTTCCTTTCTTCCTTTAAACTAAAAAGAAACAGAGGGAAAAGCAGCCACCAACCCATATACCACAGAGAATATAAAGGATGAAGAAGGATAACAGTTGATATATATAAAAATTTCACAGAACGAAAAATCCAAGACATTAGTGAGTAATAAAATTCTGATGTCTATATACAAGTGCAAAAAGAATGGTAAACAAGCACAGTGGACTAAAGATTCTAACACAAGAAGGCAAGTATGGGATCCAAAACTAGCATAAAGCTTTAGATACATTCCTCTTATTCAAAAGAAACACGATAGGTAAAAGGGGGAAGAAGTTAGCAGACAGGTGGGAGCCAGGAGCAGTGGAGGGTGGGGTGGGGTGAAATGAGTGAAGGCCAATGCAGGCAGAAACAGAAGCAATTTCATCATGTAAATGCAGTCTACCTAGACTTCTCCCCTCTGCAGTCTACCCAGAAACCCCTCGCCCGAAAAAGCACAACAAGAAATTTGGAAAACAGATGGCAAGCCTAAAACAGAGGTATAATATAATAGTGATGATAACAAAGTTCAGTTGTTGAAGTCTGGCCCGACTCTTTCATGAGCTCATTTAATTTTCTTGACTTAGATAATGAAGTGGCTTCTCATTCCCTTCCCCAGCTCATTTTACAGATAATGAAAGTGAGGCAAACAGGGTTAAGTTAAGGTTAAGTTTCCCCAATTGATAAATAGTCAAAGGATATGAACAGGCAGTTTTCAGAGGAAGAAATTAAAGCTATCTATAGTTATGAAAAAATGCTCTAAATCACTATTGATTAGAGAGATGCAAATCAAAACAACTCTGAGGTACCACATCACACCTGTCAGATTGGCCAACATGACAAAACAGGAAGATGATAAATGCTGAAGATAAAGTGGGAGAGGTGGAACACTGATTCATTGTTGGTGGAGCTGTGAGTTGACCCAACCATTCTGGAGAGCAATTTTGAACTATGCCCAAAGGGTTATGAAAATGTGCATACCCTTTGACTCAGCAATACCATTTCTAGGGTTCTAACCCAGAGAGAGCATAAAAAATGGGAAAGGGTCCCACACGTACAGAAATATTTTTAGCAGCTCTTTCTGTGGTGGCCAAGAATTGGAAATCAAAGGGATGGCTCATCAACAGGGGAATGGCTGAACAAGCTATGGTATATGAATGTAATGGAATACGACTGTGCTATAAGAAATGATGAAAAGGAAGACTTCAGAGAGGCCTGGAAGGACTTATATGAACTGATGCTGAGTGAAAGGAGAAGAAACCAGGAGAACTTTGTACACAGCAACAACCACAGTGTGAGGAATTTTTATGGCAGACTTAGTCCTTCATAACAGTGCAAGGACCTAAAAATTCCCAATGGACTCTTGAGGCTAAATGCCTTTCACATCCAGAGAAAGAACTATGGAACTGGATCACAGAATGAAGCAGATCATTTTCTTTTGTATTATATTTTGTTTTGTTTTATGGTTTCTCCCATTCATTTTATTTCTTCTATTCAACATGACTAAAGTGAAAATGTATTTAATAGGAATGTGTGTGTAGAACCTATATAAGATTGTACACCATCTCAGGGAGGGAGTGGGGAGGGATGAGGAAAAGAGGGAGAGGGAGGGGAAAAAAATCTAAGATATATGGAAGTCATTGTAGAACCCTGAAAACAAATAAAATAATTTTTAAAAAGTTAAGGCTAAGTTAAGCCCAAGGTAACACAGTTAGTGTCTCAGGCCAGATTTGAATTCATAAAGATGAGTCCTCCTGACTCCAAGGTTGGGACTCTATTCACTGGGCTAGAAACGGGCATAAGCTGGAGCTCCATCTTTGCCAAAAACACCTCATTATTTCTTAACTAGCTTTAATTGTAATTTTATCTCTGAAAGGGTGGAAGAACCAATTCATTTCCAGATCAGATTCTCACCAACAAGAACTGCTTACTAGGGAAATACTCACTTCCTCTTAGAGTCTGTAAAAGAGAAGACGAAAGCAAACCAACATCTGACGTGAACTCTAGATTTTGGAAGAATGGATTTCAAAGACCTCAAAGGCAGAACATGTGGGATGTCAAGGACTAAAATTCTACAGGGGAGATCAGTTGTTGAGATATGGCAATAGCAAACAATTCTGATGAGGAGGAAAAGAAGAGAAGAGACATATTTAGTTACAGAGGTATGGTGAAAACCCCATTCAGGCTGGGCTAGTTTTCCTTGAAGATACTTTGAGATTTGATTAGCTCAGAGGATTAACAGGTTTGGGTGGCTGATGTCACTTCCTGGCGGTAGGAGTACAAAATAGCCCTGAGGAGCTCCAACCCCTTTATATGACTGCCAGACCACAATGAGCAAACAGAGACAGGGACAGCTGTCATTCAATCAACCTATGGTGTCCTCTGAGCACAACCTTTCTCCACTATGGCTAACTACATCCCCTTTTATTAACCACTAAATGACCTACAGGTGTCTCCTTCTAGCATTCAGAAGTGAAAGTTGAAGTTGTCTCCTTTTAAACCTCTGAAACTGGTACTGCACCAACAGACCTTGGCAAATAAAGTGGGGTTGTGACTGGCACATTTGTCTATATCCTCAGTTCCAGAAAAATCTCTAGGTTCCTGAGGAGAATCACTACAATTTTTTCTTATATGCCTTTCATCAAAGTCCATGTGGCACTGGTCTCAATGGCCTCTCACGTGCCCTATAAAAATGTCACAAACAGTTCCTCCAGCAGTTTTTCACTGTCCCAAAATTACAGTTGAGCTGGGCAAAAGGCCTACGCAGTTGGTGGGCCTAAAGACCAATATCCTCCCCAAGTATAAGAAGTTGTCTAAGTTCAACCACCAATAGTTTGATACAGTCGTTTTCAGGATATCATTCTTAATGATACAGAGCATGTTCATGTCAGCATCCCCTTGCTGAATAATCACAAAGTGAGCTCTCTAATTCTCAGGGTTGAGGCTGCTTCACAGTAAGGTAAAACTATCACAATTTCTAATGTCTTCAATCTGGGCTCACCTTTCTTTGAAATGCCTGTCCCCCATGACGTTTTCTCTTTTGTTCTATTCCTGTCAACCACAATAACTGCTCTGGGCTAGATATGACTCAGATCAGTTCCCTCCTCAGTAAAAGCATACTCAGTAAGACCAGAGGAAGGATAATTCACCCAGGATACTCATCAAGGATATTGCAAGTTCATTCAACTGACTAAAACTCTCCTGACTTTGAATTATCATTTGTGATCTGCCAGTAAAATCTCAGAAAGAGGCTAAAGCTCTATGTGACTGTCTTATCCTCAGACAATTATGAAGTAATGTCAACCACCCCACCCCGGTTTGGTCCCATAAGCCAATCAAATCTCAAGGACAGATGCAATATCTAATTAAGCAAAAACTAGCTTACATGAAGACAAAAGATTAGGATGCTGCTCTCAACACAAGAAGGAACTCAAAAACCAACCTCAATTTTGAAAAGATATAAAAAAGATAAAAGGGTGAGAAGCAAAGGAAAAATATAAAAGTGTGATACGGTACTGCAAGAGTAAGTAAGAACAGATAAGGAAAGATACAAACAACGAGGGCTTTTTTCTGCAGGGTATTTTTGGCAGCTCTATTGGGAAGAGCATTAAAGAAGAGATGGCCACAGATAAAAATTAATGAGAGAAGGTAAAGCAGCTCAATTTTTACTTTGCTTTTTTCTGCCAAAGATGACCATGGACCACAGAAGACAAAATAAATGTGGCTAATAGTTAATTAACATCTAAGGTAAATAAGGAGATAATGAGAAAAAGCTAGCTGCCTCTGATGAGTTTAATTCTCCAGGCCAAATAAACTCTCTCTTCATATACTAAAAGAACTGGTGGATGTGAATGTTGACCTACTATAAATGGTATCTCAAAATTATGATGAACCTACTATAAATGGTATCTCAAAATTATGATGAACAAGTCAGTCTTTAAACAGCAGGGTAAATAACTGCTGGTCATTGTCGTTCATGGGCTAACCTATATAGCCACTGAAATCCCTCTCAACTTTAAAATTCGGTAAGGTAAATGTATTCAATAATACAATATCTAAACTGTTTATTGTGAAAATACATTCCAATTGTTTAAAATGTCAGTGGCTTAAAAAACATATCCAGTCACAACATGCTCTAGAGATACTCACTCATGCTATGAGCTCAGAAATCCCTTCTCTCAAGATGAACTATACAGTTCTGTTTAATATAGGACAGTAGAAAGTCTGCTGTTTTAAAATTTACCCCACTTTCATCAGATCAAGTGTTGGGATGTTATCTTTTAAATACTTCATAAATTCACGAGGAAGCGATTAGCAGCTCCTAGGTGATAATATGCTTTAAAATCAATATAAGAAGAACTTACCAACTCATTGCCAAAAACTGCAATATGCAGAACAGGAGAGCCAATCCTTTTTTATGCCACTAACAGAAAAACAAAAAATACTATTAGTAACAATATTTTACAATATATTTTCAACACAATGTCCAATTCATGACTGTGGCCACTTTTAAACACCTAGAGCAGTTATCTTGCCTCCATTTTCATTAGATGTGGAATTTAATTGTTTATAAAGTGTTTCCATATCCTAGGCTTCACTTTATTAACTATTTCTCTTCAATATGCAATAGTTTTTTTTAAAAAGCTTCTAAATCATTGTTTTAAGTGCAAGCAACAAACTCTTCAATGTATTTAACTTTTCAGGACAATTTTATTTCCCCCCCATACCTGACACTAAAATCTCAGTTGCCAAAACTTCATACTTTAGTAATCCAATCACGGTTGTCAATTTTAGCAGATAGTTTTCAATGGTTGTTAGAAGAGTCCCAAAGTCTGTAAGTTTCACTTCCTTCCATTTGCAACTCTTGTGTTTTTCTGGGTTTGCTGGGTGTATTTTTAGGAGAAAGTCTTCATTTTATCTTGATCTTTTAAACATTATTTTAAATGATCAACCACACTTTGAGTTCAATCTTTGAAATTTAAGCTATTTTTTTTTTCTCAATCCAGAGGTAACACCTCATCCTCAAATTAGCAAAAACCAAAAAACTCATTATTAGGAGAACTGCAGGAATAGTGGAGCAGTGAATTGGTTCATTATTTGGAAAATAAGGAATTACGCAAGAAAAGTTAACTATTTATATCCTTTGACCTAACAATTCCACAACCAGGATTATATCCCAAGAAGGTTATAGACAGCAAAAGACCTATATATGCAAAAATATTCATAGTAGCATTACTGGTCATAACAAAAAGCTATAAATTAAACATATGACCAAAACTGGAGAATGGTTGAATAAATTTTGGTATACGAGCATCAGCGGAATACAGAATGGTGAAAATGAAGAATTAAGAAAAACATGAGAAGACTGATATCAACAAAAATGCAAAGCCAAAATAACCACACACACATACACACACACACACACACACACACACACACACACACACACAGTGAATCATAAAAAGTAAGAGGTAACAAAAGCCAGGTCAAACTTAAAGAATGTTGGTACCATATTTCAAAATTAAAGCATATATCCTATCATTCCTTTTTATTAATAACTCACAAACCACAAAAAGTGGCAAATTGACACATCTCTGATCACAATCATGCTATTTTCTGCTGTTTTCCACAATAGTCTAATGTACTTTTAGGGGCAGATTTGTTTGGGAATGTCATGGTGCCACATTTTTTTAAATTGTTTCTCAGCCACTGAGAGAGGAACAGAAACACAAGTTCGTTCTGGAATTACAAATGTATGTATAAAGACAATGGGATAACAACCTCTCATTCTTATGCAATTTACTCATAAGTAAATTTCCTGAATAATGGAAACATATTTTTAGATACCATTTAAAAAAAATAACCAATTTCCAGGGAAGTCTTATCTGAAACTAAAATGCATTATGCAATGTTTTGTTTTCTTAAGAATAAGCTAACATTTTCTTAATGATTTCAATTCATTAATATATTTTTACTAATTATGAATTTCTCTTCTCTAAATGATAGTGCCCTGAAGCTACTGAAATGTGTGTAGTCTTGACTAGACTAGGGAGAATTGGGGGGCTTTTTGTAGATTTTTCTAACTCCCATCAGGTTTTAGCTGTCATATTTTGTTACTGTTCGTATGCTCTTCCTCTTATATCCTCTTTACTTGCTACAAAGTATGACAAGATGAATTAGAATTCTATGTCAAATTAAAAGTAGTAGGCTGGGGAGTGAACTTTCCACAAAACAGAAGGGGAATTAAATTTAAAATTATTGAGATTATTTTTCCTCACTCATTTCCCAATTCTAGGTTGCGTTAATATGACCTGCAGATACTCAGTGGCATTATTATATTCAATTTTATAACCATCTTTTATTGTCTTGGTGAACATGAAACAAAGATACTCTTCAGTTCCCTGAATTTTATCCCAAACACTGCTCCAGTTTGTTGAGCTCAGTAATGATACAATTAAAAGTATTTAAAAGAAAACTAGACAGTTGTTAACACTTACCCAAAGAGCAGCACATAGAGTTAATACCAAACAAAGCTAAGTAAAAAAGAAAGACAGCATTTATTCATAGGTAATAATGCGACATGAGTTAAATTGTTTAAAAATATGCATTATTTACAAATAAGTATTATTCAAAAGTTAGCAAATGACCTTGAAAATATTTTCTTATTAACATACTGAAAAATCATCTCTAAAAATAGGCACAAATGCCTGTGTAAGACCAAACATTCTATTGACATTTTGTTTTCTTAATTACCTTCTTAAAACATGTTTAATAACTGCCTTGCCCAAAACATTATTTGCAATATTGCTTTGCACAAACATCTTTTGATTGACTAGAAATTGATGATACTGAACCTACAAGTTTAAGACTGAAAAGACTTTAAAAATTAGTGTTTACAGGACATAATTGCATTTTATTCATATACATACTGAGCTTAAAGCAAGAGTTCCCTTATATATGGAAAAAATGATTATCATGTGAATGGTATGAGAATATGATGTTACAAGGTGACAATTTACTTTTGGAACATTTACAAGGTTGATGGCACAGGAAAAATTAAAAGGAACTGAAATTAAAAGACAGAGACAGAATCTAATTAGTTTTATTTCAACTCTGCCTCTGCATATTTTAAGCAATTAAGTAAAATCTTAAGTGTATATAATATAAATTTTAAGTCTATTACTGGTGTAGCTTTTTTGGTCCAGTATACATTTCTGAAGCTTTTTTACTCCTTTCAGCTGCTGTAATCTCATAAAAACTGAATTTAATTGAATTTGGTACATCTAAATAGGATACACATTTTTTCCCTCACAAAAAAGTTTAATGTAGGTACGATATGCTCTACATTCTTGGAGAAAATTTTTATGGGTAAAACTATTCAATAAAAACAGAATAACAAAAGTATTTTCATTATAATATATACAATTTAAACCACTGTGCAAAATATGCTTTAAAGTCTTCAAAAATAATAAAATGTTATTTACCAACATGATAACTGTAGCAAACAACCTTGTTGATTCAAACATCCTTTTCAGTTGTTTCACAGGTCCCATTAAGAAGCAAGTACTATTTGAAAAAAGTCAAAAGAAAAAAGAATTTAGCCATATTCAACCAAATCTTTGCTAATTAAAAACTGGAATAAATTGTTAATAAAAATCGGATAGGTAACTAGTTTGAATAAAATTCATATCATATTTAGATGCATAGATGCAGTTTATGTTTTTGCATATACTGTCATTTTATGTCTAAATGGAGATGTCTCTTAAATAAATTTCTCGCATCTCAGATCCTAAAAAGTAAGTGTAAATATTTCAGTTACCAGAGACACAATATTCTGATTGACAAAATTGGTTATATTGCTAACCTACAGTGCTGACAATTTATCTTTCATTTCTAAGGTATTTTTTTTCCCATTTATGTAGTACCTAATTTGACTATTTACCTATCCTCATGATTACTGCATTTGATAATGAAAATTCTATGACTAAAAAGACTAAAAATACAATTTAGTTGAAGTAAATGAGTAATAAACTTATAAATACACTGCCTCTCTCTATTGGAAAGGATAACCATTTGTGAAATTAAAATTAACCCTATGCTATAATTACAGGTGTCCATACACTGGATCATTGACTAAACATAGTTCCCTACTGCAAAATCTAAGGTGTAGGAAACACTTAACACTCTGATAGCAATTCAAACATAACAATGATTCATAGGGATATGAAAGCTTCAGCGAGAGAAAACATCTTACTTAAAAACATACAATTTCTATGAACAATAATGGCAAACTCCTAAGTTAATGAATTTGCTCATTTTTTTGCCTTTATAAGCATCAGAAATAGTTTGCAAATAGTAGATTTTATTTCTACTAGTAATTCAATATTAATTTAATTTTAAGACACTCAGTATCTACTTTGTGTAAGGCACTACAGAACATAGATAAATAAAAACAAGGAACTGCCTTCATGGAGCATATAATCTAGCTATTCTTTTATTCTAAGTGCTCAATGAATTATAACTTTGAGTATTTCATAAGTCTTGCATGTTATGTATCAAGCAGCAATATTTGCCACATATTTTTACCTAAACTTTCACTTAGACCTACCATTAACCTTTCAGTTTTAGCTTCTTCATCCATAAAATTGGGCTGATACTTTCACTATCTATATCACAAGGTTATTATGAGGACTGAGAAGAAGAATTTTGAAAATTACAAAGCACTATATGTATATAAAGTGATACTAAGATTTGAATTACTATCATTACTATTAAAACTTTAGAAAATAGTTGTAAAAAAAAATGAAGTTTAAGAATTCCTGCTTTGGATATCAGCAAAAACTGTGCAGTTATGATTTGTATGATGTAAGTCAATAAGATTAATATTTTTAGAAAAAAGCAACCAAATGTTTCTAGTTAACATGATTTTAAAAGGTAACTATTTAGCAGCAACATAAAAAGGAAAATATTTAACATACACATACCTGGCTAATGCAGAAAAATTTCCCAAAGTATAGAAAACTGCAAAAAGTTTTATCCCTCCTGGAAGCCATAGCAATGCTGTTCCCTGTAAAATATTTTAGAGTTAATTCAATGTGCTTTTAAACCAAAAAAGACTGATCACCTACTACTAAATATAATTTTAAAATCTAAGTCAATATTAAAGATGTTACATGGCTCATTTATAGGGAAGGTTCTATAAAAAAAACAGTATTTTTTTTCAGCCCTAGTTCTTTGTACCATTAGCTGTTTAAATAGAGCTCAATGGATCAGGGATTAGGAGACTCACATTTTGGTCATTCCTTTCCCACTAATGAGGTGTAGAACCTTTAGCAAAAAACCTCTACTTCTCTGAGCCAAGAAGACAAAATGAAGTGGCTGAATTAAATAAATTCTAAACTTCCTTCCAATTCTTATTTCCATGAAATACTCTTTTTTAATGACAGGTTAAAAAAATAACAACAAATCTAAATTACTGGAACTTTCTCCACACACTAACTGCTTCTTCTGGATAAACTTGGTGATTGTTTTTCTTAGAAAAAAAGAACAAAAGTTATGTTTTTTAAAAAAACCTCGTTCAAATCTACTATTGTTCTAATACTGGTTACCAAAAAATACAGACGATATCCCAAAAATAAACTATTTGGGAAATACATACATACATACATACATACACACACACACACACACACACACACACACACATACACACACACATATATAGGAAAATTAATCATATTTCAATATATTTTATTGTTTTGTATCTTAATTTAAATAAAGATGTAATTTATTTTTCTCGCTCTTTTTTGTTTTTGTTATTTATGTGTGTTTTTTTCTCAACTGTTACATAGAATGTTAGTTTCACTACCATGCATTGCATTTGAAAAGCAGAACTTTTGGAATCCAGGAAACAAAGATTCAGTAGATTCAGGAATTGTTTTAAAGAGCTAAAATCCAGCAGATTTTAATATATCTGCACAGCATTGTGGCATTTTCACTCACCAAAAGCACGTCATAGCATTGCCTAATACTAAAAGATTGGATCAGGGGCTGATTTCAGGCTTTATGTAAGATAGATTTAAAGGGTTAAAAAAAAGTACACCAAGGGGAGGTTACACTCCTGGGCTCAATCTCGTATTTCAAGTGATAACTTCAAACCTAAGAAAACTACAATACCTATGAACTTTAAGTACTTACATCTGTATGGTTGTAAATATTTTTGGTTATTAATCTTATTTATAATAATTATTTTTAAAAATAAGATTTTGACTTACAATAAGAGAACATAAAATGCCACTTATGAAACATATGGCAAACCACTTCAATCTAGTATTCCAAGAAAGTGTTGAGGCATCCAGGACCTTAAAGAGGAGGAAGAAAAAAGGTTTAAAAACTATGTTTAAATTGCCACTCCAATCCTTACATGATAAATTGAGGCAATGGCCTAATTCTCTTAGAGATATTTTAATTTCACATATGGTCATATGACTTAAGCATCTAAAGATTCTATTTTTAAAAGAGGTTCAAGGTCATTACAAGAACCAAAATACATTAAATTTAAAATGTTTTCAATTGACAATTTATTTCATGAGCAAACTCCTACATATTAGGCAAATTCTTATCAAATTATGTAAATTAATGTTTCTTATACAGTACTAAGTCACCACACTCAACTACTAAATACCACAATTAATTCTGATTTACCACCAAAGTTGGAACAGATCTGTTAACAGCTAATTGAAGAAATTAAACATGTAGAATTAGGAATAACTTCCTCCCTAAAGTATGAATGTGTAATGCATTAAGTGCATTTCAAAGTAAGACTGCATGTTTTAAGAATAATGAAATAAAATCAGAACTTTTTAAAAAAGTATTCCCCGCTAAAAATCCTATGGTTGTATTTCTTACCTGATCAAATACATCACGAATCCTTAGGTAGCATGAAAAGTAGATAAGAATAACTAAATAAAGATTTTTGTCAATTAACCAGAGTCAAGATTAATTTTTAATATAGCATAAAATATCTGCTCACTTTGGTTTTAATGTTTCATCTACCTTATAAGTGCTGATTTCATATGAAAGGTTTTTTACATGAACCCAATAATAGTAAGGACAGATTTGAGACGAAAGTAGCCACTGTGAATCTGCAAATCAGAACCAATTCTCTTTGGCCATGGCCTCCCCCATTCTCCTTACCACCATGAGTCCATGCTGTGGAGGAACTTTCACTCCAGATTAGCTGACTGCCTCTCCAAGCATAGTATTTCAGAAAAGTCTCCATCATGCATTATTTCTTTCCTTGCTCTTCAATCATCTCCTCCTTCATACTTCCTTCACTAGCCACCTCCTCTGGTAATTCTCCTAATTCACTTAAAATGCCTGCCATAGCATACACTCTCCTTTCTCCCCTTCCCTCTACTTTCCAGTTCTGAACCCATGAGCCAATATCAAAACAAACTGGCTAGAATTCCCTGATGGGGGTTGTTAATCCATTCCCCAAAAACTCAATTCACCATCCTAGAAATTTTCAGACCACAGTGCCACTCCCATTAGGAAGTAATCACCTTTAAGAGCAGGGATCATATTTTCCAAACAACTGAAAATGGGAAATGGACAAAAAATACTACACTAATACTGACTGTACTTTCATCCACAAGTTTAGCCAATGTAAATCAAAAGTTGTTCATTCTTCATTTAGAAGAGGACCAGTGATGTCAAGGGGTGATAGCCTGAGTCATGAGTGAATTGGATTTAAGTGAGGAAGAGCTGCACAAAGTCAGGGGGGCTGGTGGTGGGCAGGGATGCAATGGATGATGGTGTCTTTGAGAGTTAATCAATCTCTAACCACTCCACAATGCCTGTTTTAGCTACTTTCATGGCAACTGGAACAAACTGTTTTCATCTGCCTATTTCCTGAAGAGGAAGTCTTCAGATGCTTGTTGGGCTAGACATCCCCCTAACTCATTGAGTTTGAGCTCTGTCCGTTTCCTTCAATCTGGTTTAGCCCACCTGCCCAGATGGTTTCACCACAGTGTGGTTACTACAACCTCTAGGAGCTCCAGGTGAGAGCTGGGAGAAAGCTGGACACCAAAGGTGGATAAGCATCCCTGAAAAGGACTTGGTAAGTCCTCACATCACATGTGCTAGTCCTTCCTGAACATCCCATACAATCATACCTGCCATTAGAGAAATCATTTTGTATAGCAAAAGGCAAATCCTACACTTACTCTGAGAATTCATACACAGGAAATGCAGAGCTCTCCTTTAACCCACAACCATTCATAAGAACTACTAAGGCCTTCTCTAACTTTATGAAATAGTAGTTATAGTTCAAAATATTTCTATTACTGACTGGTGTCACTTGCAGGCAAGCCTGAAAAGCCAAGTATCCTCTATAATATCACTTCTGTGGGGAGACTACTTGTAGTCTGCCTTGTATAATTTGGTGCTTTTATGTGATAAAGAGCAGACTGTCTTGTATAGCCTCTTTCTAATGCACACACCCTTTGCCTTCTTCCTATCTATACTACAGTTACTATTTTTAAAACGCACACTTCCATAGTACTGAGAAATATGGGTATCCTACTTCACTTCTAAAAAAACCCCCATACCACCTCAGGGTTACAGAAGCCCTTTAAAAAAAAGGTACTACAAATAAAACCATAAGGTTACTGACTTAATCAGGCCTTGAGGGGATTTCCTATATATAAAATACTAAGAGTTCCAAGGTCAGACACTAACCCATTGGTTATGAGTTATGCATACAAAAATGTCCATTACCAAATAAGTTTCTTAAGGCAGTTTACTGGTACACTTAGAAGATTTCTTCAGATAAAAGGGTGTATCATTTCTATTAAAAATTCTAATGGGGCGGCTAGATGGCCTCAGGTATGGAGCATGAGCCTTAGAGTCAGGAAGACCTGAGTTCAAATCCAGCCTCAGACACAACACTTACTAGCTGTGGGACCCTAGGCAAGCCACCCAACAAAAATTGCCTCCCCACTCCAAAAAAAAATTTTCTCTTAATAGAATGTAAGTTCTAAGTACTATTCCACTTTCTTTGTATCCTGATGCCTCTATATCACAAATTCAAAAAAAGTGGTATTTGCTAAACATGGTGAACCCCACATAAAGTATAAAGAATTAGACATTTTGACAGACATGAAAAGATGTATTATTGATGTGGCTACTATTTCTAAATCTGTGCACAGTCAAATCAATAATTCATCCATGCTAAGATCAGTTATTGCTTTTAAAATGAAAAAAAATATGCTGTACAATAAAAAGACTTAATCCAGAATTAAATGAACATTTAAACATTAAAAATGGGAAATAGTATTTCCTGGAATCATTATGTCCAATAATCATTTTTAAGGAATTTTTTTCAACAACATTTTGTACTTCTATTTTCACTTTGTTTTTTTCATGGTTTTTCCTTTTGTTTTGTTTCTTCTTTCACAATGTGACTAATACGGAAATGTATTTCATATGAATTGTACATGTATAACCTATATCAAATTGCTTGCCATCTTAGGGACTGGGGAGAGGATGGAAGGAGAAAAATTTGGAACTCAAAATCATATAAAAAATGAATGCTGAAAACTGTCCTTACATGTAATTGGAAAAAATACTTTCTACACATATTTTATTTTTAAAAGATTTTGTTCTAGTCATATAAAAATGCTCTAAATCACTACTGATTAGAGAAATGCAAATAAAAATAACTCTGAGGTACCACATTATACCTACCAGATTGGCTAACATGACACAACAAGAAAATGATAAATGTTGGAGAAGATGTGGGAAAATTGGTACACTTATGCACTGTTGGTGGAAGTGTGAACTGATCCAAATATTCTGGAGGGCAATTTGGAACTATGCCCAAAGGGCTATAAAAATGTGCGTATCTTTTGATCCAGAAATGCCACTTCTAGGTCTGTATCTCAAAGGGATCATAAGAATCAAAAAAGGACCCAAATGTACAAAAACATTTATAGCAGCTCTTTTTGTGGTAGCAAAGAATCAGAAATTGAGGATATGCCAATCAATTGGGGAATGGCTGAACAAACTATGGTATATGTACATAAAGGAATACTATTGTGCTATGAGAAATGATGAATAGTTAGATTTCAGAAAAACCTGGAAAGCCTCAACATGAACTGATGCTGAGTGAAAGAGCAGAATAAGAACATTATACACAGTAACAGCCACAGTGTATGAGGAATGATTTTGATAGACTTGAAAATGCATCCACATACAGAGAAAGAACCTTGGAGTCTGAAGGCAGACGGAAGCAGACTATTTCTTCTCTTTTTTTGTTGTTGTTTGGTTTGGTTTCTTCTTCCTTGTGGTTCCTTCCATGAGTTCTAATTCTTCTTTATATCATGACTAAAGTGAAAATATGTTTAAAAGGTATGTATAAGTAGAGCCTATATCAGACTGCCTGCATGGGGAAGGGGGAGAAGAGGCAGGAGGAGAAAATTTAAAACTCAAAATCTTATGGAAGTAAATATTGAAAACTAAAAATAAATTAATTATATGTTTAACAACAAATTTTTTAAAAAAGATTTTGTGCTTCTTTGATCATTTAGCCAATTTTAATTTTTAAGGAATTATTTTCTTCAGTAATGTTAAATTCTCTTCATAACTTTCTTACATAGCTCTCATTTCTTTTTCCCATTTTTTCTTCTGATACTCATTTGGTTTTTCTTTTCTTTTTGGTTCCTTTTAAAAAGTCTCTTTATCCTCTTCTAAAAAAAATTCTTATTGGGCTTGTGTCCAATTTGCATTTTCTTAGAGACTTTGCTTGTAGGTTCTATCCAGTTACAGTTTTCAGCTTCCCCATTCTCCATAGAAGCTCTTTATAATTGGGTTCTTTTTTGTTTGCTCATTTTTCTAGCCTTTTGACTTCATGTTAGTGTTAAGCTTTGCTCATTTCCGGGGGATATCTAGCCTGAACTCCCGCTGCTTTCATAGTTCAGAGTCTGGAGAAGGGCTCTACAATTTTTCAATGCTTCCAAGTGGTCTGACCTAGGGAAAAGTTTGTTTACTGGCCTCATGGTAGAAGCTCTGAGTTCCTGACTCAGGTTTGGATCTACTGGCTTTTGTGTAGCTAAGTTTCAGTAGACTTTTGCTGGACTCAAGCAATGTTAGCACACTGGGAAGTTGTACAGGTTTGGAGCAACTAAACTGATGGCTCTCCTTTGGTCTGGGCCCTCGTTTTTCTGCTGGGGGCTTATGTGCTGGGCCACAGGTTAGAAATGAGTCACTGCCCGCCTCCTGGGGAACCACAGAGAGAAGTTTACAGAAGGTGTTTTGGACTCTGTCCTC
Source organism: Potorous gilbertii (assembly GCA_028658325.1). Lineage (NCBI taxonomy): Eukaryota > Metazoa > Chordata > Mammalia > Diprotodontia > Potoroidae > Potorous > Potorous gilbertii. The sequence goes on from CM053770.1 coordinate 447,294,120, forward strand.
AGCTGGGATCTGCTCAGGCACTACTATTCTCCTCTACCCAGGACCTTTAACTAGTTAGTGGGTGCGAGACCACATCTGTTACTGCTAAATCAAGGGTCCCTTGATATCCCCCTCTCCGCTGGTTACTGTCTGCTATTGTCACCACCATGATGCTTCTGAATAGCCCCAACCCAGTATGTAAAGACCTTTCTGTCTCTCTTCCTAAAATTCTCTGAGCTGGAAAAACGACTCTCTTGTGACTTTTTATTAGTTTTCCTGATCTGAATTCAGTCTGGAATCTTTTCTGGGTTGCTGCAAAAGAGATATGCTGGAACAGCTAAGCAATAACCCTGACTTTCTGCCATCTTGATTCTACCCTCCAAAAACCATTTCAAATGAAACAATAATGTATTTGAAGTATTTAAAGTACTCCTCACAATTTAGCACAATGATTGGCATACAGTACATGCTTCGTAAATGTTTTTATTCAAATGTAATGCACACAAGACTATTTTAATTTTGTTATTTTTTGTTCACATATACTGAAATGACAAAGTATCATTTTTCAACTCACCCTGATATTTTTGCTCATGTTTTGTATCAATCTAGAAAGTTGGACCCAATATTTCATAGGTCAAAATAGAGAGAGGAGAGAGGAAAAAGAGAGGATAACACAAAAACTGACATTTCAAGCAAAAGAAATATTATAAAAGTTAAACAAGAAATCCATAAATGTTGAAAATAATCTTTCTGCTGCAAAGAAACTAATATTTTGACAGTGTTTTATAAAATGTAAATCTGACCACATGGTATCCTCATTTAAATGAATAATAGTAAAAATCAACTCATAGTAGATACTGTATAATTTTGCTGGTAGCAGTAACATTTTTCCTGTAACATTCTCCTACAGAAGTCACTGTTAAAACTACTCATCAAGAGACTTTCTAAGCCCTCTTGAAATTTTTATGAATGGCAAGAGCAATTTTCTTTATTCAATTACTTCTAAGAGTATCAGGGAAGAAATACAGAAAGACATAAAAATAAAATCAGTCCTTTTTCTTTTCACAGAACAAATTTTCAGTATCAGCAAAAGCTGCTCATCAAACCTGCATCTAGTTTCAGCAGAGAGAATACATATGTATAAGGGAGAAGAGACAGTCTGTAATTTTGTTAGGGTGAGGAGCTGCTAGTATGTAAATTTCCCTCTGCCTCTGCAGACTGTCAACTAATGTATTAAATTATAGTCTTAGAGAGTAAGAGTATTTTACTTATATACCTACTGAAAGTGTTTGCATAAATAAAGTCAATTCATTTGAATAAGAAGAAAATGCATGGACTGAGAAAACAATTTTGCATTAATGTCCCTGATAAAAGTCTGATATCCAAAATCTTTCAGAAATTGATGTAAAATTTCATAAGTGAGGGGTAAAAAAAGAGGTTAAGGCTAAAAGCAGCCTAGCCTCAGGGATCTGTGTACTACAGGAAGAGGAGGGGTCAAACAGTAATAGTGAGAATAAAAAGAAAATGTTTAAAATGCCAAAAATATACAAAGAAAAAGTCAATAAGACCCAAGTGCAAAGCAGACAAACCAAGTAATAGTAAAACAGAAGGAAAAATGAATAATATCTCAAAAAGAAACCAAAGTACTTTTATGAAAAAAATCTAATGTGAAGGAAAGTGAACCAATATTATTTGATAAAGAGAATTCTGTAGAAATCATGGAACAGCAGGAAGAAACTTCAGAATGGATCAAAAGAAAAATAAAGCTCACAGAAGAATTATGAATGAATTTAAGTCGGAAATAATGGTTCTTAAAGCAGAATTTTAAAACACAATTAAAAACACAGAAAAATTGGATTCATAATGAGGAATCTTTCCAAAGAAAGAGAAAACTAAAAAAATGAAAAAAAGATAATTAATTCAATACAACCATATGCCACGAAAAGTGAGAATTCAAAGACCAAAGTAAGCAAATGAGTATCTAGAAATAAGCAAAAGTAGAAGCAGAGACCTTAAGATGATGGGGGGAAGGGAGAGGGATTAATAAATCATAAAAGAACTGCCACAGGAAAAAGAGCTAATTCTAATGGACTTACCATGAGTTCTAACAGTTAAAGAAAACATTCAACAAAAATTACTCTCAAAAATATAGACCTCATTCTACTAAACTACTTTTAAGTAACAAATACCATTCTGATAATCCAAACCAGGAAAACATAGCAAAATAACAAAAAATCACATTTGCTAATAAGTATAAACACAAAAATTTAAATACAATTCTTGCAATATAGCCAAAAATTGCTTTACTAAAACCAAATTGGAGTCATCCTAGGAACAAAGGATAAATCAACCTGAAGAAAACAAGTATATTTAGCAAAAAAAGAAAAATTTTTATTATTTCAATGAATAACGAGAAAATATTTAACAAAATACAGCACTCATTTATATTAAAAGCTTAGAAATCATAGGCATGGAAGGGCCTTTCTTTAATATGATTAAAAATATATATCTAAAACCAAGTGCTATCATGTGCAATTGGAAAAAATTATTAGAAACTTTCCCAACATAAAGAGGGCTAAAAGTATGGTGGTCCCCTAACCAAGCTGTTATTGAGCATCATTCCAGAAATGGCAACAGATAAAAACAGAAGCTATTGGAGAAGAGAGATAGAATCATTTTTATAAAGCATCACTGATAAAAGTTTGATATCTTAGACATATATATGTACATAATTGGAAACACTTTTGAGAGCAAGGCATTTCTAAAAAGTAGTCAAAGGATATCAGGTTTTTTATAAAGAACTATACTCTATAAATGACCAGATATGTTCTAGACAACTAAAATGAGAAATAAAGATTTAAACAACTGAGGTTTTACCTTACACTTTACAAAATGGCCAAAATTAAGAAAGAAGAGGAGAGGAGGGGAAAGGGGAACCAACCAAGAAAATACTTAGGCACTGTCAGGGGGGATAACTAGGGAAATGACAGCAGCATGAAGAGGCAAAGTGCTGAATGCATTATTAAAAAGGTTTACTGGATTTGGTATTTTTACTTAACAGTTTTTCTTTGTTACAGAAGATGGTTCAATTTTAAGGTGAGGGAAGATTTTGAAGGGGGAATATTTCCAGACATGACTTTTTAAGAGTTAAGCCTTTTTGCTTTGACATTAAGTTTTGGGGAAAAAAAAATCTTTCTCTTTTTAGTAATCTCCCCCATTAGATTGTAAACTCCTTGAGGACAGAAACTGTCTCTTGTCTTTTTGTACCTCTAGTGCTTAGCATAGTGCCTGAAACATAGTAGGCCGTTAATGTTTAGTGACTGATTGCTTACTCTCCTTCCTCACCTCTACCTCCTCTTCCCTGGCTTATTTTAAGACTCAGATTAAAATCCACCTTTTACAGAATAACTTTCCTGACTCTCTCTTCTGCTAGTCCCTTCTCTCTGAGATCACTTTCCATTTACACTACGTGTGTGTATATGTATCTCTCTCTCTTTACATATATATAAATATATCTTGTATGTACATAATAATTTGCATGGTATCTCCTCGATTAGAATGTAAACTTTTTGGAGACAAGGTCCCTATTTCTGCCTTTCTTTCTGTCTGGAACACAGGAGGTGCTTAATAAATGCCAGCTGACTGACTTGTTGACTAACCAGACTACTATTTCTCTGGGGTAGTGGCTTTCAATACAACAGTATAATAATAAACGTTTTCATAAGGCTTTGAGGATACTGAATCAGTGTTCAGAATTAGCATAACTTCCCATGTCATAAGGAGTTTACTATTTTGAATGCCCCTGTTGTTCCAGAATCTCTTCCAAAAGCTGAGACATTACTTCTGCAATAGGAACGTATTTTATATATAGCTTCATTATTTAACAATCATTGTACACAATATCCTTGCCCAGGAGTAAACTATTCAACAATGGAGTTCTGTAGCAGGTCAAATTTGATTAGGACCTTAACCCAAGTAACACAACAGCCAAACGATTCCTCTTACTCATCTCCTTAAATGAAAATAACTTTATATTCTATCAAAAATGGTAATTCTCCATCTCAGATGACAGTGAAACTTGAATTAAGTTGAAAAATACTGAAATCATATTTTTCTTCATTCTTCGTAAACACTGAGTATGACTTCTGGAATGGGAGCATCTCAGTTAAAGATAAAGATTATCATCAATTAATATCTTACCCTAAGAAAAATGTCTCCACGTTACCTTTTTAACGACCTAATCTGAGTCATCCCAGGGTATCTCATTATGGGGCAGTTTTCTCCACAGCCACTTATGGTAACAACGTAATTTATCACTACTATTATTAATATAATTGTAGAGTGTTTATCATTTTTAAAGTTTCCACATCATTATTTCGTTTGATTTCCATATAACTGACTAAAGTAGAAAAAGGCTACATTTCCCAGGATAAGAAAATTCTATTTCTCAGGAGGTCACGTGCATAAAAACAGGGAATTAGTACAGACAGACCTCTATTTAGGAAGATGGAGGAATGAGGGAGGTCACTGCCAGACTCATGACCACAAAGAGTAACAGGAACTTATGAGAAGTTTTATCACTATGAATAATAAATTTTATTACACTGGGAATACTGCCTGGTGTAGAATCAAAGAAACGCGATCCCTGAATGGGGAAATGTTGGAGAATGGGAACCTCATCCTGAAACAGCAAGTAGCAAGCACTTAAAGCGTGCCTAGAAACTGATGCAGTGCTTCACTAAATTCTTAAGCCACAGGACGTAAAAGTATAAAGGTTTCTGACTTTGCTCAGGCCTTCCCTAACAGAGCCACAAGTTTTGGAAGAGGTTCAAATAAATGAAGTAACTTTTTTAAGGTGATAACTTTTAGTTATAAGTCAGGATGAACACCCAACTTGACCTCTGATAGAGCGAAGAATGAGGGTGTGGGAGGGAAAGTGGGAGGGCACAAGGACTAATATTGGTATAAGGAAAATCTGAGTTCAAGTCCTCATTTTGCCATAAATTTGCTGCGAAACCTTGGCCAAGTCACTTAAATTTTTTTACTCTTAGTTTTATCTTAGCAGCACTCCTTGGGTGCAAAAATGCCTGCCTGTTGTGCAAATACAAATAAAAATTGTAAGAATGTATTTGCTTGGAGTCTTGTAAATAAAAAAAAAAATCATTAAACTAAAAGGGGTGGGGGAGAGGGAAGAGAAAAAATGACTGTATATTCACCAAGCTAGACACTATACAGCATCTACAATGTAGAAAGAATAACAGTAGAGACACCCAAACCACAAAAAAGAAAAAAATCTAAGAAAAGAATCGTATTAAAATCCTTGGTGTCAGATGTCTATGAACAAATGCCGACTATGTAGCTAATAACCAAAATAAAGTAGTGACTCTGATGTAAAGGGTAAACTTGACCTTCTAGAAATTGGAGGAATGAATCGCAGGATTGGAATAAGGTATAATCATATATCATGGTCACAATAAAGAGGCCAGGTTTAAAAGACAGGGGAGAAATATCATTGCATATTAAACTATATTTGTATGAAAAAGTCCAGCAATCACAGAGAAGCATAGGAAGAGAACATGTCTGTGAATCTCAACAGTGATAGAAGTGATTAAACCTAAAAAGGAAACGGCTGAGAAGTTCAGAAGTTACGGAGGATGTCAATTCTGTCCACATCCTAGAACAGAAAGGAGGAAAAGAAAGGAATTCTGCTCTGAGTCCAATATTCATCAAAGAGGACCAAGAGATTGCTCAAGTAAAGATAATGACTACTTTGGAGGTTCGTGCACTGTCGGAGTCTGTGACAGAGAAGACTCTCAAGGTCTTGAGAAAGCCTACTTTAAGGGGTTCATAAGAGAAATCCTAGGGAAAAAATTTCTGTAGAAAAAGCCATTCCTGCAAGTAAGGGATGAGGGAACAACAGCACTGAGGAAAAGGGGGAACCTTCTTAACAAATTATGTGGATGCACAGGAACTCACCTACCACTTTCAATTTTAGAGTGGCGTGTGTATTAGAAGATGCAGGAGCACACAGAGTTCTGAGAAACACAAAAGCATGACATGGTACTATAAGAGTAACGTTATCTTATGTTTTAAGTGAGACTGGTAAGGAAAGCTAAAGATAACAAAAATGGATTTTTGTTGTTATATTGAAAAAAGAGGAAAATCAAAGACAGGAAGGGAATATGCATTTATTAAGCACCTAAAATGCGCCAGGCACTGTGCAAAGCACTTTGCAAATAATCTTTTGATCTTCACAAAAACTCTAGGACGTAGGTGCTTTTATCCCCATTTTTAGATTGAGGAAACTGGGGCATACAAAGGTTAAGTGAGTTGCTCATGTGTAAGGTTAGATCTGAACTCAGATGTTCCTGACTCTAGGTCCAGAATCTTATCTAGAGGCAATAAGCTTGCAGGTGTCTCTTATCAGAGAGAAGGCAGAACAAACAGTTCAATGCTTATTTTTCTTTTGTTTTCTGCAAAAAGGAGAATGATCAAAACAAAGATGAATAAGGAGTTGATGCCAAATAGAAGGGGTAAATAGCAAGAGATCACCTACATTCCTGTGAAGACTTCAAGTGCCCCTGCACAAATTAACTATGCACTTGACTTTGTTTTGAGTGAGGGAAGGTTGTGCAGGTCACCAGCCTCACTTCTCCTCCAGAGCCATCTGAATCCAGTGACCAGATATTCTTCAGGATGCCTGGAGATGACCCAGGATGAGGCAACTGGGGTTAAGTGATTTGTCCAAAGTCACACAGCCAGTGAGTGTCAAGTGTCTGAGGTGAGATTTGAACTCAAGTTCTTCTGACTCCTGCACTAGTGCCCTAACCACTGCACCACCTAGCTGCCTCACACAGATGAACAATGATTTCAAATACTGAAAGAACAGATAAATGATGACTGAGCTGCTACCAGGGGTAAACCTCCCAATTTTCAAAATTCTAGATCATAGTAGATAATGCTAATGAATATCAAGAAAAAGAGGTCCTCCAGATGTGCAAATATGTTCATAGCTACACTGTTCATGATAACAAAAAGTTGGAAACAATAAATATGCACAATTAGGGAATGTACAAATAAATGAAGAAACATAAATGTAACAGATTACTATGATATAAAATCTGTAAGTTGGCACACTATTTGGTATTTTTTAATTTTGCCAGCTCCGGCTGATTGGAAAGCCATGTGTTTGATCTCAAAAGATACGGTAACACTGGTTACAGTGGCAGTAAGGTTCTCATGATTAAGAATTACTACTTTTGATTAAAGCACACCTCCAAAACTGAACAGTCACTTTCACTTCATCTTGGGTGGTTTCTGGCACTCTGGGGGCCTTCACTAATCTGCTTAGAATGGTATCATTATGTCTCCCCAGCGACAGCCTTGCTAAAATGAGGACTGTAATGGCAAAGGACCCCAGGAGCCATTTCATCTAGCACCTATGACAGCATTTATCTTCAGTCAAATCTTTTGGACCCATTCAAGGAGGTCACAAGTCTAACCTCGCTCTGCAGATATAACCACCAATTTTTATGGTGAAGATGAAGAAATGATAGTACAATTAGGTAGGTTTTTGTGTTGAAATTTTATTGCTTTAGTTGCTTGACCACTTCCCCCTCTTCCCCTATAGAGTATATAGAGAATATAGAGTAAGTTTACATGTAGCTTGTATAAGTTAACAAGAGTAGGAAATAAGATTGCAAAGGTGGAATTAGAAGTCACTCACAAACTGTACTATAAATTAAGTTAGCATAACAGTTACTTGCAAACTGTCTCATCAATTAGGGGAGCATAAGTAGTCACTGGTAACTGTCTCAAAAATTAACTAAGGCCACATTCTGAAACAATGTGCTAAATTAGGAGAAGCTAGTTAGGACAATGCAAGTCCTGCTAACTGCCCTAGGTCTGTAAACTTCAGATAAGCTCCAGATATGCACAGTAAAAATGAGCAAAATAGCAGCAAATATTATGCTAATGAACTAACCCTTAGGTATTGCTGATAACTTTGAGATGACGTGAATGATAATGAATTAATCCTAAATTGGCATAAGAATTGGTCAGTCCCCTACCATTAAAGCCCTATAAAAATAGGACCCCAAAGTCCTATCCCCTACCCCGGCCCCTCAGCATTCCTCCACTTGCTACCTGTACATGCTGCCTGAGTGCTCCAAAACTCCAGGGTTCCATAAATGACTCTGTGACCTTCTCCTTCCACCACACCATCCACTGTCTCCTCCCTACATCCAGTCCTTTGCCTCTGTACTCTCTGTGCCATTCGTATTTTCTTTTTCTATTTCTTTACCTTAGTAAAGAAATGTCTTTGTATTCTTTACCTAAGTAAAGTGTACCTGAAGAATTACTCCTTATTTGTTGCCTTCGTGGTCTCTCACAAGTATCCAAAGAACTGGGCATGCCTGCCCCCTGTGCCCAAAGGAAACTCCTATAAGTTCATTCCTTTAGTTATAAACCAGGAGCAATAGAACTGACTAAGACTATATGCTGCTTATAGTAGCTCTAACAGTGAACAAGCATGCTTCAATGACTTCATTGGTAGAAAGCAAGAGTGGGCAGTTGAACCCCATATCCCTCCCTCGGAGATTTCTCCCACTTATTTGAGCCACAATAAATCAATAAATAATCTCATAAATTAATTAATGTCTCAATTCAGTTTGCAACTATATGAATGGCTGGATTCAAAAAGTATGCATTTGCAGCTCAATCTGAAGTAAAAAGGAATTCTCTACTTTATCAGACATGGATAAAAGGATAGGTGTAATGTTTACCAAAATAGCAGAAGATACAAGAGGGATACCTAACACACTGATAAGTTAAAAGTAAAAATTAAAAAAAAAATCTTGTCTACAACATTAGCCCAAATTAAATAAGATGAAATTCAGTAGGGATAAATAGATTTTTAAAAATGCCTTTACATAAACAGAAGATTTGAGAAACATGACTAGAAAATAGTTAATCTAAAAAGACCTGGAGATTTTTTAGCAAACTTCAAGTTTAACATACACAAATCAAGTGTAATACGGGAAACAAACAATGTATTCTCAGGTACAAAGAGAAGCACAGCATCAAACACTAAGAGGGGGGTGGTACCATACTACTCTGCCTTGGTCAGATTACATTCAGGATACGACATTCCGTTCTAGACATCACATTTTCAGTATCTTTGTAAGATGGAGCATAGAGTAAACAGGACAGCAAAGAGCCTGGGGATTTTGCAACATGATGACTAGTTGAGGGACCTGGGGATGTTAAACCTGAAAAACAAAAAACTGAGGGCATGGGGAAGGTTATTGTGTGGAAAAGGGATTAAACTTGCTTTGGCTGATTCCCAAGGACAAAACCTGAAGCAAAAGAATAGACAGAAAAGTAGTTTTAAGCTTCATGTAAGGAAAGACCCTTCTGATAAATGAAGTGAAATGGGTTGTTATCTCAGGAGGCAGAAGGTTTTCTCTACAGGCAGATATTCAAACACTTAACAGCCATTTGTAAGGTATGTTACGGAGAGGATTCTTGTTTAGGAATGGGGTAAAATAAACACCCTCTAAGATTCTTTCTAATTCTGAGATTTTGGTGATTTGTTTCTGTCTATGTAAGTCATCTTATAAAGAATCTATATGATTGCACTGAAAATGAGCCACTCCAGGTTTTGGGGGGTTTTTTTGGTTCACTCCTAAAGCTGTCATAACCTCTCAACTTATTGATCAACCTCAAACATAACACGTACCACTATCAGAAGGAATCCATTCAATAAAAATTTTAAATTATAAATACATTTAGAAGTTATGAGTGGGAAAGGATTGGGGGCATAAATAAGTGTACATATACCTCCTCTTTTCCTAGGCTATCAGTTGAAACTCAGTGCACAGTCTTAATTTCTACTGTAGTCCATGTAATTAGAAATGACATTTTAGCAGAGTCTTCAGGATAAATTTATTCTAAAAAAGGGTACTGGACAACAACTATCACAGGTTCTAGTTTCCAGGATGCTTTTTGTTTTATTTGCCACTCAGGAGCTGTATGACTTTGAGTAAAACACAAATTTGCTGCCTCGGTTTCATCTGTACTGTTAACTTCATTCCTGTTCTATTATTTAAATAGTGACTAAGCATCTATTATGCTTAACGCACTATGCTGGGAGCATACAAAGACAAGAAAATCTAGGTCCTTACCAATACAAGCAGCTTACAATATCTATAACATGACACCCACATGAAATATAACTTAAAGCAAAACCTAAGTACTACGGGGCTACAGAAATAGAAAAGTTAGAGTCCTGGGTAGGGAATCCAGAAAAGTAGGTCTAGGAGAACACTGAGAGAAAAGTTGGTCTACCAGGCTGAACAGAACTCTGGAGGAAAAATGAATACAGCCAGGCTTAAGAGTCTGGATCTTATTCAGCTAGCCACGGCTTTTTTTAATCTGGATTTTTAAAATCAGTTCCAGGGTGTAGAGCAAACTACAAAATCTTAGAAAAGATATAAAGCTTAAATAAAAATTGACCGCTTCCCTCGTTGCACTTTAGAACCTAAGGGATATCGTTTTCATACACTATATTCAGTTTGTCTCAACTAGACACTAAGTTCCTTGAGGACAGAGATTAAGTGTCAGTTTTTGATTTCTCCAATGGATGTTCTTTAACGCCACTTCCAGCTCTATTTATACAATGCAATGTGCTAAACCAAAAGACATCAGCATTCAAAACACACTGTCACAACTTCCAACTTTAATTCTCTCAAATAAGAGAAAGGGGCTTTATCGGATCACATGGTATCTTCACCCTTTCTACCTCTAATTTATCCTTTAAATGCCCTAGTTACCTAGATTAGCCACACTTACCCTCTAAAACATGGGTTTTTAACCTTTTTTTTTTTAATGTTATGGACTCCTCTGGAAGTCTAGTGAAGCCTTTGGACACCTTGGGAGAATGTTTTTAAATAACTGAAGGAAATGTTTTATTTCAGTTAGAAAGGTCAGTGAAAATAAACATGTATGCATATATATATATAGGTGTATGTGTGTATACTTGTATATATATGCATGATATACACATACACATACGAATATATAAGTAACATTTATATATAATGCCTACTACATGCCAAGCACTTTTTACAACTATTTACATTTATTAAGTCACTTGATCTTCACAACAACCAGGAGAAGCAGATGCTATTATGACTCCCATTTTACAGATGAAGTACTGAAGCAACTGGGGTAGGTGCCTTGCTCAGGGTCACACAACCAGTAAGTGTCTGAGGCCAGATTTGAACTCAGGGAGATGACTTTTCCAGACTCCAGGTCCAGTGTTCTATCCACTGAACCACCTAGCTGCCCCATGTATGTACATATACAATATATAATATATAACATGTATAACATATAATATAAATATATTTTATATTGCATATATTAGTGCGTGCACATTCTAAATAACATATGCATAGATCATATGTATATGCATACAGAATGTGTGCATTTTATATATTTATAAATGTAGCATCTGTATACATTAAAAGTATATGTAAATACCTTATATACACATAAATATATAATATTTTCTTGCAGTTTGTGATCTTTATCAAGCGTTCAATACTCTATGAAATGTTACGTTTTCTTACTTTACAGCATGAGTTCTTAGTGTGGGGCGCCAAGCGCTGGGGGGGTGCCTATAAACTTGGAGGGGAAAACATATACCTGTGAGAGGGGGCAAGAAGTTGGGGTCCCCAAACTAAGACTTCATGTCTGAAGGAAGGACATATGTGATTTCGGGGAGCTCTTCTGAGACAGACCGCACAGTGCAGGAAAAACGTCTACCCTTGCAAGTCGCAGCAGCGCACGTGCCAAAACAAACTTCCCAGACTAGTTTTATACCTCTCGCTAACAACACGCCTCTCTTCTGGGGGGGGCGGGGGGAGCGGTAAGAGGCCTCGGGGGCTCAGTCCACCTCACCCCCTCATTTCATGAATGAAGAATCTGGGACCCAGCAGTTATGGGCCAGAGAGGGGATAAAAAAAGGGGGAAATTAAGCGTCTTTTCTCCCTGCACGGAGCTCAGTTTCCCCATCTGTCAAAGGAGGACATTGGGTTCCTCCTACTCGGGACCGGGAGAAGGCGCCGTAACCCGCACGACCCGACCGGACAAGGTAGGGCAGGGGGCGGGCAGCAGGCACTCGAGGTCCCGGGCCACAAGGCCTGCCGAGGCGGAGGCCGGGGGGCGGGGCCTCCATCTCGGCCAATCAGCGGTGGCCCCGAAGCCCCCCGGAGGGTGGGGGAGTGCGAAGAGAAGCGGCAGGAGGGGGTGTGTCTCACGCCGGGGTCTGGGAAGGTGCGCTTTACCTGGGAAGTCAGCCCCTGCTCTTCATCGTCCTGGCCGCTCAGCACCCGCCGCAGCTTTTCCATGACCGCAGCGGCCCCGCTAAGCCCTCCTCGCGGCCACCGGGAAACGGAACCAACCGCGACCTCACGGGACCACCGGAAGCCGGGGGGCTCGCGCGCCGCGAGGGACACAGATCCGGCGCCGCGCCCTGGGTTCAGCCGCTCTGACCCGAGAAGCTGGCGCTACTGGGCATGCGCTCTCTTCCTCGCCTTCCCACCCCCTTCCCATCCTCCTCCCTAGTTCCTTCTTTGGCTCGACAAGACCCGCCCACTCCTGAAACTCGACCAATCCTAGAGCCGTGGAAGCTGCAGGCCACGCCCCCCATGCTAGGAAGGTTTTTGCAAGAAAGTCTTGGGTAGGCTTGTTCTGGTGGGGTTCCCCTGGAGGAGTGGGCAAACCAGAAGTTTATTTTTGTAGTTGTTCAAGCTGAGAAAAGGGCAACGAGAACAGGTGCTTCCTTCTTCATTTCTCATTAGTTAGAGTGAGAAATCCCCTTTGAGCTTTTCATTTGGAGACATACTTTTTAAAATCTTTCAGTACTCTCACTACGTATTGACTGGACAGCAAGCCCCCACCCACCTAGCGCAGAGTGGATGTAGTAACTAAATAGCCATTGTTTCGCTTTTACCCAGGAACCCTGAGGGTCTTCCCTTCCCAGTTAGAATTTTTTTTATTAAAGGGGCCATCCTTTGAGTAACTTAAGGAAGACTATTCATTGAAGGGATGTATCTTACTCTAAGTGAGAGTGCTATAAGACTTTTAGCCTGAAAGGGCCAGGATCTCCCATTGCATCCTGGGCCATCTCCAGTCATCCTGATGAATATCTGGCCACTGGACCCCTAGGGCTCAGCAGAAGGAAGTGAGGTTGGTGACCTTGCACAGCCCACCCTCACTCACATCAAAGTCAGGTCATCATCTTGATGTCATGGTCCTATTTGAGAACGAAGGACAACAGCTCCCTACATATATAGACACCAATGTACTCTTCAAGAACAGGGACAAAGTGTGATATAAATAGCTCCAAACTTGGACTTGGAAAAAAGGCAGCATGCATGATGCCATGGGATGGATTTTGGAGTCAGAATTTTAGTACAAAATCATGGCTTTGCCACTGAGTACTTGCAAGTCAGAGCCAGAGTTCCCCATTTCCTCAAATGTGAAGGAGGGTCACACCAGCAACTTCTAAAGTCCCTTCCAGCACTAGATTGACCCCTTAAAAAGAATTCTTTGCCATTCCATTTGGGGGTATTGATAGGAAAAACTGAGTTTATCTGAGCTCAACACTTTTCCACTAGGGTTTTTCAACATGCTTTAGGGTGAAATTTATCACAATTTCGGTTTGAGTACCTTAAGTAGCATAACATATAAAATCAACAGAAATGTCACTAAGAAATGAAAAGGAAGGAAATGAAGGATAAGGAAGATAAATTATATTAAGAAATAATGATAACTGACTATTTTTTTTCTGGTCCAGTGGTTCCTGGATGAAATATAAAATCCTGTTTGACTTTCAGAGCTCTTCAGGACCTAGCTCTTTCCTACCTTTCCCACCTTACCACATTTTATCCCATCTACTACTCAGTTATTCAGCTACCGTCACTTTCCTTTGCTGCTCCTTGAACTGGACTCTCCATCTCCCTACTCTGTGCTGTTTTAAAATGACTATTTTTTTTCCTCATCCCAGGAATAAATCAGCTCCAGACACCTTTGTATTCTGTCAAAACTCAGTTTAACAACTTTGATAGACTTATCTCTTCTCAGCAATACAAGAATCTAAGACAATTCTAAAAGACTCACGATGGAAAATGCTTTCTACATCTGGAGTCTGAATGCAGATGGGAACAGTATTTTCTTTTCTTGTGGTTTTTCCCTTTTGTTCTGATCTTCTTTTATAGTATGACTAATGTGGAAATATGGGCAGCTAGGTGGTGCAGTGGATAGAGCACCAGTGCAGGAGTCAGGAGGACATGAGTTCAAATCTCAACTCAGACTCTTGACACTCACTAGCTGTGTGACCTTGGGCAAGTCACTTAACCCCAATTGCCTCATCCTGGGTCATCTCCAGTTATCCTGAGGAATATCTGGTCACTGGATTCAGATGGCTCTAGAGAAGAAGTGAGGCTGGTGACCTGTACAACCCTCCCTCACTCAAAACAAAGTCAAGTGCAAATCTTGTCATTATTTCTCTGATGGCATGTCTTCTTCAGCAACAAAGGATGAACACACAATGTGGAAATGTATACATATTGTACATATATGACCTCTATCAGATTGCTTGCCATCTTACAGAGAGAAGAGGGAGGAAGGAAGAAAGGAATTCAAAATCTTATAAAAGTAATGTTGAAAACTATATTTAATTGGAAAAAATAAAATACTATTGGGGTGGGATAAAATGCCTGACAAAAGAAACAGTTTAAATTCCATTTCCTACAAGAGGCCACTCCTACTTCCCTACTCCCCCCCCATTACTTCTTATCTATAGATGTGTGTGTGCGTGTGCGTGTGCGTGTGTGTGTCATGGGCAGACTTGCAACTCAAATGACCACCACTGCTGTGGATGCTATCACCCCCAATGGACACAGCCTAGGACTCTGAACCCAAAAGCCTTGGGAGCAGGAATACTCACAGTCCTATGTGTTCACCCATCATCTGGGAAGCAGACCCTGTGGAAAAGCAGCCTAGCCATGCTGCAGCCATAGCCACAGAAAACCCAGAAAAGAAAGGTTGTGCCAACAAAGTCCTAGGCACTGATAGACATCAGAAACTATCTTATTTTGTCTGTGGAGATGACACGTAAGAAGAGGCATCACGGTCTACTTGGCTGCTGTGCCCGAAGCACCATAGGATCTTTTCATTTTATTTGTAGCTCGAACCTTCCATATGTGTTGTTTCCCCATTGCAATGTGAGTTTCTTCACAGCAATGCTGTTTTGTTTTTCTATTTGTATGCCTAACACATAGCACAATGCTTTGCACATACTAAGTGCTCAGTAAATGCTTTCCTGATATCTATGAATGCATGTATATGTAGACATATAAACATATGCATGTATATATGTGTGTATATGAATATGTGAATATGTATCTAAACACACACAGATCTGCCTGGATAGGTTTCATTTTATTCCTCCCCTGGGAAAAACTGAGACTATCCTGATCTCTGAGGAGAGAGAGAAATTCCATCAAGCCATCAGTTTTTATCTTATTTGACAGTAACTGGAGAATTCACTACAGCAGTGAGTACTACAGTAATGGTACAATAGTAGTTGGGGAAGGAGATAGAACCCTCTGACAGTGTTTTGTCATGTGAGTTCAGAGACTAGAGTCTAGACTTTGCAGGCTTTGCTCCAGTAGTCAGGCTTCCAACTCACTAGAATAAAGAACACTGATGCATGACTATGGCTAGAATGCAGAACTTACGATTTTATGGTTAGAAGAGTAAAGCCAGTGGGTATTCATTATAATTTCTGCATAGTTCAGAGGCAGCTGTGGATGGAGTGCTGGAGCTGCAGTCAGGAAGACCTAATTTCCAATCAACTCAGAAACATACTAATAGTATGACCCTGAGCAAGTCACTTAACTTGTCTGTCTCAATTTCCTTATCCGTAAAATGCAGCTAATAATAGCATCTAGTTCTCAGGGTTGTATAGGGGTAAAATGAGATCATATAAAGTGTTTTGCTCATCTTAAAGCACTAAATGAATGCTAACTGTATAATTATAATAATCAATAATATTGTTACTATTGTACAGTGTGTCTGGCAATGATTGATCATCCAATACAAGCTCAGAAGGCTCATAGTTAAAGTTAAGGGGAAATTATAACAAAGGATCTTCATTGACATTAATTTAATGAACTTGACCTATGGAGGAATGAAATGATAAAATAATACTTTCAGAAGAAATTTAAAACATTCATCATATCTATAACCTAGTTCAAGGCTAGGGTTACTCAAAGAAAGATTATTGGAAATGGGGGATGACATTGCTTTGGACTTGATTTCTTTTGGGCCTGTTGCAATATTGCTCCTTTATCACAGTTACAACACAGTAATCTTTAACCTGGGATTTAAAAGATTAACATCATTTGAAAACCTGTGAAAAATAGTTAATCTAATCTACATATAAGTGCAATACATAACAAGTGGAAGGAAGCATGACTTTTTGGATAGAAACTGTCTTTAGAGTCCTAAAAACCTCGAGTTACAATAAATACTGCTTATGTGTCCATGGAAAAGTCATTTAACCTCTCCACACTCTAAGGCACAGATGGAGAACCTTCTCTAAGGTAACTATATACACACGTATATATGCATAAATACATACATACGCACATATATACATATTGTGCATGTGTGTATACATACATATACAAATACATTTATGTACACATACATACATATACAAATACATTTATGTACACATACATACATATATACATATAAAATCTTGCAGTTTGGAGAAGAACCAAGAAAGTAGTGTTGCCAAAGCTAATAGAGAAGAATACTGGGGGATCAACAGTGTCAAAAACTTCAGACACATCAAATTTAAATGAGGACTGAGAAAAAGATGTTAAATTTAGCAGTAAAGAAATCATGGATGATCTTGAAGAAAGACATTTCATTCATTTGAGTGCTAGGAATGGAAACTGGCAAGAGATTTAGAAATGATTGGAAGGGGAGGGAATGGAGCCAATGAGAGGAGACTACCATTTCTCAGAAAGGGAGAAGAGATCAACGACTTGAGAGAAATGGAAATGTCAAATCAAAGCATTTTTGGTTAGTTTTTTTTTTTTTTAGGATGGTGGACATATTGTTTGGAAATATTAGAATAGGTGCCAGGGGATAAGGAAATATTGAGATAACAGAAGGAGGTGTGTCAAAAGCACAGGTGGAGGGGTTAGACTTTATAAGTAGAATGCCCACGATTGCATCAGAGACTGAAATATTATGAGGAGGGAATTGGGGATGATGAAAAGAGGTTTTGAGGTCTGGGATATGGGAGAAGAGGGAATTGCCAATGAATAGCCTCTATTTTCTCAGTAAAGTAGGAATTCAGATTATGGGAAGAGGAGAGGTGGAAGGAGTCGGTGTTGGATATTAGAGGAGAGAAAAAAAAATTTGGTACATTCATTGTGGAGAGCATGATATTAAGCAAGTTCCTACCATGTGCTAAGCTCTTGGGATACAAATATAAAAGTATGTCAATTCTTTTCCTCCAGGAGCTATGCTATTCTTTTAGGGGAGAAGGAATATAATATATCCAAAGATAAGAAAACATAGCATAAGTAAACATATGCAAAATAAAAACAAAGATTTGGGAAGGGAACTGCTGATAACTGGGGGAATCAGAAAATTTTTCTTAAAAGGAAGTGGCACAAACTGAGAATTGAAGGGAAGTAGGGTTCACAGAGGTGGAGGAGGGGAGATGCTATTCCTGGATTTCTAGACAGTTTGTGCCAAGGTGCAGAGGCAGAGTTGCTGTATAAAAGGAGCAGTAATTAGATCAGCTTGACGAGATTCTACTGTGTGTGAACCAAGTAACATACAATTAACTTGGGAAGATAGACCAGTTTTAAAAGGGCTTTAAATGCCAAACAGGTGAGTTCATATTCTTCCTAAGGACAAAGGAGAGACAGTGATTTCCTTGAGCAGGGGACTGCCATGTTCAGAGTTATGCCTTTGAAATATCAATTTGGCAGCTGTGTGAAGGGCAGAATGAAGAAACCAGAGAATGGATACCAGGAAGCCAGTTAGGAGGTTGTTTTAACAGTCCAGGGAGGAAGGTGTTTTGGCTTGGGCTAGAATAATTGTGGTATGAATATAGGGAAAAGGGATGATTATGGGAGAAATTGAGCAAGAAATCAAATATGGAAGAATAAAAGCATTTCAACGCAACAATGAGATCAGATAACATAACTTGATGGTGAACCTATTACCACAGCTACATGACTTTCTATGTGAAGTCAGTAGGGAATGGAGAAGTTGAATGATGATGGCCAAGAGAGGAGAACCTGTGGCCTCAAAGCCACATATGGTTCTCTAGGTCCTCAAGCTGGGTCCTTTTATTAAGAAGATTTGTTCTGTGAAATTTGGATTCTACTGAAGGACCATGCTTGAGGATCAAGAGGGCCCTATGTGGCCTCGTGGTCGCAGGTTCTCCACCCCTGATAAAGGATATTCAGAGTGGGGATTTGGAATGTATTTAGAGTGTGCCATTCAGCAGTCTAATCACACACACAAATGGCATATTCAATATAATTGTTCTTTTCTGACTGGCATTTCAAAGCAGCCCATAAATAATGGATACCAGAAAGGTAGTCCATCAAAGCAATCTATGGTATACCTAGTAATACTAGAGCAGACTTTCAAGTGATATATAACAGGCCCTTCAAGATAAAACTTTTGTATTCTTGGTATAGTAAACTCCACAAACCATAACTCTTAAACTGTCAGGACAAACAAATCATAACATTTTGTGGCAAATTGCTTTATCTCTAGACAATAGCCATTAACTTGATAAATATAAAACTGATAATGCAAAATAATGTAATGATGTATTTTCATTAACTTTATGCTTCTAACCTGCCCCAGTACAAAATCTAAAAAATGCTTAATAAAATAAAAGTATTATTAAGATATTCTTTAAGCAAATATATCACTCATATATGTGTGTGTGTGTATGTATATATAGGTGAAAAACAGCTCCTATATCCTTTGCTCAGTCATTTACTGGCCATCTGGTCATCTACATTCTTTGCCATGGTTGCCATCTTTTATTTGGGTCCTAAAACTTCCAGCTTGACTCAAGAACTTCTGACTACTCATCTAGTAATTACTATATATGCCATATATAGATATAGATACACACACACACACATATATATGTATATATATATTATGCAGTAGCTCATCTATAGATAACTGATGAATTAATTTGATTGAATATGCAGATAACTGCAATATATAACCTGGGGGGAGGATTTTTTTTAAATCGACTTTGTTTTTCCTGTATTAGAAGTTATTTCAATCACTTTTTGTGACTATGAATTACATAAAAGAAATTTCATAGTCTTCTCATGCTCTAAGAAATTTGCACATCACCTGTAGGGAAAAAAGGGTATGAAGCACTTTCCAATTGAATGGAATTTATCTTTCCTCTCAAAGATACCCCTCTTCTAAAATTCCCTATTAAATGTACTACCATCCTTTAGTTACCTAGGTTCTCAACCTCACAGCCATCCTTGATTCTTCTGTCTCTTTTGCCAGACCCATATCAGGGCAATTTCCTACTTTTGTCACACATCTATCCCTTTCTAATTTACTCACACAATCACCACTCTGATTCAGGTCCTTATCACTTCTTGCCTAGACTATTACAATTGCTTCCTTGATGAACTTTCTTCCAGTGTCTCCCTTTGTAAGCTGCCCTCCACATGACTGCCAAACTAACCTTCTTAAGGAATCGTTCTGACTGTTTCACTCTCCTGTTCATAAATCTTCTCTAGGATGACCTCTTCAGTCCAGAATTTAAAGCCCTCAACTATATGGTTCTCACTCTTACATTCTGAGACATTTCAAATTATTCCCCCATATACACTCTGTGTTCCACTAAAACAACCTAATAGCTATTCCCGCAATTGACAGGACATTTGCCATCTCAGTGGCTTTGTAAAAAATGTCTCCCAAGCCTGAAATGTGCACCTTCCCTACCTCTACTTCTTAGAAACAGTTTTTAGCTTCCTTCAAAGCAAAAATCAACTACAATCTCTTTAATGGAGCCTTTCATGATTTTCTCCAGTTGTCAATATTCTCTCTCTGCTTCAGATCAAATCCTACTGTCTTCAAGAGGCCTTGTTTCTGCTGTGATTGCCTTCCTTCTGAGGCTACCTCCCATTTATATGGGATATGTATGTGTATGCATGCATGTGCATATGCATATGTGTAGGTATTATGATATATACCTGTGTATGTGTATATATATTATGATATATGTACACATATATGTGTACATATGTAGGTATGTACTTAGTTGTTTGAATATGATCTGTGCCATTAGAAAGATGAACTCCCTGAGGACTCTTTTGGCCTTCCCCTCCCCCATATCTTAGCACAGTTCCTGACACATAGTAAGTCCTTAATAAGTGCTTGTTAATAATCATAATGAAGATCCCGCCTTCAGTCACTTTGTATTTACTTCATGTATGTTTTGAGTCTGCCCTTCCACTTCCTCCACACCTTAATAGAGGCTCAGTGCTTGAAGGTTGGAGACAGATTTTTTTTTTCCTTTTTTTTATCCCTGGCACCTAGAATAGTATATTACATAAAGTGAATCTCTAATACATGTTGAACTATTGAATTCCTATTATATTTGGTCTTTACAGGTGTTCTCCATGACCTTTCAGGTAAGTATATATCTTTTTTATACCTTAGTATATTATTGAACAAAGTTTATCTCCATGGACTCCTCTGACATAGAATTTTGTATGATACTGACATGTATATGAGACACCTGTCTGATATAAACTTTGTAAATTGCTTTTTTTTCCTACTGAGCCAAATGCTTTTTTTAAGTCAACAAATGAACATGCCTATTTGCACATCTCAATTGGTAGATTTTTTATAGATAATTGTTCTTAAAAGTGTGCTTGTTCTCTTCTCATATTCTCACTAAGAATATCCTCTGCATATATAGACCATTCTTATGAAGAATTTATAAAAATCAGGAAATAAACATGAGTTCATAGGTGCTGATAAATTCTTGGTCACCCCTTATGGTAAAAGTATTGTATATTGCCCTACCCATTTTTTGGACCCCTCCTCTATGTCGGGTACCTTGCAAACTAGGTACTGAGTGACTTTTAAATGGTGTCAATTACAGCATGGATTTATGATCAAACAAATATGTATATAATGCTTATTGTATGCAAAGCATTTTCTATGCATTGAATTTCTTCTGTGTTTATTTGGTCAGACTCAGGCGGTTTTCCGGACTTCACTCGCCTTAAGTACATAGCCACTTCACCTAGCTTATCAGAGACAACAATGCAAGAATAAATATGTAGCAATTACACCACTCCCACAGATGAGAAGAGATCACCATAGAAATGCTGGCAAATTTATTTTATTTTTTTTTTGTATTTGTTATTCTCCTCATTTCATTTATAAATACTGTGAGGATGAACTGGTTTAGGTAGATCTCCTATTGCTTTATATTATTTCCTAGTTTTAGAACTGGATGTCAAATTCCTTGCAGGCTCATTTTTTCTCTTTCTCTTTTCCTGTTTTATCAGTTTATACATCTCATAATGTTCAATCATATTCTGTGTTGTTTTGCAAATATCTATGTTGTCCTTGGCTGTTGAGTATCTCTCTTTGTCAAGGAGTTTATTGTCCTATGACTGGAGTGGTTTCTGGGTTCTTTTAGCCTCTTTATTATAGTAATTGCTTTGCATCAATTAAACTTCTCTAGGTAATGGTGATAGGGTCAATGTCTTTAGTTTTGTCTTTTTCCCATTTTTTTCAAAGCTCACAGTTTATTTAAATCAGTATTTAATCCTCACAACAGCCTTTGGAAGTCCATTCTTAAAATTAAACCCTTTGCAAGACGTTAATCAAACCTCCTCATTATAGATGAGGAAATTGAGCCTCAGGTGCATTGGACTTTTTGACTAGACTCACTTTTCATGGCAAAAGGAAGAGGAGGAAGAAGAAAGGATTAGGATTTAGTTAAATTTGAAGAACATAATAAATTCCATTGTGAACACCTATTGCATTCTTTAGGACAGTCCTATTCTGATGCTTTGTCAAAGCAAGGAGTTCACTCTGAGTTAGCAAAGGTTATACCAATGGACTACAAACTCTGGCACATGGTGCCAGGTTCTGACTATGGACTGGTGAGACCTTGTGTTTTCAGACTGAGACTATCCTAGATAAATGAAGAGAGGAATTACCATAACAAAGCTGATCATTTGTTTCGGATTCAGTAGATGAAAACTTACTACTACGGTTTAGAACAATCGTGATCTTTATCAAACCAGAAGGAGGGGAGAGAGTACCCTGGCCAATAAAATCATGGCTCTTCCAAAGTATGAATGTATTGCAGGGATCTGTGCTAAGTACTGGGGAGGAAGAAAGTCAAGGAATATGAAAATAAGTAAAACTAATCTGTGTCCTTGGGGATATTATGGGTTATTAGGCAAGATAAGATAGACATAGAATAAAATAGCAGGTACTATACATTATTCCCCACTCCAAATTGTGGCAATTCTGAGAAATGATTGACTTCCCTTGTTCAATCCCCTATTCTGAAGGTTTCTCTTTAGGGAAAGATTCTGGGAAATTTTAATAACCATGCCCAGTTAGAAGTGGAAGAAGAACAAGGGATAACTGAGAGGAAATTGGGGTATTTTGTCATGCGGCTTTTAGAGCTCAGCAGGAAACACCCAATGCAGGAACTTGGGAAAAGGACATCAGATTGTGAATCATTGATTCAGTGGGGTATCAGTGATAGAGATCTATTCAAAGACAAGAGAGGAGTGAGCATCTGTACTCTTGACTGCTGGACAAACAGTCTATGTGAGGCCATGGGAGTGTGTGATTGGTGAATCTAAGTAAGAAGCTTCGTTGGACAGCTCCCTGAAGCTGGAGTATGAAATGCCCTTCTCATTCTCTTGAGTCAGGCACACAAGAAATGAGAGACTTTTCTGGGAAAAGAACACCTGTTGGAATTGTGGGAATCTTCAGGTAGAGCTACTTAAAGGAGTTATTTAGTCAAATTATCACCAGAACCTGTGGGAGGTGCAGAGCTAATCTCCCTCCTCCAAGCATTTCCACTGACCATCCCTCATGCCTAGACTTTGTCTTCTTCCTCATCTCTTCCTGACTTCCTTACCTTCCTTCCACTCTCATCTACAAATCCCACCTTCTGCAAGGAATCTTTCCTGATCCTCTTTAATGCTAGTTCCTTCCCCGCTGAGATTATCTCCAATTTAGTTTTTATTATAGATAGTTGTTTACTGCTTTCTGCCCCATTAGACCATGAGCTTCTTGAGATTAAGGACTGTTTTAGCCTTTATATTCCCAGTTCTCATTTAGCATAGGGCCAAGCACTTAGTAGGGGTTTAATAAATGCTACTTGACTTGACTTCAGAGAATTGCTGCAATTATGACCCATACCTGCTGTGAGGTGTGAAAACCCGCAGATACTGTGAATCTACAAAAGGCAAAAACAATTGAAAATTCTTCCTAGTACATGAATGTAAATGATGGAAATCTCTGGAGAAGGTTTGGGCACTGTCAGTGACAGGTTTGTTTGTCTGTTTTTTAAATCTCTGAGCTCTGATTAAAAACTCTATGTTTTCTTTGACTAGCAAATGACTCATTCTTCCCCTTTGAGCTTTATGAACTCTGTGCTTGGAAAGGGAGTTGGTGGCAATACGTTGGCTGCTGTGATACATTAAAATTTCTAGATTGTCTGTGTGGTGGCAAGGAGTCAAAGATGTGAGAAATCCCTGAAAGTGTACCTTAGTTTTTGGTGACATATGAGAATCTCTGACACTAATATTTTAAATAAAAAATAACAGCTAATATTTATATAATACCTTAAGGTTTTAAAGTAATTTACATATTTATTTCCATTTGATCACAAAATCTCTGTGGAGTGATATTGTTAGCCCCATTTACAGATGAGGAAAATGTGGCTGAGAGAAGATTCCCTGACTTAGCTAGGGTTATAAAGCTAGAAAGTGTCTGAGTAGAGATTCAAAATCAAATTTTCTTGAGTTTGCCACACTTGCCAACTGGAACATCATAAAGGCCTTCTATACTAAAGATTTTATGCTTTAGGTTGCCTCAGAAGAAGAAATTGTGTAAAACTACGGGAATTTTGCAAAATTGAGTAAATTATTAACAAACAGAAATAGTCCCTTTTTCTTTGAGTTTGCATTATAAAAGATATTTATTTACTCATTCTTTTATTTCAATGCAATTCAGTATACATTTAGTAAGCATAAAATTACATGCAAGTTAGTATGCTAGTAACTACAATGAAAAATAACTTAATTTCTATGTGTTTTACGAAGAGGAATAAGACATGTATGTTAATAAGTTAGCACAACAATTAATAACTCACATTTAGGTCAAACAGGGACCTAGGTGGAATAATAGATAAGAGTGCTGCTGGACTTGGAGTCTTTCTGACCCTGAGTTCAAATCCTGCCTCAGACATTTACCACCAGTGTGATTCTGGGCAAATCATTTAATCTCTCAGTCTCAGATTCCTCATCTGTAAAATAAGGAAAATAATAGCACTTACCTCACAAAGTTGTTGGGAAAATCAAGGGAAGTAATGTGTATAAATGTATGTAATCTAGGCTGCTGTTACAGTGGAGGGAGCAATTCTAGGTGAAGGGACAAAGAAAAGCCTCATGGAAAAATAGCTCCAGATAGGAGCATTTAAGGAAGACAAGGTTTCAAAGGTGGATATAGGGCAGAAGGTATTTCAGGCAAGCGAGACAAGTGGAACTGTCAATCTCTTTGGTTTTTTCCTGCGTGAATTGTTTGAACAACAACTTATTTTGAGTCTTCATAGATCTCATGAAAGCTACTCTGGTAGTCCAGGAGTACATACAGTTAAGAAAATACCTTTTGCAAATAGGTACATCTGGAGAACCCCAATAGCTTTAGGTAACCTCTCTTCTATCCAGACCCTGGAAGGAATGTTTCATGACAGTGGAGTTAACCTTAGGTTCCCAGAGGCTATTCTATTAGAATATAAATTCTAGGTCTTCCCAAGCTGGGAATATTTGGAGAATAGGACCAATGATGGATTGTGTGTATTGTCTCATAACTAGTCCAGTTAACTTTCGAGAGACTCATTGCCAGAAGACTGGACACTAAGTGATGGATTTTGAGGGGCTGTACCAATTCTTAAGAAGTTTTAAATTGTAAAAGTACATGGAGTACCCCAAATCTCACTGCCCCTCCCCTCTACACTGGTGGAATGATAGCTCTTTTAAGTCATTCAAAGTAAAAACAAAATTGGTAGACCTCTGATAGCATATTTTTTACATTGATTTTTCCAATCCCTATAATTGTATATTTACTTGTAGAGGGTGGGGGTTGAACAGCTTGAACTCTCTTAACTGGCATATTTAAAGATAAGTCAAAGGTAAGGAATTATACAGGAACTTGGCTGTCACCTTGTACAGCTAAAAATACAGAAGAATTGGTTTAGTATGAATTAGAGAATTTTCCACCTCTGTCCTAAACAGTTATTATTAGGTACAAGATTGTCCAAATTGCTTTGTTGGACAGGATTACAAATCTTGATACAAGGGTACACAACCACTACCCTTACTTCTGTCCTATCTGTCCCAGATGGCCTGTGAGTGAACAGAGGACCATTAGCAGATCTGTTGCCATAGTTACCAGACAGCTACCTTGGGAATAAGAGAAATGGGCTGGGGAGAGGAAGAAGAGATAAATTAGTTAGGTGAGGAAGAAGAAATCATGGATGCCTGCTCTGACAAAGTTGGAGACAAACAAGAAGACACAGATCAATAATTTTGGAAACCCACAACCTTCTGGCTAATTGTAATCACAGCTATGCCAACGTCATCTAAATCCAATCTACTTTTTGCAGCATTTATAGGACTTCTTTTATAGAAGTTATTTTTATGGATGGTTACCATAGAAACACAGTGAGGTACAATAGCAAGTCTTATAGCATTTTCCAAGGTGGTGTGGGATGGAACTGGTGGTGGGTCCAGTGACAACAAGCATGAGCTATTGTTATTACAGAAGCCTGAGAAGTTCTGAGAAGTATCTGAGAAGTTCAGGGTATTGCATATTCTCTTATGTTCACCCCATTTCACTTAGAGGGACCCTAAGATGTATCTTTTCTTCATTTTACACACAGGGTCAGTTGCAAAGGTGGGATTAAAATGAGGCCTTCTGAGATTTGCTCCTTTTTCATTACTACTTGACAGACACAGAATTTCTTAGCTAGGGTGAAGTGAAAACATGATTTTTAAATGAGCAAAATCCAATATTTCATGTAATATTCCACAGCTTGAAGGAACCTGAAAAACTATCTATTCCAACTCTGATTTTAAAGATAAGGACCTCTAGTGAATGAGTAACTTGTCCAATTATGTAGATAGCTAATAATAGAGTTAGGACTAGCTCCAGTGATTCTTGGGGTTCAATCCAGCCTTCTCGCCTAATATAACTCCCTCTGAAGGGAATATAGTACAATCTTTTCAGGTACTCACTTAAAGTGAGGCCTTAGCCTAAAAGGGCCAGGGTCTCTCCCATTGCATCCTGGGCCATCTCTAGTTGTCCTGATAACTATCTGGCCATTGGAGGAGAAAGTGAAGCTGGTGAACTTGCACAGCCCTCCCTTACTCAAATTCATCAACTGCAAGTCATGTCATCATTTCCCTGATGTCATTGTCCTCTTTGAAAACAAAGGACAAACATCACCTGTGAGTACACAATGTTGGTTGAGGGTGGAAACTAGGGCAAAGGTTATCAACCCTAGCAGCTCCACACAGTCCTTTTCAGTTTTGCTGGAAAGTTCCTGGCAAGTAGAGGCATTATTGAAGATGGGGTGGTGGTGTGTTCCAGAAGGGACCCTTTCGTCCCAGTTCCACCCAACTTCCTTGTAATGTTGCTAAGTGGGATCTTTAGTATGATTTCAAAGAAACCCAGGGATAGGATAGGAATTAAGAGGAACTTTATAGACTGTCATTCACACAATAATATTATCTAAGGGGGTTCCCAACAGCTGCAAGAAGAAAGGAGTTCAAAAGGTAGACTTTAAAATGCTTGAGTTTTTCTCTAGCAAGCTGGAGAAGGGCAGCCAGCAAGAGTTTGTATCATGAATGAGTCAAAAAATGACCATTGTGCCTTATCAAGCTAAGGACCTGCCAGATCCCCTGCCATAATGTTGTGGTTTCATGGTGTGTGGTTTTGAAAGAATTCACAGATTTTGGCACAGAAGTCAAAGACCAGAAGATATTAGCAGAAAGTATGGTCAGCAGAAGTACCCAGAAAATTGGAATGTGAGCAGGAAAACAGAGTAAAGTAGAAGTCTAGCCACACAGAGAAAGCAGCTTTTCTGAGAATAGCACCTGAGGATGTTGGGCAGTTTTGCAGGGTCAGAAGCTTGTGTTCACAGCTCTGTGCACAGATGGGAGGGGAAATTGCAATAGTCCTTTGTGTGTTGTCTGGTATGTCTCCACTCTGAATTGCCTGGGTTCTTGAGAGAGTCTGAAAAAATCAAACTTTCCATAGGTTACACAAAACTCAACAATAAACATTCACCCAGACTCCACTTGGAGATATCTGGTGACGAAGGATAGAAAACTGACTGATTTTGGAGGCAGCCCCATTCAATTTTTGAATAGTATGAATAATGAGTGGGATTTTTTTTAAAAAATCAAAATCTGCCTCCCTCTAACTTCCACTCGTTGGTCCTAGTTCAACGGCCTCCTAGGGCTGCGGCTGCTGCTGCTAGCTCACATTTATATAGTGTCTAGTATTTGCCAGGCACTATCTCATTTGAGACTCATAGTAACCTATTTTTATCCCCATTTTACAGATGAGGAAATGGAAGCAGAGGGTAAATGACTTGATCATACAGAGGCTAAGTTTCTGAGGCCTGATTTGAACTTAGGTCTTCCTGACTACAAGTCTGTCACATCTACCTGCCTACTTCCCTTTAGATATTTGAAAGCATCTATTATATCATTCCCTAAGAATTCTCTAGCTCCTTCAGGAGATCCTAGTAGGAAATGGTTTCGATTGGCCTTCCCATCTTAATCATCTTCCTCTGGAACCATTCTACATTGTGTTGAGACTGCCCTGAGAGACTATGGTGTTGTCAATGAGGCACTGGACTTGGCCTGGCAAGACTTAGGTCTAAATCCCAGATCAGACGCTTACTAGATATGTGACCCTGGGCAAGTCACTTAACTCCACTGTCTCTGAGGTCCCATTCAGCTCTCATTCTTCAATCCTGTGATCAAGACTCCTGTGCTACTTTTTGAAGCACAAAACTTAATTTTTCATGGAAAGATTATTTTATAAACATATAGATGTATGTATGTATTCCCTGAAGGAATGATGAAATCAGAAAGTGATATAGTAAGTCTTTAACACCAGCTCTCCAGAAAAACAAATATATACACATATTTTAAAATTGAATCTGAATTATTAACATTTTCTCCATTATTTTCTTAAGTCTAGATAATCAATGAAACAATAAAACAAGCCCTGGCTTGTTGTGTTTGCTGATTTCTGAGGTGTAAATGATCTAATTGAAAATTTGGCAGTTGGGCTTTCTTGGGCTGGTAGGAGCAGGTTCCAGCATACCTCTGGGTAAAATCCTAATTTATGGATTGACTGTAGTTTTTTATAACTTTTTTTTTAACCAGGAAGGAATTGGGTTATCTTGGTTGATCATGACCATGTATCTGTAAAAGAAGTTTGGTATAAATTCTGCACACCTGCATTCTCTGTCTCAATACTCTTTTATTTTTTGCCACATGAATCACCTGCTGTCTCTTCTCCAGAACAAATTTAGAATCAGTAAACACTCCACCAGAAGATGTATTCTGCATTCTAGTGTAGGACGCACTGAACACAAATCACAATTATCAAGTCTCTTTTTTTTTCATTTCCAGGGAAATGAGTGCAATTTTCCAAGCACTTAAGAAGAACCTTTTTATGTTCTGTTATATGATGAACTCTAGTCAAATACATTAGAAGAAATTGATGGGAATAAACATTTTTGAAGAGTCGTTTGGTAAACTATCCTAGCTAAGTGAAGATGCACGTTTTCTATTTACCTGAGCTCTACAAGGAATGGAATAATTTATTACTTTGCATCTTGTTACAGAAATGAGAATCACCCAAGACTTGCTAGGATTATGTTCTAAATTGTTGGGTTTTTTTAATCCTATAACAATAATATAATAATGCAAAGAGCACAAAGGATTTTCAATGAGATTAGGTTTTTTGTTTGTTTGTTTGCTTCTGAACTTTACCAGTCATTCCGTTGAGTATTTGTTTACAATGACTGGCTGGACTTATTTATACTTTCCAAGAAAGACAAACAACCTAACAAAGAATTCCTTTCTCAAAAAAGAAAAACAAAAACAAAAAACCACTCCCCTAGAAAGCACTTCATTTGGGTCTTTAACCAGCATTTACACAAATTAAAGCTACATAAACGTCTTATAACCACTTAGCATATTGATTTGTAAAGAAAGTCTCAATTTTCTAAATTTCTGAAAGTACTGTCCATACTTAGCTGAAAATAATGAACATAGATCACAAAATATTAAAACTAGAAAGGACTTCAGAGTTCAAAAAATCCAAATTCCCCACTTCACAGATGAGAAAACCAAATCCAGGGGGGTAAGTAGGCCACAGTTTCCTCAACTGTAAAATGAGAGGCTTAGATCAGATAGATGGTCTCTGAAATCCACTCCAACTCTCAAGCTCTGACCCTACAACTTGTCCAAGATCATGCATGTGTAACCGTCAGAGGGAGGGCTCAAACTCAGGCCTTCTGTCTCTATAGTCTGGATTCTTTCTTCTATTCCATGTTTAACTGGAAATGCAAAATGATAAAATCAGAGGATCATAGATTTGGAGCTGGAAAGAACATCAGAGGCTGTCTGGTTCAACCCATTCATTTTATAGCTGAGGAGGCTTATTACCCAGGGAAATTAAATAACTTGCCAGGGGCCACACAAGCAGTAAGCATCAGGGGTAGGATTTGAACCCAGGTCCTTTGACTTCAGAACCAATATATATTCTTTTACACCATACTGTCTCTCCCATGAAAACTTCGAGCTGGGAAAAAACCTTTAGAAGTTATTTAAGTCAACCTCCTACTCAGTGTGGGAATGTCCTCCATACTTTCCCTAACAGGTGGTCATCCACTTGCTACTTGAACACTTTGAGTGACAAGATACTCACTAAAAATTTTAGTGACTAGGGCAAGCTTCAGAAGTAATTTATATCCTGTTTGGGCAGCTCAAGTTATTAGAAAGTTCTCCCTTGTGTTGAGTTATCATCTGCTTCCCTGTAACATCAACTAGTCCTACTTCTGAGTTGTGTGTGTGTGTGTGTGTGTGTGCGCATGCGTGTGTGTGTCTAATTGACAGTCTGTTTAAAAATTTTGCTGCCCAAGGAGAACATCCCAAATTTCTATGACCTTCATAAGACGTGATTTCAAGAGCCCTCATTATCTTTGTCATTGGGGCTATGTTTGTATTGGGAGGGGGTGCTTTTTTGACATTATAAATCTTCTCTTCTCTCCCTATGACATGGGTGATTTACTTTTACCTTTATGAATGTGGTTATTATGTTCTTGTCAAATCTCTGATGATACATGAAGAAAAAGCCCTTGGAAAGAAACAAGAAGCTGGACGGTCTTTAGCTTGTCAATATCTTTCACAGCATGGTACTAGAAACTAAGGGGTGTAGGGTGTGTTCAGGGAGGACCAGTACCTTTGGTATGATAGCTGCTGAGCTCTTTCTACCTTCTGTGTTCACCTGTTCCACCCAACTCTTACCTGTGGCTCCATGAAGCTGTAACATGCACAGTGGCCACACCCCAGTAAACCATTTTGGCAGACTGGCCAAACCAGGTTGAGGGTAACCAAGGGTTCTCAAGCCCATTGATGAGTTAGGGGAGTGTATACCTCAAGCATGTGAAGACTTCCCCTGATGGAATGAGCGAATGAGAACAATTTGTTCCAACGGCCATGAAGGCAGATGAAGCAGGAGATGTGGAGCACTCAGAGCTTGGTTAGACATCAAAGATGCCAAAGTCATGCACTGCATCCTGAGCCATCACCAGCCATCTTGACTCTGTCCTGCCACTGGACTATGACTGGAGGAAAGAATGAGACTGATGACTTCATGCAACTCTGTTTCATTTAAATCCAATTTATGCATGAACCAAAAGACATCGCCCATACCCTTTCACTATCATGCCTCAAAGTCTTGTGGTGACAGGCAAGTGATGAAGCAGCAGGTACAGATACACTGCGAGCTGTAGTCACAACCCTGCACACAGGCTGCCCAAGCCATAGGGTCATTTCTCACTGGAAGCAGCAGTGGGACTTGGCAGCCCCCTGGGTGTCTGAGCAGCCTCTTAAGGATTGCACCGTTCACCTCCTGGTGTGAAGAAGGGAGCTAGAAAAGGTGCCCTAAACATTGCTTACCCAACCCTGGCCTGATTCCTGTGGCAGGCAGGGAATCCCACTATGAGGTCGAAACACACAAAAAAATGTACAAAGTGTATAAAAACATCTGCAAAGACAATTTCACACCATCGGCACATGGAATGTGGGCACACTAATAGGCGACACAAAACCCAATAGACCTGAAAGAACTGCTCTTTTTGCAAGGCAACTCAATAGGTACCACATCCAAATAGCAGCCCTGAATGAAACAAGGTTGGCAAATGAAAGTCAGCTTACTGAAGTTAAAGCTGGATACACCTTTTTCTGGACTGGGAGTAGTGAAGGGAGTGCTGTAAAGTTGGCATGGGTTTTGCAATTAAAACTAATCTAGTCAGCAAGCTGGTATGCCTGCCAAAAGTAGTGAATGACAGACTCACAACAATGCGATTGCCACTCACAGGAAAACATCATGCCATCATCATCTTTGGCTATGCTCCCACCATGACAAACCGTGATGAAGTCAAAGAAAACTTTTATGAAGACCTAGAGACCCTTATCATCAATGTGCCAAAAAGAGGACAAACTTATAAATCTGGGCAACTTTAATGCTACAGTAGGCTCAGAATACCAAACTTGGCAGGGAGTCCTAGGGAGGAATGGAGTTGGAAACAGCAACAGCAATGGTCATTTCCTGCTGAAGACTTGTGCGTCACATGACCTTCTTATCACCAACACTGTCTTCTATTTACCTAAATGCAATAAAACTTCATAGATGCACCCTCACAGCAAACATTGGCATCTAATAGACTATGTCATTGTAAGAAGAGACAGATAAGATGTGAGAATGACAAAGGCAATGTGTGGTGCAGAGTGCGGGACTGATCATAGACTTATCCTTTCTAAGCTAAATAGTCACATTCATCAAAAGCACCACCCCCAAGGCAAAATGACTACCAGAAGAATTAATGTCAACAAATTAGAGCTCTTCTCTGAGTGTGAACAGCTTGTTGCTAACTTGGAGGGAAAGTTGAGTCAGCACACAGTTGGCAATAGTGGAGCAAAAAAAGAGTGGGCAGTTTTCAGAGATTTGGTGTACAGCACTGCATTTGCTCATCTGGGTCAGAACACTAGCAAACACCAAGACTGGTTTGATGAAAATGATGGGGAAATTCAGAAGCTGCTAAATGAAAAACAAGAACTCCACAGGATTTACCAGCAGGATTGTTTATCTACCTCTAAGAAGGCAGCATTTAATTCCATCGAAAGCAAAGTACAAGCAAAGCTTAGAGAGATGCAGGATTCCTGGCTCAGTAAAAAGGCAGACGAAATTCAGTTTTATGCTGATGGTAACAATCTAAAGCATTTTTTTGATTCCCTGAAAGCTATTTAAGGACCAAAAACCTATGTGATGCACTGATGAAGCCACATTGATTAGTGATAAGGACATGATCCTAGAGATGGGTTGAACACTTCCATAGTGTTCTCAACAGACCATCATCAATCAATGCTGACACCACTGACCTTTTACCTCAGGTTGAAGTCAATCCCTCCTTAGCTGAACTTCCAACTGAAGAAGAGGTTTTGAGGGCCATTAGGCTCCTTGCATGTGGCAAAGTACCTAGTGCTGTTTCTATTCCATTTGAGATTTACAATATAGTGGGACCATTGCTCATACAAAAGCTGACTGAAATTTTCCAGGTTATATAGCAAGAGTAGCTTATCCCACAGGAGTTCAAGGATGCCTCCATTGTCCATGTCTATAAAGGTAAAGGGAATAGATTGTCCTGTGACAATCACAGGAGATCTCTCCTTCAGTCATTGCTGGCAAAATTCTTGCTAGAGTCCTCCTTAATAGGTTGATCCTTCACTTGGTAGTTATCTACCTGACAGCCAGTATGGCTTCAGAAAGGGTCAAGAAACAGTCAATATGGTGTTTGCTGCCCGACAACTCCAGGAGGAATACCAGGAGCAGAACAGAGGTCTGTATGCAAAGTTTCCAGATCTGACCAAGGCCTTTGATACTGTTAGTCATGAGGGCTTATGGAAAATGATGTCAAAATTTGGTGGCCCAGAGAAGTTCATCAGTATTGTACCTCAATTTCATGGCATGTTTGCCCGGGTTCTGGATAATGGACAATATTCCCGTCCCTTCCCAGTCACTAGTGGAGGGCTAGGTGCTTGCTCCCATGCTTTTTAGCATGATGTTTTCAGCCATGTTGACAAATGCTTCCAATGAGGATAAACACAGCATCAAGGCCAACTACCATACTGATGGTAAGTTCTTCAATTTGAAAAGGCTGTACAAGCCAAGACCAAAGTGGAGAGAGTGCTGGTGCATGATTTTCTGTTTGCAGATGATTGTGCACTCAGTGCAGCCTCTGAAGCCAAGATGCCACAAAGTATGGATCAATTCTCTGCTGCCTGTGCTAATTTTGGCCTAATAATTAACACCATGAAAACACAGGTGCTCCATCAGCCACCACCACACCATCCATACATATAACCATCTGTTACAACAAATGGAGAAGTTTTGAATGCTGTGGGTAAGTTCACTTACCTTGGTAGTGTACTTTCCGGGGATGTACACATTGACATGTATTGCCAGAGCTAACTCAGTGATTGGGAGACTCAAGAAAAGTTTGGGAGAGAAGAGGTATTAGACTGACTACCAAACTGAAGGTCTACAGAGCTTTGTGCTGACCTCATTGTTATATGCTTGTGAAACATGGACAGTCTACCAGTGCCATGCCAGGAAACTGAATCACTTCCATTTGAACTATCTTAGGAAGATTCTGAGGATCACCTGGCAGGATGAGGTACCAGACAGTTGTTCAGGTATTCAAACTATGCTTCACAGAGCACAACTCTGATGGGCTGGTCACATTCTTCGAATGCAAAATGTATTCTTGCCAAAAGGACTATTTTATGGAGAACTCACATGGGGCAGGCAATCACATCGTGGTCAGAAGAAATGATACAAGGACACTTTCAAGGGTCTCTCTCAAGAACTTTGGATTTGACTGTGCAACATGGGAGGGACTGGAACAGGACTGTTCAGTATGGTGAGCCCACATCAAAAAGGGTGCTGTGCTCTTTGAGCAAAGCAGAATTGAGACAGCACAAAGTAAATGCTGGATGTGCAAATTTGGGATATCTACCCCAAATATTCACACAGACTATCTGTGCCCAATATGTGGTAGAGCATTTCGAGCTCGTATTGGTCTGATCAGCTTACAGTTGGCCACACTAAAATTTCACTTTATGATGGTGATGTCATTTTGGTCCTCTTCGAAGATGAAGGGCAACAACCAACCATAATAGGAATTCAATATAATATCCCAGGTGTGACTTGTCCACTGAATAATACTGCATCACTATTACTCACCTCAGTATGGATTTTACTTGCATTAGACTTTGAGCCAACACTAGCAATTTTGTGGTCCATCACAAAAACGAACTTTAAAAAATAAATTCATGGGTGGTAAATAGATCAATGCCTGACATCGTGCCCAAGAATAAAGTCTAAATGCATACATGATCTAGTATAAAGACTGATACTATAAACAAATTAGGGGAGCAAGGAATAGTGTGATGGTCAGATTTATGGAGAATGGAGAAATTTTTGACCTTATACAAAATGGATAATTTTGATTACATTAAATTGAAAAGGTTTTGCACAAACAAACCCAATGCAACCAAGATTAGGAGGAAAGTAGAAAACTGGGAAAGAATTTTTGCAACTAGTATCTGTGATAAAGGCTTCATTTCTAAAATAGAGAACTGAGTCAAATGTACAAGAATACAAGTAATTCCCCAATTGATAAATGGTCAAAGGATATGAACAGGCAGTTTACAGAAGAAGAAATTAAAGCCACCTACAGTCATGTGAAAAAATGCTCTAAATCACTATTAATTAGAGAGATGCAAATCAAAATAACTCTGAGGTACCGAATCACACCTGTGTAACATGACAAAACAGGAAGATGATAAATGTTGGAGAAGATGTGGGAGAGTTGGAAAATTAATTCATTGTTGGTGGAGCTATGAGCTGATCCAACCATTCTGGAGAGCAATTTTGAACTATGCCCAAGGGGTTATGAAAATGTGCATACCCTTTGACCCAGCAGTATTGCTTCTAGGACTATATCCCAAAGAGATCATAAAAATGGGAAAGGGTCCCACATGTACAAAAATATTTATAGCAACTCTCTTTGTGGTGGCCAAAAACTGGAAATTAAGGGGATGCCCATCAAGTGGGGAATGGCTGAACAAGTTGTGGTATATGAATGTAATGGAATGCTATTGTGCTATAAGAAATGATGAGGAAGACTTCAGAGAGGCCTGGAAGGACTTATATGAACTGATGCTAAGTGAAAGAAGCAGAACCAGGAGAACTTTGTACACAGCAACAACCACAGTGTGTGAGGAATTTTTATGGCAGACTTAGTCCTTCATAGCAGTGCAAGGACCTAAAAAATTCCCAATGGACTCTTGAGGCAAAATGCCTTCCATATCCAGAGAAAAAACTATGTAATTGGATAGCAGGATGAAGCAGATCATTTTCTCTTGTGTTATGTTATGTTTTGTTTCATGGTTACTCCCACTCATTTTAATTCTTCTATGCAACATGACTAAGGTAAAAATGTATTTAATAGGAATGTATGTGTAGAACCTATATAAGATTACACGCTGTTGTGGGAGGGATGGGTAAAAATCCAAGCTATATGGAAGTGATTATAGAAAACTGAAAACAAATAAATTAATTTTAAAAAATAAATTCATGGGTAGTTAGGTTGTAAAATGGACAGAGTTATCACCGGCCCTGGAGTCAGGAGGACCCAAGTTCAAATCTATTCTCAGATACTTGACATTTATTAGCTGTGTAACTGTGGGCAACTCAACCCCAATTGCCTTGCCAAAAAAATATGTTTAATATGATTGTACATGTACCACTTATATCAGATTGCATGTCATCTTGGGAAGTGGGGAGGGAGAGAAGGGGGCAAAATTTGGAACTCAAGATCTTATAAAAGTGAATGTTGAAAACTAAAGATAAATAAATAAGTTTAAAAAGAAATTCATTTGGGAGAGAAGAGAGACCCTGTGACAGAAGGCACCATAAGAGGAGTGGACTCTGGGATACCTAGAGACAGCTTAGGTTGGGGAAGCAGGTGGGACTGGTCTAGGGAGAGCTCACCCAGGGTGTGGTCATGGTAGAGGAAAGAAGCATGATCTGGTAACTTCCTATTTTAACTAATTAATTGTTAATTCAGTACTAGGCTCATTTGCAGCTGAAGGAGCTAACTGCTATGAGAGTATATCAATCAAGCACTGAATAAGAAGCATTTATTAAATATCTACTATATGCCAGCCACTGTTCTAGGAGTGGAGAATAAAAATACAATGAATGAAACAATTCCTCTTCAAAAGGAGTTTATGTTCTTTGAGGGAAAGATTGCCTAAATTTTGGCACCCTAGGAGCCAAACTCCCCTGCCCTACTCATATCTATTATTTTTTCTTAGCCACATCACCTTTGGCTCATTGAGCTTGTAGTCAATTTAAAGTCTCAGTTCTTTTTCACAAAAAATTCTACTATGCCATAGATTTTTTTTCCATTATTTTTTTTAAACTATAACAAAAATTTCATTTTCTCCCTGTCACTTCCTTTATGCTACTTAATAGTATTTTGTTTTTTTTTCAATTACATGTAAAGATAGTTTTCAACATTCACTTTATAAGATTTTGAGTTCCTATTTTTCTTCCTTCTTCCCTTCCTTCCCTCCTCCCCAAGACAGCAAGCAATTTGATACAGGCTGTACACGTACAATCATATTAAACATATTTCCACATTAGTTACGTTGTGCAAGAAGAATCAGAACAAAAGGGGAAAACCATGAGAAAGGAAAAACAAAAGAAAAAGAGAAAATAATGAGTCTTTCGGAATGGTCTTAGATCACTGTGTGGCTGAGAACTAAGTCTGTCCAAGTTGGATATTGCACCTTGTTGCCATTACTATATAGCATGTTCTTCTGACTGCTCACTTCACTCAGCATCAGTTCATCTAAGTCTTTGCAGGTTTTTCTGAAACTGACCTGCTCATCTTTTCTTATTAAGTGATATACTAAATGATTTGAAATACTGTACTTGGAAAGACTCTGGAGTTCTCCTGACTTCCATACATGACGATTTTATAAACTGTGCTTCTCTTCCTTGCAAGTCGCAGTCTGCACATGAATCCACAAGGTGGTGATATTTCCCCACAAACTGGACCACGAAATTTGTACATACCAAGGAGTAAAATCTAAGTCTGCATGAAGCTCATAGGAGTCCATCAGCCAATAAATATGCACTGATATGCAGTAAAGATTAGATGAGGAGTTGTGGGTCTCAGGAAATAAAACAAATATAAATAACACAAAGATGCTCAGATTCTTCAGTTCCATGTTCTTCTCCCCTAGAGTTTAACCAGACTGGTTGGCAAATGGATAAATACCATCACTATTGCTTCATGTGGATGTCTTTGAATACTGCTAAGGAAGTAATTATGAGGCCTTATGGTCACGTGTGGCCTTCTAGGTCCTTGGGTACGGCCTTTTGACAGTCTTAAGTTTTATGAACAAATCGTTTTATTAAGGGAATTTGTTCTGTAAAGTCTGGATTCAGTTAAAGTTACTTGAAGATCTAGGGGACCACATGTAGCCTTGGAGCTACTTCCCACCTCTGAGCTATGGTACAGTAGATAGAAAATCTTCTCTCTGACACATACTGGTTTGTATGATCTTGGGCAGTTCTAAGCTAAGAAATCTATCTACCTTTCATATAGTTCTCCCTACGGGTGAAATCATGGGTCTGATTTTCTTCCGTTCACACCCCAACTCCCAGGAGTGTACCCAAACTAGGTCAAACAACTCATTAAATTTTCAGTATGAACATTTAGTTTGGAAATCAGCAAATGCTACAAATCAGGGCTTGATGTATTATTATTCTGTTGATTGTCTAGACTTAAAGTAACAGAGGAAAAATAATGCAGATTAAACTTAAAAGTGTGCCCTGTGGACAGGTGGTTTTTTTTCCTGGATGGTTAAACGGTTAAACATTCAGCAAAACATCCTTGTTCTATTCTCTCCTCAAAAAGGTTAGCAGAGACTCATACCCTATATCAGAAGCAGAATGTCCCAAGTATTACTGGGAAGACTATGTAAGCAGTCATATAACCACACTCACTGAGTGCTCGTGACCTACTTTTGGTGGGTTCCAGATCTGTGTTTTAATTGATGTAGGGATTTACCAATGTAAATACGCCTTCTATCTTTATATCCCCCTATAATTTAAAGTCAAAGTTGGGGCTCTGAAAAGTTATATGACTTATAATTTGGTTACATGGCCATACAGTTAATATGTGTTAGAGATGAGACCTGAACCTAGATTTTTCTGACTCCAAGACAGGTCTTTTATTGTCAAGAATTGGCTACCTCCTATGCACATTAGCTATATGTTCATAAAATTTCTTTCCAGAATCAAGGATCAAAATTCCTAAAACATTATCATCATGCTTCTAGCCATACTTGGGCTGTTGAGTCACTTTAAATTGCCACCATCCCCTTCAAAAACCTTTTCCTAAGGCTAAGCACTTACCTGTAAATGGCACAGAGTTAAACTAGCAGGTCTGGTTTTCCACAGGCTTGTAATAATCTAAGACAGCAAGAGCATTCACGAATACACATGCTATCCAGCCCTTTTCCAGCTTTGCTTCAATTTTACTCCTTAAGGAATTTAATCAAACTCACTTAACATTTATTAATTAAGCACTTACTATGGCCAAGTAATTGTGCAGGGTGATGGAAATGTGTTATATTAATCTAAATTATAAAGTTTTTCCTTTTGTGTTGAAGTACTTTTTGGAACCTGGATCCTAAAAGTCACTCTCGGTTTTTGTTTGTTTTGAAATTTCAGTCTTTTTCTTCATATGATCAGGTTTCAAACCTTGGCCTTTCAGATATTAAGGGTCATTTTACTTAGGTTCATGGACCCTAAATTATTAAAAAATTACTTTCTGCCCTAATAGATTCAAATTGAAAATCACAATAAAGATATTTAATTGGAAAAAAATAAACTTGGACTCTTGTAATCCCAGATTAGAAGGCCTGTCAGGAAGGGTATGAGTGGGGATTTTGTTCAAATCAAAGGAAATCTAGTGTGCACTGGCAGCTAAGCATAACATGTTTTCTATGCTTCTATTTGTTTATAAAACCACCACTGTGCCAGACACAGTTAGGAAAGCACTCAGTATGCCCAAGAGGAATGTTACCGGATGCATTTTTTTGTGTATTCCACCAAGTTCAGTGCCGCCATTGCTGCCTTCTGAGACAGGGCACACAGCAGGGGCCTGATGCTGCACACTTCTCAATTTCAGTTATCTCTTTAACCTTCTTCTCTGGCCAGAAGCATGTATCAGTGATAACTTTAAAGAAGATGGTAACCTGGGGGACTGACAAATTTGAATTTTCTCTTTCCTTCATAACTATCATCTGCTTTTCTACCTGTCACTTTTATCTACTAAATCCACCTAAAGCTGGTCCTTTGAAAAGAATTATCACTCTCGTTAACAAAAAAAAATGAACACATTTCAATAATCATGTAAGTTGCCCAGGACCATAGAAATAAGGAGAAAAACACACAGGTTTATTACTCCTGCGAACAGTGGATGCTTCAAGTTTCTATGACCACTCTCCTTTATTTTCAAAAAGGAAAAGACATTACTATCACACTACCAACTAGTTTCCTTTTTATCATATTTTTTTGTCAATTACATGTAAAAAAATCTAGCTTTTTTAAATTTCTAGTTACAAATTCTCTCCCTCCCCTCCCTCCTCCTTGATAATTTGATATAAATTATACATGTTCATTCAGACAAAACATTTGCATATTACTCATATAATAAAAAAGATAAAGAGAATAAAAAAATATGCTTCAATCTGCATTGACTCCATCAGTTTTTTCTCTGGAGGCGAATAAATTGTCTTACTACCAACAAGTTTCTAAGGCTTTTAATAAAACCTTTAGGATATCATGGTTTTTGGATTTTTCACCAATTCTCACTTCTTATAAATTCTCCATAAAAAATATTCAAATATTTGAGAGACCCAGAGAAATTTGCAAGGGAAACTAAGGAAGCACCTACAACCTGTGCTTTGCACATACTAGGAATAAAGATTTGTTTCATTGAATTAAGAAGCAAATAACCTTACCAATTTGAAAATGAAGCAGGATAGATTGCCTTATTAAGATCAGGTGGGAAAAGTGCTTGACAGAGGCAATCTGTTCCCATAGAAAGAACACTAGCTTTGAAGCCAGAGGATCAGGGTTCAAATCCTGGCTCTGATATTTGCTACCTTTATGACCTTGGATAATTAACTTAGATCCCTCTGGGCTTAGCTTTTCTCATTTGTTAAAAATGAGAAAGTTGGACTAGTACGGTGGAGCATCCCTGTAATCCCCTACTTCTGGGAAGGCTGAGGCTGGGTAATCATTTGGGCAATAGTAGAGTTAAAGCTGATGGGATGTTCATACTAAGTTGGACTTCAATATGGTACACTCCAGGGAACAGAGAGCTATGCATAAGGAGGGCTGACTTGGCTGGGATCAGAACTGGAGCAGGTCAGAGATCTGTGCCAATAGGCAGTGGACTTGGGCTGTACGTGGCTGCTGCTCTTGCAGTCTGGGTCAGATAAGGAGACCCAATCTCAATGACCAACAAAATGAGGAGGTTGTAATAGATGACCTTTAAAATTCTGTTTCCCTACACCAGTTTTAAAGATAAGATTATCTAAACCTAATCCAGTGAGATAAAATGCTGGACAAAAGTCAGTCAAAGCACATCTAAGCAAAAGAAGATGACAAAACAAAGTTCATTCATTTCACAACTCTTTGCTTAATTCTGGCCATGCAGGAAGCCTGAGGCCTTGCAGCCCGGAGCTCAAAGATCTAATAAGCAAGCACACTTTTTAGTTGTGTAAGAAGTCATACACAATTGGCACCATTTCACAAAGAACTCTTTCATGGATCTTGTTACATTACAGTGAAAAGAAACTACCTTTATAGGTGATATCAAACTCCAGTGTTGAATAATTATAATACATCTTGTTTTGGAAATGACTAAGAACTTGCCTGATTTTTTTTTCCCAGTCTTGTGGATTTTTTAAAGGGTGAAGTTTTTTTTAAATTGAAAGTGTGCAGTTTTTTGTAACTGAAAGAAAAATGCTA
Organism: Potorous gilbertii; assembly: GCA_028658325.1. Taxonomy (NCBI): domain Eukaryota; kingdom Metazoa; phylum Chordata; class Mammalia; order Diprotodontia; family Potoroidae; genus Potorous; species Potorous gilbertii. The sequence continues at coordinate 447,335,958 of CM053770.1, forward strand.
AAGCAGATTTTTTTTAATTCAAGGGAAAAAATACTTAATTCTAGCTAGGAAGGATGCATAAATGTAGTTAGTAATCAGCAAATTTGACATACAATACTGCTAGCATTTAAAAGTACATTTAAAAATTAATTTTGAACCAACCCTAACTGTGGCATTTTAGTAAGGGGTTTTGAAAGCATGCACTCTGGTTCATAGTATATATAATTGCTGCTATCAGTGTTCTTTATTAGGCTTATTGGATACCAGAGCAGTAACAGACTGAAAATATACTGAGAAAACTTGTTCAAGATACTGACCCATACATACTTTAGGTTGAAGGATCACAGCTCTAGAATTGGAAGAGACTTCAGAAGTTATCTTGTTCAATTCATTTATTTTATAGAAGGTGAAGCATCAAAAGGTTTAATGAATAACTGCCCAAGCCACCCTTACTAGGAGGTGCCAGAAGAGTGAACTGATTCTGGAGATCGACTGCAAAGTACTTTAGAGGCCACTAGTCCAATGGGATCATTTCACAGAAAAGGAAACTGAGGCCACAAAAGTTCGAAGGATTTGCCCTAGGTCATCCAGGGAGTAAGTGTTGAAAGGAGGATTAGTACTCTGACTCCCATTTTCTTTCCATGCCTCTTGGCTTAGATATACATGGAAATGTCTCCACCAGTTAAAGTATAATGTTCTTGGGTAAGTGTACAAAGCGTTGATATACAGATGGATGTAAGGTTCCTTTTACCCTATGTGTGAGATGGTATTTGCAGGGCCCTTAGAGCCGATTTTTGCCTGAGCTCTACACACCTGGCTAAGAGTGACAGGGCCCCACAGTAGAGAATGAGTAATTTTTGTTTCTGATTATCTCCAACACAGGACAGTGATATCTTTAGTTAAGGTCTCATTTCAACTAAGATATTTGTAAATATCTGAATATCCAGCCATCAGGGTTAAAGGCTCTAGGAGGGGGGAAAGAAGGGAGTAACCATTTTATATGACACTTAATATTTGCCAGAATTGCGCTAAGCATGTTTTCCAAATATGTCACTTGTTCTTCATGACAACCCTGGAATGTAGGTCTATTAGTATCCCTACTTTACAATTGAGGAAATTGAGGCAGAGGTTAAGTGACTTGTCCAGGGTCACATTTAAAGATGATTCATTCTGCTTCCAAGACCAGGGCTCTATCCATTTGGATACCCTGCCACCCTCTTCAACTTTTGTGTTTAAGATTAGATTGTGAACTCCCTGAGGACAGGAGTTATCTTTTGCCTTTCTTTATATCCCCAGTGCTTAACACTCCTGGCAGAGTAGGCGCTTAAAAAAATGCTTATCACTTCTGCTGATTTCCGGTTTCTACAAATAGCTTTCTATCCACCACGCCACCCTACTTCTTGGGAAACTGCTTATTTACCCCAAATTGCCATTCCTTCCCAAATACCTTGACCTCATAAATGATTCTGATTCTAACTTAGTTGGGGGTGGGAGGAGGGTAATGCTATATAAAGAATAGGACAGTTGAAGCTCATGTTCTACCTACGTGAGGTCCATTTTGTGTTCTGTGTCTCCTAATCTCAAGTGAATGAGCATCCATCCTGAGATGGATGTATCTAGGTTTGAAAGTTCTCTTGGGAATTTGAGTTTGGGAGATACTGGGTCCATGAGTTAGATGGTGGAGGGAGGCCAGTCCCCAACAGTGCAGTGCAGGAGAATAAACCCAAACCCTGGACCCAGCTTGCCAAAGGACAACTGCCATGACAGGGGAAAGTGGAGGTGGCAAGAATTATGGGATGCCTCTTCCTTAGACTCACACACTGCCTCACGTTCTGATTTTATGATCTGACTTCCCAACAGATTTGTGACCACGCTTATGTAACTGCTTTTTGTTGTTGTGCAGTTGTGCCCTACTCTTTATGACCCCATTCAGGGTTTTCCTGGCAGAGACTCTGGACTGGTTTGCCATTTCCTTCTCTAGCTCATTTTACAGATAAAGAAATTGAAGCAAACAGAGTTAAGTGACTTGCTGAGGGTGTCAAGACAGATTTGAACTCATCTTGAGTCTTCCTGACTCCAGGCCTGGCACTCTACCAACTGTGCCACTTAGCTGCCTTACTGACTGCTTAATTCTTGTCAATGAACAACAATGGGAGAATTGCCTGTTCTCCCAATCGATTCAGTTCTTTGTCTTAGCATTTCTTTGGTGTAGAGAAAATAAATTCCTGTTTCATACCCAATATGGACTGTTCATTCAGTCTTCTACTCACTTACCTTTTTGGGGAGACACAAGCCAAAACCTAAACCTTAAAACATTTCCCAGCAGTGGGACCAAAGGATGAATTGGGATCCATCGTGGCCACGGACCCCACTGAGCAGAAGTGTCTTTTAGTGGAGAAAGGAGAGGGTCTATTACTTCATTCCTCTGGATGAAGCAGTAACCAAGCAGCAGCTCTTTGTTAGATAAAACTGAACATCTTTTCCATAAGATAACATTTTAGTCACAAGTTATGACAGAAGCAAGATGTTAAAAAAGACTAAGTTTGGTACTGAAGGACCTGGATTCAAATTCTAACCCCACTTGGTCATTTCTTCATTTGTAAAGTGATGGTGTGGAATGAAATCATCTCAGGAACTTTTTGATTCTAAATCCCAGCCCAGTTGAGAACTCAAATCACCTGATTCCTAGGCTAGATAGAGCTCTCTCCATTATGACAATTCATTACTTGACTCCAGAAGAATAGGCTTCTACCACTGTATCTCTCAGTTTGTATCGGAAAGAGTTTTGATGCATAAAAAGCTTATGAGGACTGTTTTCACTGATCACAAATCCTAGCAACAACTTAGATCTATTTCTAGATATATGATGTGATTCTTGAACAACCTTTTTCCCAAAATTTCTACCCTATGACTTGCTCATGTCAAATTCTACCATCAGACAGTCACTTCTTTGAGCTGACACTTTCTAAGTAGCGTGTGGAAGTATCTCTTTATGTACACATCTGATTTAAAAACCCAACTATATTTGTTAAGTAAAAGGTGCTGGGGCCAGGTAAAATTCACAGGAAGGGTGGAGAAGGATATGAATATAGGTAATTATAAGACAGGGTATGGAGGAGATGAAAGACAGGAGACAGATCCACGAATAGTCCTCCAGGAAAATTTGAGAGATTATTTTTAACCAGAAGGAAATGGGACAGGAATGGACTCATGGAGGCTGAGCCTTGACAAAAAATAATTTTGAAAGATAAGGATGAAGCAGTACATTTCAGGAATGGGGGACAGCTTGTGAGAATATATTGAGATTGGGGGGAAAGCTAGTAGTCCAGGTTTTTTGGGACACAAGTGTATATAAAAGACAGTAAAATAAAACAAGATTGGAAAGGTAGATTGGAATCTGATTTTGGACAGTCTTAAGTGCCAAACTGAGGAATTTACATTTTATCCTACAGGTAATAGGGAGCCCCTGAAGGTTTTAGAGCAAGAGAGGGCTATGATCAAATGTGAGCTTTGTGAAGTTTTTTTGACAGCTGTGTGATGGACTAAATATGGCTCAGAGGCTAGAGACAACAATCTGGAAGCAATTCCAATAGTACAATTTAGAGGTAATGAGGGCCTGAATACCAGTGGCGGCACTATGACTGATGAGAAAGGGACAGAAGTTACAGAAGCAGAAGTAACAAGAGGCTGCAAGCCCACTCGAGGGTGGCCTCCTTCAGGTGGCCTCCTGGCTAAGGCTACCTTCCATTTCCCTGGTTATGTATCTTGTAGGTATCTGTTTTGCTCACACACCTTCTGTTCCAGCAAAAATGGAGCCCATTCTCCCCATCTTCCTGGACCTTGCTTCTCTCACCTCTGTGTATGCACATGGAATGTATTACTTCATCTCTACCTTTCTGAATTATCTCCCTCAAGACTTAGTTCAGGTACTACGCCATTCAAAGGTGTTGAATGTTTCAAAAAACTCAAGGAGAATCAGGACAGAGAAATCAATAAGTTAATATCCTTAGAGGACATTTAGTATTTCAGCGATTTATTGCAATTAAGTTACAGCATTTTGATCGTACATACTGCATGGAAGTTACCCAGATAACTGGTTCAAACAATTTACTTCACTGGAAATAAATTTTTTGTATGTGGCCAACTACCACAAGTTGACCTGTTACTATTACAGAACAAACCAAATCTTCTGTGTACCAAAGTGCTCAAAGTTATAAGCTTTGCTCTCTTCCATTTTTCATAAGATAAATTTCATGTCTGAGAGCTAATATACATATTATTAAAATTAAAACCATCATTGAGACCATTAAATTAGTTGCATAATTTGAACTATTCTTTAAAAAGAGAAAATATGTTAAGTATTTGTAAGGCAGCAAAGAGTTATTTTAGGTACTCTTAGCTCTTTCTAAAGAAATGTCTGGCTAATGAAAAGATGCTGTTATCTTCCTTAGCAAGACCATGTGGGATGAAATCTGTGACCCAGCAGCTGTTGCTGGAAATGCTGTCCCTACAGCAGATACTACCCCTCCTCCCATTGTTACACGGAGGCTTTTTTACTCATCCTGTAAAGAAAAAGAAAATCAGTGAGCATCAAGATCACATGGCAATCATCTAATATTTGGGTCCAATTCAGACCCAAACAAAAAGATTCGTTAAAATTTCCAATTTAATAAAAACACAGAATGACTGAGCTGTTTAAAAAAAAATGACTTTACAAAGTTAATGCACCATAAAAAAACTCTGGCTTCATTGTTTGCCAAGCTTTAAATGAAATTCTCTCAGCACTTAGACAGACCCTGTCTCCTGCCAGTGGAAGGGCCCTGTTGCATCTGGCAAACATCTCTAACCATGCCTGCCACAGGAGGTTGGTTCAGACTGTTTGTTCTCCCTCCTAAACTAATGGCTTACTTGTGTTTGATGAGTCGTCCTCCCTGGATGAGTTGGGCTACTTCATTCGTGGCATGGCATGCAAAGAGAAGCCAATTCCGAGGCTGCACTTTGTAGGCGAATCTCATGAATGTTAAAGAATAACAACAAAGGGCTGTGCAAAAAAGCAGTCAAAGAGAACCGTGAGTCAGCCAGATGGCAGAGAGCAACCCACAAGTACCTCCTACTGAGGGTCATCTGCTCTTAGCTTATATACCTCTGGTGATGGGCAAGTCACTACCTTGAGAATCAAGTTGGCCACTGCTGCCAACACTGACTAGTGTACTTCTCAATAATTAGAAAAATTTGGTGGTGGACACGATGTAAAATTAGTCCTATTAATGATCACTATAAATGTTTGGAGACCAAGGTTTTCTTACACAGTTTATGCATGTCGTTAGTAAATACAGAAGGTCAACATAAGCTTCCTAAACGTGAGTATATATCAATTGACATAGAGAGACAGATACTCATGCCTAGGAAGTTTATGTTGGCATCCTGTATTTACTAACTACATGGTCTTGGGCAAGTCATTCAACCCCTCCGGGCTTCACTTTCTTCAGTGGTAAAATGAAGTTAGACTAGAGGACACTGATGGCCCTTCCACATTCAAAGCAGGAGCTCTTCACCACAACTAGGTGGCACAGTAGAGAGAGTACCAAGACTGGAGTCAGGCAGACTCATGTTCCTAAATTCAAATCTGGCTTCAGATACTTACAAGCTGTGTGGGCCTGGACAAGTAACTTAAACTTATTTACCTCAGTTTCCTTATCTGTAAAATGAGCTAGAGAAGGAAATGGCAAACCACTTCAGTTATCTTTTGTCATGGAAACCCCAAATAAGAATCTGAAACAACTAAACAACAAAGCCCCTCCCCACTCTGGCTGTCTAGGGAAGCTCATGGACCTCTTCTCAGAATGTTTTTAAAAACATAAAATATGCAAGACTACAAAGGAAACCAATTATATTGAAATAAGGCTATCAAAATACTTTTTAAAAAAACCAAGTTCACAGACTCCAGGTTCAGAACTTCTATTCTAATACAGTTATAGTGTGGTAGAATGGAAAGAACTTTGAAGTTGTCTTCGTCTTCAGAACCAAGAACTTCTACTTAATGGTTATGTGACTATGGCTAAGTCACTTAACCTTTGAGTCTCAGACTGGGTTGGATCCATGGCCTTTAAGATCTCTTCCAACTCAAAATCGGATCCTGTGATCACAGTTTTAAATAATTTTCAATTATTTGTAACATTTTCAAACTTATGGCAAAGATGAAGTCGATAACATGTGATAAAGACCCATTTATCATTTCAATATACTGGATGTTTGAGCCACTTTAGTTCTTAAAAGCATATTAAGGTAGGAAAATGGAATTAGAATGTTTCGAATAGGAGTCAAATGTCTCCCCTGTGTCAGTACTATTTCTGTACCATTCTCTTCTCTAATAACAACTGCAATGTTAGACCTTACAAATAATACAAAGTAAACTAAATAGCAAGATACACTTTGAAAGATGTCAAAATAAACTTTAAAAGACTGATAGTTTTTAGCAAATATTCTTTTTTTCTCCTTTTACATACCACAATACCCTCCTTTCCTGAGCAAAAACAAAACCTGAACATAGAAAATTGCATTTCTAACACTGGAGTATAAAACAAGCTGAAAACCCTTAATAAAGCATGTCAATTTTCTAATTACTCAAACGTCACATTCTTACCAAATGTCATTCTGCCACTAATGATTTCTGGAGATTTCTTCATATCATTGATGGCTGCAATGGGGAGCCCCCAGTTGGCTACTGGTCCCCAAAAGTGCTATAAAACAATGAAGAAACAAAAAGGGGGAACAAGAATCAAGTCAAAACTATGAAATGCCAAATTATTTCCTTTTTCCAAAAGTAACAAAAAAGTAACATTAATATTAAAATGTTCCTCCTACTTTGTAAAAGTAACATTAGTATTAAAGCGTCTCTCGTTACATCTAATCTATCTTCCTTCATTACTAGCATTACTCCAATAGTTTTCAAAATTTAGACATTTAGTTGTTAAAGTACATAAATATAGGCTTGAAGTTTTTATATTTTTAATCTAGGGCTGGAAGAGGCTCTAGGCAGACCACCACTAGATCATCCTTAACCACCCCATTTAAAAAATGGGAAGGAATAAAAGACTTGTCAACTTCTTAACTAATGCATTCAGTCTCATCTCCTGGAAAAATATAACATGCCTCTTTAACCTAGCCTTATGAGGGTTTACTCACATATTTATCCTGGTACCTACTTAAATGTATAGCCCAAAGTGGACATACTTTCTTAACTAGTAGCCTAAACAAGAAAATAAATTATTTTCCAGCTCTTACATGTGATATTCCTGAGATTCCACAAACTTAAAGTAGTGCCTTCAATACCTCCAGTTGTCAACTATACAAAAAAAAATTTTAATTGTTTTTAAAATAATAAAAATAATTTGCTTACTATTTGGACCAATGATATTTTTTCAACTTGAAGCACAAAGCTCTTCAGGAGCTTTTTAGAGATATGGTCAAAGTGATGATGGAATTTATACTTTCAGTTAGCATAAATTTTTATCTATTTTTACCAATACAGAAATAACTAGCAAATTTAAGGGAAAAAACCCTAAAAAGACCCAAGCATCTAAAAGCTTAATTTTAAGACCACTATGACAAGTGAAAAGAAATCTATGAAAAGACATATTTGGATTAAAAATAACTTTTTGTCATAAAACCTTTGATGGAAGGGAGTCTAACAGGTCACCTGGTCACATACTTTACATGCAAGATATTATTGTCTTGTGAGACTTAATGCTAAAATTCCTTATCTTTGCATGAGCGTCCTTTGTTCATCTCTTCTTTTCCTCCTTCCACCTCCCTCCAAAGCCCCCCCCAACCCACAACCTATCTAAGCTTTCTCTTTCCAACTCACTTTTTCCCCCACATCTTTTTTGGCCATTCTTTTTTCCAACTCTCATTCTGTCTTCCTTTTTGTCATCATGCCTTCCTCCACCTGGGTTATTTTATTTTCCTCTTTTTTCTGCTGCATCTCTTTTCCTCTGCTACATTCTTTTTACTGACTCTCCAAGTGGCCACTTTGTTCAGGAACTCAGGGATACTAGAAGATCTAGTGAGCCTGCCTAGGCAGATGCTGCCAGCGCTGTTAGCCTTCTCTGGGGTGTGGAGCTGATTCGCCTCTTGCCACAGACACTGCTGCTAAGACAGAAAAGGCCTTCAGCATCTGGCTCTACACCTTGATCTCCCTTGAGATATCTGAAGTCGGGGCTGGCGAAGTCTTTGAAAATAGCTGCATCATACTGTGCTGGGGGTTCTGGCGACGTCGGGCAGAGATGGCCCAAGATTTTTTTTTTAAGCTGATGTTTCCAAGATTTATGATTGATAAAATAGCTACAATGGAGGAGAAAGAAAGTCTGTAAAACTTACTGCTGATTTGAAGTTGTCTGACTATTTTTCTTGTAGACAAAGCAACTACTGCCCCCAGTCACATAAATGTAGACAAATATAGTTAGCATTAACTTTTACCTACCAGTGAGTGTGAGGAAAAAAACTACACAGGATTTCCACAATTCATTTTACAAAACTGCTCAGTGTATAAGTTTTTTGGGACTAAAGTTGATCATCTATGATGTAACTTCTGGAAACCTACTTTGCAAATACTTTTTGTTTATGTACATATACATGTTATACACATACACACATATAATTTAATGGGAGAAGGCAGTGAAAGAACTTAATTTCTATATGCTAAAAATAAAAGGTCTCAACACTGTTTTATCTGTGACTTTTGTCACCAAGTGGCTTTGTAACTTATTTCAGTTTAAGATCTACTGCATATCACTCTCTAGATGTTTCCATTCTGAGGAATAGTAGTAAATAGCTCACAGTTATACTTTACCTAAATCAATGAAACTGAATAGATGGAAGACACAGACAGACAGATAGAAGAACGGATATATACATATACATACATACATATATATACACTGTCATAAATATACATATATATGTATACACACACACACACACACACACACACACACACACACACACACATACACGTATATTTTACCAGTGAGCTACATTAAAGGTAAAAGCAATCTCATTTATGGACCCCTAAATCATCTAACCATTTAGTTTTATTATGCATGGTTTCTTCCTAGCAAAATAGTGTATCTGAATTCTTTTCTTACTATACGTAACATCTATGCTCAGTCAGAAAAACAAGGAATTTTATGATTAGCATTAAGAACAGAAATGGATATTTTAAGATCAAAAAACCTATGTAATCACAGCTCTGGAGCAGATTATCTGTGGTAAAAGAGCTGATGCTGTAATATATGGCACAATGTTTTGGATAATGGTTCTCAAGTATAGTCATGGCAATACCTCTGTGGAGAAAGAAGCACCTCCTACTTTTGCTGCCTTGTGCTTAACCTTACTGATTGGGGAGTTCAGTTAACTGGTAAAAATGGAAACTACTATAAGCTCTCTGTACATAAACAGGAGTAGGGGGAAAAGCTGCTATATGGGAATCACTTCTCCTTAGAAGTCAGGACAGAATGGACTTAAAAAAAGAAAGGGTTTGTAAAACTGGGGGCAAATTTATTCTACAACTCACCAGTCAAGGTGGTTTAGATATGCTATCTCAGGTAAAGGGAGCAGGTCAGGTGTCCATAACTTTGAAAATGAAGTTACTCTGTAAGTCCCTGAAATGAAGTACAAACAGGTTTCTTACCGTACTATTTATGAATGGCCATCGAGGTTCAAACAGGGAAACATGGAAAAAAAAAAAAAGTTCAGTTGCTTTCATGAAAAATACTGGATCTATGAGTTAATCCTAACCACACAGGTGTAACCTGGACCATTGTTCTATGTCATTTGGCCTTAAATATGTCAAGCATTCTTTTACTTTTTTTTGGAAGGTGCTTTAAAAAGGTCATGATGATTACTACCTAAAGGTAATATCTGTTAAAATATTACTATTTTACATATGTGGAATACTTATTATGAAAAGTTATACCATAAAAGCAGATGATAGCCTTATAATCATACCAATTGTATTTCAGTGCTCAGTAACAAATCAATTTAATTTCTGCTAATTTAGTAATGAGATGATGGAAATGCCCGAAGTTCAACATTTAGAACAAATTCTAAACTTCATACTGAATTGACTTTTATTTCTGTACTAACTGCTTGTTGCAATTTTGTACCTCCCACTCCCCCTCAACATTTCTGTGGTTACAGCAAAGGCATAAAGAACAAGTTAAATTGATACTTAGAGAAGATTCTCAGTAATATGTTCCCAACCCATTCAGTTTTCTATAACTTTTGTTTATCAGGACTATTAGATATCAATAGTTATAAATTCTCACATGAAAGGTGTTGTTCACTGACTGTGTTAGTAGCATTTAAAAGTACATTTCACATATATCGCCTATATCAGATTGCATGCTGTCTTGGGGACAGGGAAGCAAAGAGAAGGGGGAAAATTTAGTACGCAAAATCTTACAAAAGCAAATGTTGAAAACTAAAAATAAATAAATAAATAAATAAAATTTGGGGGGAAAAGAACATTTCAGACTATTTTCACAGTAGAAGGGACCTTGAAGGTCATCTAGTAAAGCTCCTACTTTACAGATAAGGGAACTGAGGCCAGAGAAGTGAAGAAGTGACTTGCCCAAAGTCACCTGGGTAGGAAAAGACAACGCTAGGGTTTGAACCCTCATCCAATTATTCCAAAGTCAGGAGTCTTTCCACTAAACCACTTGGATTTTCCAGTATATCAGATGCATCAGAACAAGCAAGCAAACCACGTTACTTAGGAAGATAGAACCTGAAATGACAAAAATTCTGTTTCCCAACAAATTCAAACACAGAATGCTGTCCTGCAGGTGAGATGGAGTCAGTTAGAGGATAATATCCTACAAGGTGACCTAGCCAGAACTCCTTGTTACTACTGCTCGGTTACTCCTCAATGATGTCTGACACATTGTGACCTCACTGGGGGTTTTCTTGGCAAAGATATTGGAGTGGTTTACCATTTCCTTCTCCAGTTCATTTTATAGATGAGGAAACTGTGGCAAACTGGATTAAGTATCTTGCCCAGGGTCACACAGTAAGAGTCTAAGGCTAGACTTGAATTCACAAAGATGTGTCTAGGTCTGGAGCTCTGTCCACTGTGCCACATAGCTGCCTCTCTAGCCAGAACAATGAACCATTATAACACAACAATCCAAATATGCTTGTTCAGGACCTAAAGTCATTATTTTCCACATGGCCATAAATTACAAGGGGAAGGAGGGAGGAATAAGATATGTGTTTTACGGCTACATGGAAAGTATGCTTTTATACACAGAACCTGATCAAGTGTGTTACAGTGCTGGACCTTCCTGGCTCAAGAATCAATCCCTTCTCTGCAAGATAATATGCTAATAAGCTTGCACCTGCTCTTAAGTAGAATTTTTGTAACTTCGAATTTGCAACTTTTAGGAACTTTGGTAACTGCCACTATGAGAAGGGCAAGTAAAGCCACCCTGGCCATATAAATCAGGGTTTCCTGGACTCAGGATCTGAAGATTTGGGCACCAGTTTCTCTTTTGCCATTAATATGCTCCTTGACTTTGAACTAGAGACTTTAAACTGTGAAGAAACTAATACTTGTCCTGCCAATTTCTGTGGGCTGTTGCAAATATCAAGTTAATGTGAACTATACATGTATTTTTACACATATATGTGCTTCGAAAATTGTATTCGTTTGCAGAGTTATACAAAACCAATACAACTTAGCAAGTATTTGCTAAGCATTTGGAATGTACAAAACAGCATCTAGTCTTCAAAAACATTATATGCCAGGAACTGTGGACTTGAACACAAAAGTGAAACGGTCCCTGACCTCAATTAGTTTGTATTCTACTTTACAAGGGATAGTGATGATAGAATGTGTGTTTGTCCTTCGTTGCCAAAGAAGACCATGACATCAGAGAAATGGTGACATGACTTGCACTTGACTTTGTTTTGAGGGAGGGCTATGCAGGTCACCAGCCTCACTTCTCCTCTAGAGTCATCTGAATCCAGTGACCACATATTCATTAGGATGACTGGAGATGATCCAGGATGAGGCAACTGGGGTTAAATGACTTGCCCAAGGTCACACAGCTAGTCAGTGTCAAGTGTCTGAGGTAAGATCTGAACTCAGGTCCTCCTGACTCCTGCACTGGTGCTCTATCCACTGCACCACCTAGCTGCCCCTCCGTGATAGAATACAGCACTTCTACAAATAAGTTTCTACAAATAAGTAAACACAAGCTAATTTGAGGGGGGAGAATATACTGATTGATGAACATGTAAGTATATATATAAAAATTACACAACACATGTGACTTTGAGTCATCTAAATAAAAACACCACAACATAAATTAGCTAGGAATCAGGAAAATCTGAATACATTCCTTTTATACCACTCCTATTCTACTAATCCTTAATAGTCAACTGGGGAAGAGAAAGCAACTCACAGCAAAGATCAGAATCACTACATGAAAAAATGGTGAGAAGTATCCAGGCATATTTTATAGGGTCAGCATGAAAAATTAAAATAACATTTATTTGACATGATTATTTATTATTTGCACATGAATCATCTTAGAGAAGTACCTCCAAATTTTTTCTCCTTTAGACTGCAATTTCTCTTTCAAAAAAAAACTAAAATAAATACTACCAGTTTAAAAAAAAACCCAGCGTAATCTGTATGTGGTGATGATTACAACAGTACAAAAACAAGTTTTCATCTCTATGACTGTCTATCATCTCCGTATGGGGAGTCAGGATACTTACTCAATTCAGAGGATAGCATAGTTCCCACTTATTCTACCCTGAGATTCCCAGGAAGGAAAACTCTTCTTTTGGACCTAGCAAATGACCATGTTCATCTGCTGGGTGGTGTCACTGCTAGAAGCCACTAACACACTTGCTTCTGCGTCAGGGACCTATTTCTAGAGAAAGGCAACTTGATATAGTGCAAAGAACATTACACAAGGTCTGGATACTTGGGTTCTACTAATTGCTGTCCCAGCTACTAATTAGTAGTGTGACCACTTTTGGGGTCCTTATCCTACATTTCCTTCCCCTTGGTAAAATAAGGGGTATAGGTGTGTGTGGGGGGGAAACCTGTCCAAGGTTTTTTCCAGCTCAGATATCCTGATTCCTTCCAACCACATCCAGTCACATAAACACACACATGCACACACATGCCTACCTCTCCTGTGTTAGAACAAAAAATTGGCAACATAAATTTTTCTAAAAATCAAAATCTGCAGATCTTTGAACTATATTTGGATAGCAAGATGAAGTGAGGCATTACTGTCTTAGCACCCTAGGAATGTGGAGTAAGTTCAGAATATTCTGAGAACTTGGAAGTTTGGGGTTTCAAAAGAAATTCTTAGACAGTAAATGATATAGCTGTTTAATATTTAGCTTCTTTTCCAGAAACAATTTTTTATATTCTACCAAAGAAGCAATTTATAAAATGACTATCATATGCATAGATTTAGGCTAGAAACTGGAATAAATAGTTTAGATGACATATAGACCTTGTCCTCAGCAAATTTACAATCTGTGATGGAAATATACTACATATAAATAAGGACACTCAATCCTCAACTTTCACAAGGGAAATGGGGTAAAAATCAAAACCACAAATGATGATGCATTGAACTTATAGGAAAGAGGGGGTTAGGTTCACATAACCATAGAAAATTGTAATCCTTTCCTAGAGATGCTGAAAATACACTTTTCTGCATGTAATTCTTTATAACAAAACATTACTTCTGTAATTTGCAGTTTTCCTAACACAGTAACCATGGAATAACCGTAAAATACTGCCGAGAGGAGAGCCTGGGGGAGGGGAGGAAGAGCTCAAATGTCAGAAGCCTGAGGTAAAAAAGGGAAAGGGGGAACCAGCTTTCTCTAATCTCCCCTTTGTCTTGGTGGTGAACTGTTTGTTACCCAATGGAAAGCGCATCCCTTGGGGTGAGTCCCAAGCCCCTTGCTTGGGCAGGGGCAGAGGAAGAGGCAATATGCTTGGCAATCTAAAAATGAAAAAGAGGTTACTAATAAAAATCACAACTTGAAGTTGCAAAAGTTAAACGCAGAAATGTTGCGGCCTGGCTGTATATACAGGCAACTAAAAATATCAACTCGTATATATAAGTGCATCAAAAGTACCAAGTTCTATGGGGGAATGAAGGTTATCATTGATTGGGGAAAAAAAAATCATACAAAGCTTCATGGAAGAGTCTACCTTCAATCTGGCCTTTCAAAGATGGTAGGAATTCAACAAGCAAAAAAAGCAGGGCAGAGAAGAATGGTGAAGAGCAAACGAGTAAATAAATGGTGAAGCAGCACAGAGTACATGGCAGGAGAAGTATGAAATAGCAGGAAAAATAGTGATAGAGGAAGACTGTAAAAGTCATTAAGAGGTCATTAAGGAGTGATGACAATTCTACTTGCAAATAACAAAGGATCATTGGAAGGCTTTAAGAAAACATATGACGTGACCAATCTGTCCATAAAAGATTACTTTGACAGTGGCATAAAGGCTAAACTGGAGTGAGAAAGAAAACAATGACAAGAAAACTTGTGAAGATGGTTTTCCACTATTCTGATAGGTTCTGAAGAGGCCCTAGCCTGGGGTGTTAGTAGAGAGGTTAAAGAAAAAGAAGTGGATCCGGAAGACACGGTAATAGTAAAATGACCAAATTTGGTAACTGATTAGATATTAGAAGGGAGGGAGTATATTTTATTCAGGTTTTTCAGTTAAAATAAAATAAAGAAACTGGTCTAATATTAAGGCTAAGTAGATTTCAGCTCTTTAACACTGAATTTTATCTCTGGTCTCAGCAATCTGAAAGTTCCCACAATGAGGCAGATTGCAATCTATCCATCTCTCATCATGATCAGTCTATTTTTTCTTCCAATTCCAAGGGTATTCTGAACTATGGTGAAACAGTTCAAAACAGTTGAAAGGACAAGCTTCAAATTCCCACCTCTTATGGTAAAATGTAAAGCATGAGAATGCAACAGACAGGATCTGTATGAGGGAGGGGACAGAAGAAGTGAGGAGGGAAAGATGAAAGAAGTATGTAATACTTGGCCTTTGGTTCTTTAAGCAGAAAAAGGTAGCTTAGTTAAACCTGGTACTTTATGGTTTGAATTGAAAATAATTTTCTCCACAAGAATAAGGCTCAAAGAGATGAAATTATTTGTCCCTACTCATCTAGATGGAGGTGGTTGGGTGGCACAGTGGATAGAGTGCCAGGCCTGGAGTCAGGACACCTACTAGCTGTGAGACCCTGGGCAAGTCATTTAACCCTGTTTGTCTGTTTCCTCATTTGTAAAATGAGCTGGTGAAGGAAACGGCAAATCACTCCAGTATCTTTGTCAAGAATCTCCCAAACTGGATCATAAAGAGTCAGACACAACTGAACAACAATTCACACAGCTAGTAATTTTTGAAGCCAGGACTCAAATCTGGACCTTCTGAGTGCAAGCTGATTGTTTCTTTTCACTATGCTGCCTCTTTTATGTTACCCATCTACACTGCACATACTTTGTGTCTTTAATGCCCTTGCTGATATTAGAAAGGTCTCAGAATCTCCCTTAGTTCTCTCATTATTCTCTATCTTGACCTCTAGTCTAGAACACAGCAATAAGTTCTTGAGGATATTGTGGAAACTTGGCAGCTAAAATTAGCACAGCTCATTAACTTGAGTGCAGAAATTAACCACCACATTCAGTTCAGATTTATTTACAGATATGGAATACAAAGAATTATTTGATCTATAATACATATTACATGATCTGGCCCTACCAAAGAAAGCCTGTCTCTGGAACCTCATTGAATATCAAGGGTTCAAATTTTCATGTCAGAATTCCAAAGCACCAAAACCAGGGTATCTAAATTAAGTGAGTAAACAGAGAATCACCAACCTCACAGAGTTGGAGCAATTTACCCATGGAAGTAACTATTTCAGTTTCTCTTTATCCTCATTCTCATTTCTTAACCAAAAACAGAATAGGAAAAGGGATGAAAGAATGACTGTTCTTTTCTCTCTTCTTAATGGGTGTAAGTAAGCAGTGTGTGAAAAGAAATGTTCAAAGGTGGAAGAAAAAAGACAAACAGATCAATAACCTAGAATTAATCTACTTGATTTAGGTTCTTCAAAATTATGGGCTACAAGGAAGTGGGGTGGGAGAAAATACAAAGGACAGAATACTAAGAAACCCAAGAAACTAAGGATACTATGTTCCAAAAATCCTGTCCAACATTTGCCATTGTAGTTCAGCCATGGCCTACTCTTGGGTGACTCCACGGACCACAGCATGCCAGTGTTGTCTGTGAGGTTTTCTTGGTAAATATACTATAGTGGTTTGCCATTTCCTTCACCAGTGGATTAAGGCAAACGGGTTAAGTGACTTGCTCAGAGTTATACAGCTAGTAAGTATCTTGAGGCCAGATTTGACCTCAGGTCTTCCTGACTCCT
>CM053770.1:447352929-447524929 GCA_028658325.1 Potorous gilbertii
CCTCCCTCTCCCAAGCCCCCCCCCCCCCCCCCCCCCCCCCCCCCCGTCCTCAGTCTCCCGGGTGATTCGCCCAGGGGGCAGGAGCGGGCGGCTGATTGGTTCCGCATAGGCTGCACACCCCTTTCCCTCCCCTCCGTTGGTGGGGTAAGGGAGGGGGCCGTAAAGCACCGCCGAACCCACTCTGAAGGTTGCTAAGGAATACCGGTTCCCCCTCCCGGAGAAGTGGAGGAAAAGGGGGCGGAGCGAGTACCGGGGCGGGCTCCTCGGGGTTGGCTGAACCAGGAGGTCCCCACCCATTGGCCGGCCGCGGCGCTGTCTGCTCCCCAATTAGCGACCGGCTAGGTGGCCACGCTGTCCCGCCCCGCTATTGTTCCGGTCATCTTCCCTCAAGGGCGCCCTTGCGGAGCTCCTCAGGCTGATCAGACTCCCCGCCCCCAAGCGGAGTCACCTGACGCAGGTCGTCACGCGGATACTCTGAGCTGCTGTTCCGAGCGGCGTGGTTTTCACCTTGTCCTTAGTGAACCGTAAAAGCTGAACCCACCGGCTACCGCGGACCCGCCACGTCCTCCTGCCTCGGAGTGGGGAAATAGGTGGGGTGCGTGGGGGGAGGGGCGGAGGACGTTGTCAGCTTCCACATTAATGACCCACAAGCGGTCTGCCTTGGAGAGTTTTAAAGGCGGGTTCAGGACAAACTGCAGAAGCCAGCCTGGTGTGTGATTCCTTGTCGAAGATACGTTCATACAAAACGCTTATAAAAGCCCTGTGCCAGGCGCTGTGCGCCTTTATGTCCCTGGATCCTCAGCACAACGCTGCGAGGGAGGGGCTGCTATTACCCTCGTTTTACAGATGGGGAAACCGAGGCAGGTTACGTCCCTTGCCCAGGGAATGTTCAGCTCCCTAGGTGTCTGCAGCCTTGTTTGAGCCTGAGTCTTCCTAACTCCAGGGCTAGCACTTCTAGTCCACTGGAGACCGTGGTGCCCAAGCCCGGCAGATGCCTGCCGAGCCACCTCAGCCCCCAAGTTACACACGTTCGTTCGTTTAACCAGCACTGGTTAAGCCACCGTGATAGACCATGTCCTCTTAGGACACTCCTGGGGAGATGAGATTAGTACTCAGACCCTTGCTTCGCTAACACTAGCGAGTGCAGCCGTGTGGACACGGAAATCACGAACCTGGCAGGTGGTTCTGCTGGAGACGGAATGCAGGAATAGACTGGCTGGAGGCTTTTTTGCCTCTAGGCATTTAAGTTTTGATTTTTAGGTGAAAATGCCCTAATCCCCTGAGACAGCATTGTATCAGGGCCTACCAGTCCTGGTTTGCAATTGGCAACAGTATCTGACAAGTGGACATGCAGCCTTTATGGGATGATGTTTAAAGGGGAGAAATGTCATACCCCATTCTACATCTGGATTAATACATTTTTCATAACCTCAAGCTAAATCTGCCCCTTTGCAGAGCAAATAGCCTGTCACATAGTAGGCATTTAATATAATAATTTAATAATAAAAGGAAATAATAAATATTTATTGATTTCACTTGTAATTTTTCAGTCGCTGCTCCTAGTTCTTTTTTTTTCTGGGGACAAGCAGAACAAGTGTGTAAAGCTTCTTGCACTAATAACCCTTTACTTATTTAAAGACAAGTATTAAGCACTCCACCACTTCCTAGGTTCAAAGGCAGTCTCAGACCCTATACGAACTATGATCCTGAGTAAGTCACTTAACCTCCTCCTCAATGATCTCAACTGTAAAATGGGGATCATAACAGTACCTATGGTACCCAGAAACCTGCTCTAGCACCCAGCTAGCAAAGCCTGAATGGGAGTGTTCTAGTTGTCCCACAGAGAAGACTCACCATCCAAGTTCAGGAAGAACCGTTGTAGTGAGGATGAAATTAGATAATATTTGTAAAGAATGTAGCAAAGTGCCTGGCACAGAGTGGGCACTTAAGAAATGGCTGCTTCCTTCCTTTAGGTATGAAATATTTTACAAGGCTCAGCTCTAATAATAAAGTGGCCATATCATTTCTTATTAGCTGTACCCTTTTGTAAATGTTTTTCATTACATGAATATTAAATCAGAAAAAGCAAACAAATATATGGATTTGTTTCTCTTTAGAAACTGATTATGGTTAATTTCTCAAACTTGATATTAGCAATTTTGGCACAGGCTCAGTAATCTTAGGACTTGCTGTGTGATGAGTATTTTTAGCTCCAGCAATTCAAAAGCCCCTCTATTGAAGTGTGGAGGGGTTGTGACAGGTATACACTGGTGGAGAAAATGCTCTCACATCTGAAATCATAAGTTTTCAAAGCATTTTTTCTTTAGCCTAATTCATTTTAAATTATCTTTTTTTTGCCATAGTAATAATAGTTGACATACAGCACTTTAAGGTTTGTAAAGCATTTTATTCAGAATAAATCTGGGCAGTGGATTGTACGTATTTCAACATCTCCATTCACTGTATTAATTCTCTTTGTGAAAACTCTCAAGAACTTGAGATGGGTCCTGCTAGGCCAGTATCAGATTAAAGTCCTTAGGGTTTTTTGCTGAAACTCCTCATCCCCCAATAAAAATGTCCTTCCTCTGCCTGGAATCTTAACAGCAATGGGCATATAATACTTAGCCCAACATACTTTGAGCTAATATAATAACAACTGTGGAACTAAATTAGTAAAGCTGTGCATGCATTTCCTAGTACTATTCATGAAAAGTTAAATGCATGCTTTGTTTTGTGAAACTTGGTAAAAAGGAAGCAAAGTTCCACCTAAATTTGTGCTGCTATATTAAATTCTATGTAAGGTATTTTGGAAATGCATTCAATTGAATTGAAGTCACCTGACTGGTCATGCGTTTTGTTTCAAGTTTCAAATCCATAGTATTATTTATGATATTATATAAATATGTGGTCAGAAATGTAGATTCTCTTCCAATCTGGATGTTGCTAGATTATGAATGAACTGTTAAAATAGAAAAACGTTTGAAAATTGTTAATATTCTTAAGTTCTGTAATTTAAGAAACAGGAAACTTCCAGGTTTGCCTACAGTAATCTGATTATTTTATCTGAAATTAGCTTTCACTTATAAAAGTTTCACAACTCTGTGAAAGAATTTGTTCATTGTTCAACTCAGAAAACTGAATTCCCCACCCCCATTGCAAACATTTCTTGATGGGGGGAGTAAGTAGGAATTTGTTTATATTATAGGATTATATTTATATTATGTTTATATTATAGGATTTATTGTGAATTATGAAGTTAAATCTGGAAGTCTATATTGATATTACGTCTTTAACCAATTTGATCTTAATAGACTACAGTCTTAGAAATATATTTTTGCCTTAGAGGGTTTTAACTTTATTAAATTCTAATAAATGCCTTATTACACCATGTTGAATTTTAAGCTGTATTTGAGAAGGGAGATTATTAGAAGAAAAGAATATAACACAAAATCTTTTATATGATTTTTTTAGAAGACCTTTTTATTTGCTGCCTAATTTATTGCAGCAGTTTGATAATACTGACAACAATAGTTATCAACCCCACTGTGATTAGTGAGGCTTTGCTGTCTGAAGTGAAAGCTTTTGGGGTTATGAATTTTCTTTTGAAGTTTCATTTTTCTGATTTTTGTGTGTCCTTGAGCCAGTGTTTCACTGCTTCAGGGAAAATGCTAGTAGCTCAATGGGAGTTAAGCCTGTGGCCTGCAATCAATGGATATCTGTCCCTGTGAAAAAAGTTGGGGTGGGGGGAAGGTGATCTTGGGAAGCTATGGTAGGACCCTCTTGATTCAGTTTCCCATACAAAAAATTCTTGCCACCTGGTTAAACCTGAGCCTTACTTTGGTATCTTGTCATACATTTGACTGCTTATGCTATTTTCAACTGAAATCAGTTGGAACTAAGGAAGCTTTAATTGCTTTGTGCCCTTGGGTTTCAGCCAAGGGGGCTATGTTGGTCCCCAAATCTCTACAGCCAGGGTAAGTCCTGCCTCATATAATTGTTGTTGCAATACTTTAGTGCCACCTGCTGTTTTCAGTCTGAGATTCCATACTCTGAACAACTAAGTAAATGATTCTTTGACCTTGTCATCTACTTGTTTATAGTTATATATTCATATATGGGATAAGGTTCTTAAATTTTTCTAAATGTTATGGGAATAATTAGACAATGGTATGAGTGTGTGGAATCAGAATATGTGTGTATGTAATATATACATACATATAAATACATATATACATATATATGTGTGTGTGTATATACATATACATATATATATATATGTATATATATATATATATATATATATATATAATATGAAACATCTTCAGTTTTGTTTTAAAGAAAAGGATTAACCTTAAAGGAGAATAACTTATTGGAATATCCTGTGCTACCTCAAAGGGAATTCCAATTTTTTACTTAGGTATATTACTTAATGTGGGATTAACACTTGCATTTAGAACGTATTCTGAAATGCAAGCAGATTGTATAGAGGTTTAAAGAGGATTTGAGAGCAGTGATCTCCATGGGTGTAATATCCAGTTCATTTGAGCATAGTTAGTAACTGAACATGTTTTACTATACACAACTCATTTGATACAATCTAAAATTATTTACTTACTCTATTTAGACACTCAATCACAGCCCTTTGTTAAAAAAAAAAAAAAGCATCTTTGGAGTGGATTCCTTTGTGTGACCATTAAACTGAGGCATATGAGCCACCTACTTTTACAAAGGTTGCTGTTGTTAGAGCCTTAGCATCTCATCCTCCTAAGAGAAAGTGAGTTGTCCTATTTTTTCCCTGTAAGTTTTATAGACATTTTGAATTTCCATGTTTTTGGAATTACAATATTATGATGGTTCTGTGTATTTGATACTTTTTCATTGATATGTGCTTGAGCAAGTACTTTGGTAAAAAAAAAAATGTGTTTTATCATCTAGGATGACCTGCTAGCACAGATTCTTAGATATGCTTTTCTAAAAGGAAAGCAACTTCTGAGGGGGTCAACAATCTTCTTTAGTTACGTATACCAACAGAGAAAATACAAGCAGAGAAATAAAGACCAAGAGATGGGACTTCGGTCTGACCACAAGCAATATCACTGATCAACAGACAGATCCAACTGTCTGACCATTACGTTCATATGTAGATACCAGAGAGAGAAGCACCAACAACTGGGTTTTTAAAGGAGGGGCGCTCCTTAATTCCGGCTATCTGGAATCTCATCTGGCACACTAGCATTCTCCCAAAGAGTAAGCCCCCAAAACAAAACCTCACATCAGAGCATACACACTTTACAGAGGAGGATGACATCATTACCCTTCTGACCCAGTGCCTCATTAGCAATTAACAAAAGGTGTGGGTAGGCCTTCCTACAAAACAAGCCTTCCCTAATCTGAGGTCTACAAATGGATAGGAAAGATCTTTATATTACACTTGCCCAGGATCACACAGCTAATGAGTGTTTGTGGCCAGATTTGAACTCCAGAAGAAGTCTTCCGGACTCCAGGCCTGATCGTCTATCCACTGGACTACTTAGTTACCCAATGACTTGAGGGTCATCAAAATATTTCAGTTGGTATTGAAACTTCAATTAACCCCGTAATGCTACATGCCTATTCTTGCTGATAGCGTGGGTCAGTGAGTTCCTCATTTGAGTATCTTGCAATAATTTAAAATCAAGCAAATGTAATGTAAAGTACTGTTACACGGTGGAGTTCAATTTTTCATATACATGTAGGAGCCAAAACCTAAATAGTTATCTTCCTTTTGAGAATTAGGTTGTAGATTTACCACCCTGAGAAATTATATGTACATTTTGCTGATATTCCTTGTCACATAGATGACACAAGATGCTTTTTAAGTTTACAGAACAGTTACAGCATTGTCAAATCATTCAAATATTTTCATGGAAAATATAAAATGCCAAGTGCCAGACAGTGCCCACTCATTCTTTCCAAGACACTGTGACCATGGACAGTAGAATTTTAATTTCCTAAAAGAGAGATCTCCTAGATATCACCTAATCTTCCCATGACTTTTATAAAAGGGAGCTCAGCTAGTAGGAAAAACAAGGAAATTTATGACTGGAGGTTTATATCTCTAGGTTATAGCTAGAGTCAGCTGCTGCACATCCCTCAGATTTTGACTTTCCTAACCTCCTTACATTACTCTCTGCCTTTGTAACCAAGCTTCACTAGTACACGTAACTCCTCAATGTTTCCCCTAGTTATGTAATTCTAGCAGGACCAAAAGAGGGGAATGTTGAATGATTGATTACCTGATGGTGATTGAAACCAGTTAAAAGGAGATTATTGAAACCAGTTAAAAAAGAGGAGAGGGAGGGCAGAAGGAGCCTCCCTGGCTTTTTCTCTTTCAGTTGTTATGCAAAACAACCTCCATAACAGCTTCTGAAGGCCTCCCATGAAACTCCCTCAAGGTTGGAAAGTATTTAATCTTGCCTCTTTCTGCCGAACTTCAGCACTCCAGAACTTATGTACTGCATGGTGCCCTGCATTGCAATTCTCTTGCCTCAATTAAACATCCTAGGTTTTGCTACTTTGGTAGTCTATTTCAGGTTGAAAACACTCACCTATTATTTGTTAAATCCCAGATTCAAATCCAGACTTCTGGCTCTATACTATACTGCACTTATTCTAATGTTTATAGGAGTCCATCCTTGAACATCTAGCATAATTCATCGAAAAAAGCATGTTCATCATGAACCAATTAATTTAAATTCATATGCTTTAAGATGAGAAGACATTTTATGAAACGTTCAATGTACACTTATTCAGTCCCTGTTGTATACAAAGTGATGAAGAGCTCAGAAAACGTACTTATTTCCAGCAGCCTGTATGTAAACGCACATCTCTCACCAAGATTGTATTAACTCATAAAATGATGAAGATCTCAACCTATCCATGCCTGTCCATCCTGTGCAATTCTTCCATGGACTCATAAGTTCACATCCACTCCAAGTACTGAAATCCCTTCTTGATAAATCTTTATGCTGCCTGTGTGAGGACGTTAATAGAGCATCAGTTATCTCCTCCTATCCTCACATGACCAAACTGTTTTATTACATTCTTTGATTACATTCTTTATGTTAGTTATTCTTCACAGGTCCTTATCAATTTATGTCTTATAGCCTATTCACACCAAGTGCCTCTCCATTGCCCTCTCTTTGATGCCTATTTTTAATTCGTTGGGGAGTATGTCGTACTCTGATTTGTAGCCTAGCTCTTGGTTGCTAGGGCCCTCCTGGTCTTGTATGGTGAATTCCCTCTGTGAGACCAAGAGCAAGCAATCATTCAGGCAGATGAACTTAGCTAAGTGTTGGAGCAGGCTTATGGGAAGTGTAAAGGAAGCACAAAGCCTACATTTCCTAGATGTTGTTGACTGTGCTGCAGAAGTTGGATTGCTAGCATAGATGGACTGAGAGTAAACTGGCCTATTGAATTCAGCAGCTAGAAATAAATACCTCTTAGCTTTTAGGAATTTTGCAGTGAAAGTAGAGGGAGTATTAAAGGAATTGGTAGTTGTGAAAGTGAAAAGATCCCTCCTGATTGGAATAGATCCTGAGGGATTGTAGTCAGGAAACACTCAGAAGGGCGGTCATAGGTCTCTGACCTAGAAATCCTATTTCCTCTAGAGATGATGAGGTTCAGGGGTGATGGGGACCCCAAAATACCAACAATCCGGGTCATGCTCGAATAAATTCGACTCAAGCCTTCTTAAAGCCAAAGAAAACAAAGTTTATTAAAGATTCACCAAATTGGGTTGCCTCTTAAGGAACCTAAACGTTTGTAGCACTTGTATTCACAAGCGAGCCGGATAGAATTTCAGTTGCACAGAGTCTGAGCCAGATTGCATCTGAGCATCTTCACAGAGGCAAGATGGAACTTAAATACAGAAAAGACTATAGGAGGGAACTGGGGGTGGTGGTCTGGTAGTCTAGAGTGATGGGAGGAGGGATTTAGGAAGCATCTAGAAGAGAAGTCCAAGGAGGGAATCCAAGTAGGGACAAAGGCTGGAAACAGCTGGAGGCTATCAGGAGATGTCAGACCTCGAAGGATTTGGGTGGGAAGCAGGAGGGGCAATCCAGAGATCTAGATTGGGGCAGTATAGGAATGAATACTGGTCTTGATGGGAGTGGTCGGCAGCCAGGGGAATAGGATTTTGATGGGATCAAGGGTGGGGAGTGCAACAGAGACCTGAGCAGAATGATAATGAAAAGCCCAAGGGCTTCCTGAGACTGCCTGAACAAATGGGAAGATTAGATTTGAGTTAAGAAAGGCCAGATGAAGTGGGAAGATTCAAGGGGAGCTTAAGGAGGCTCCCAGAGTCTGAACCCCATCAGAGATAGAAGCCAGGAGACTGAAGGAGATTAGCCTTGGACGAGAGACTGGGGAAGTCCTACTAGTGGTATGAAGGCCCCAGATTTATTCTGTCACTTCTTCCTGGAGGAAGGTTTTACTTGCTAGAGAATTCAATAGAAACTTGCGAAGTCATCAGAGCAATGAATCCTCAAGGTTGTAGCCTAATGGAGCTTTAAATAAAGTTGAAACTTTCTCTGCTTTGAACTTTCATAGCCTGGAGGAACTCTCCAAGGACCTTCTTTTACAATGCCAACTAATTTGTTAGAGTTTCCAAAAGGAGTATGCTCTTTGTCCCTTTTTATGTGGCTTGGATGAGAGTTATCCATACCTGTTCTTGTAAAGTCCCACTTGAAGATGGGAATCTGCCAGGGAGGGCACTAGATGGCACAATGGATAGAGTGTTGGGCTTGGAGTCAAAAAGACCTCACTCTAAATATAGCCTTAAACTTTCTAGATTTGTGACCTTTGTCAAGTCACTTAACCTCTGTTGCCACTCAAAAAGGAAATGGCAAACCATTCCAGTATCCTTGCCAAGAAAACCCCATAGACAGAGTCCCATAGAGTCACCAAGAATTGTGACTGAACAGCAAACAAGTTTCTGAAGGAAATGCATTTGATAGATTGAATTTCTATCCCTGTACTCCCTCATGTCTAGCCACTCTCAGGGGCGATTAGATCATTCATGCCTTCCACATGATCTACCTGAATGGCTTTAGAATTTAGAATTTAGATTTTTGTTTCCCCCACTACACAATGCAATGCAATTTGGTAAATGTTTATTACACACCAAGGATGCAAATAATAAGAAAGACAGTCTCTTTCCTCAAGGGGCTTACCAAGGGGGAAGAAAATACACAAAAGAAAGTTGGAAAGTGGTGATAGTGGCAGTGGAGGCCATGGGGTGGGTATAATATTCTCTGGAGTCCAAACCCAGCAGAGCTGCTGATGGAAAATGGAAAAGTATGTGCCAATTAATTGTTGAGATCGGAACAGGGTATTGGGAGAGTTGTGGCTGGGACAGATACTGCAATCAGTACCCATAGGGACTCTGGAAATGAGGGGAAGAGTCATAGAGGGAGATATTGCTCATCTTTTATTCTCAAAAAGGACCAGTGACATCTGGTGGGTGACGTCTTGATTTGCATGCAAGTGAATTGGATTGAAACGAGGCAGGGCTGTGCAAAGTCATCAGTCTGTGGCCTTGGATACAGTGGGAGACATTGGCCTTTTAAAGCATATCTGTGGCCTTAGATACAGTGAGAGATATTGGCCTTTTTAAGCAAAGATCTTTCCCAGGTCTGTTTGTTGGAATCGAAAATTGAGGCAAAAGATTACCTAGTTTTGCCTTCTCTACAGAATCCCAAGGGGAAGGGAAGACCCTTAGGGTTTCCACCCGGAGCCATGGAAATCCAAACAATAAGCAAGTGAGGCTTGGGTTGAGACCTATTAATGGCTAATCAGTGGGAGCCAAAGTGATTTGGGTTTGAAGGATTAGCTAAGTAGTGCCATTTGAATCCCAATGGGCTTTAATTAAAGTCTGGTTTTTCTGTGCTATTACAAGAAATCATGACTACTGAAACCTGCATGAGACAAAAGAGCTTTTAAAAAAATGATAGAGTAAATAAGTACAGAAGGAAAAAATCTAGCCCCAAACTCCAAGATATTTTGTAAATATAAGTGATCAAAGTATCTATTCCTTTGAACAGAGCACCCACATGGATGACTTGGGCATGAGAACTGAGATTCAGGAGCACAAAGGCAGAGGAAAGAGATTGAGGTCCTGGGAGGCTTCAGGGCTAGAGAGGCCTGGAGGACCAGGATGGGAACACACTGATGGATGGAGTGGGGAGGGGGAAGGGAGGTTTGGGGGCTGGCAGAGAAGCAGAGGGAGGATACAAAAAGGTGGCCCTGGGGGATCAGGAGGCATGGGAGGGAGCTGAGGACATTGAAGCCAGGATCGGGGGCTCTCCCTTGGATTCCCTGCCTCTGATTACAATAAGGTAAATCTTGTCCAGGCTGAAATTGTGGGTGATGGTGACTAGCTCCTTTTCTGACAGGAACTTCACCTCTGCTGAGTCCATGACCTGGGTGGCCCCTTCTCCCACAACTCCCAAACAGGGACATACTATCCTTAGAAAGGAGCTTTGAGTGTGGCTCCTGAAAGTAGGCCATAGTGGCCCTTAAGCCTCACCCACACCTGAGGTATTCCCCAAAGTCCCATGCCCCATTAGATCCTACAGGGGAGGCTACAGAGGGCAATTTCTCAGGGTAAGGTGTGCTCTGGGCTTAGCTTTTGCGTACATCCTTTCAGCAGTCTCTAGGCATGTTACTATGAGTAGGGTCAAATGGAAATCCTGCAGGGGTGGAGGACCTGCAGCCTCGAGGGCCTCTCTAGGTCCTCAAATTTTTACTAAGTTCAAACTTCAGAGATCAAGGGGGGTTTGTTCTGTAAAACTTCAACTCATTCAAAAAGTCATACCCAAGGACCTAGAAGGCCACATGTGGCCTCGAGGCTGCAGGTGCTCCACCTCTGCAAGAGTTACCCGAACCGTTATACGTAATTAACACTATCAACTAGAAATAAACGCGATAGCCAAAATAGTAAAAACAAACAAACAAAAAACTAAGGTCTTTTAACCAAGACTGGAGAAGTACAATTCAGGGCCACCAGGAAGCATCAGGGTGTATCAGTGCTCCAGAGTCCCAGAGGGGAGCAGAATTAAATACCTATCAAGGAAGAGTGAGTCTCTCCCGAGGCATAGCTTGAAGTAAGTTGTTTTGCATAAAGACTGAAAGTACTTAGAGGAGATTGAAGAAGGCTCTGATTTTGATAGCCTCCAGGCAATTCAAAGCCTTGGGATCTGACCAGATCAGTTGCCTTCAACAATATCAATATAATTGGGTCCCCAGCGTACTAGATAATTTCTATATTTATTTAATTTTAATTTTATTAGTAATTATTAAATTAATCATTCCATTCCCCATTGCATTGCCCAATTGTATAATATTAATGGATTTCTTCCAAGAGACTCTGTAGTGGTCTAAGACTTGATGTAACTTGCAAGATGTTCTCTGCAAACATTACCATATGAACTTTCTCATATGTAATCCCTCTTTAACTTGAACTTGCACTGAATCTGTTATCACAGTGGCAAATACTTGTTGAACCTACATTTCTTGTAGTTGTGCCTCATGTGATTTTAGTTATCAGTCATCAAAGAAAATTTTGTTACATCTTTCAAGCAATAAATATTAATGCATGGATGATAGAAATCTTGTTGGATGAAAATCTTTAAGGCATATTTTGCTCTACCAAACCAAATGCTTTTTTTTTTCTTTTTTGTAATCACAGATCAATGAGCATAGTAGGATCTTTCATTCAATTGTATGATTGGGGAAAATGTGACCTGTTGGGGAATATCACTTGTGAAAGCTGGCCTGTTGTCTACTCTCTGATGAGGATATCCTTGATAAGCATATAGATTATTCTCATATATATTTCATATTGATGGGAAAGTAGTATAACCTACTAGAAATAGTACTTGTTGACAACCTCTAAATAAACTTTTTTTTTGTATTAATACTTTCTGATGAGGCAGCTACCTGTCAAAGCAGATAGAATGATGGACTTGCAGAGTCAAGAGGAACTGCACTCAAATATAGCCTCAGACGCATGATAACTGTGTTTCTGTAGGCAAGTCAATTAACTGCTATCTGACTCAGTTTCTTCATCTAAAATGGGGATAATATCTGTTTCCTGGGGTTGTTGTGAGGATAAAATTAGGTAATATTTGTAAAAAAAAACAAAAAACAAAAAACCAAGCATACTTTTCAAACATAAAAGCATTATATGTATGAAAGTGAGTTATTACCTGAGCCTTTTCCATCCTTCTGGTATCTTCTCTTTCAGATTCATTGTGAATCAATCCCTGAATGCATTTATAATTGTATCATCTCTAGCCTGGATCTCATCCTCCTATACTTGGTCTATTCCAACTGTTTTCTATGTATTTTTCCTCCCTTTAATGTCATTCTTAGTCTCTCTAGAAGCACAATGAGACTGTAATGTTAAGTCTATATGGTGATAATTTGATGGGGGGAAAATTGAGTTATCCAAGTGTTTGCAAGTTTTTTCAATTTTTCTTTTAGTTGATGTCCTTCCACTTTTAGCCTCAAATGTCCTTGGGATGATTTTCTTTAGTTGGATCTCTTGTCCAGCTTTTTTAAAAATGATTTTGCCTTCCCTAGTTTCTCTCTGTTTCATGAGGAGACACTGCCCTTGACTTTCCACCACCTTTCCCTCTAAGATTTGATAATTGAATTTGCATTAAAAACTTGTGTTATTCTTAGCTTCTGCATCTGTCTACCTATCAAGAAAGTCAATTGTTTTCTGATAAGCAGCCTTAGGCTCTTTTCATTTCCTTACTATTGCAACTCATTTACATTGTTGAAACTTTTGTATGACATTAGCTTAGTATCTGTATTTTGTTGTTGTTTACCCTTCCTTTTGGAAGAAGGCCAATGCCATCAGGTGGGTGATGTCTTGACTTGCCAATAAACTGGACTTAAATGAGTCTGGACTGTGCAAAGTCATCAGCCTCACTCTCTCCTCCAGAGTCATTGGAATCCAGGGGCAAGACATAGGTCAGGACGACTTACCTATCTATGTGGATCCTCTCTCCAGCTCCCATTTTCATCATTTGCAAAGGTCAGGACACAGACACACAATCATTGTACGTCATGGAAGGAATCATAGATTTTGAGCTAGAAAGAATCTTAAAGGTCATCTGGTCCAATCCTCTCATTGTACAGATAAGGACAATGAGGACAGAGAAGCTAAGTGACTTGTCCAAAGTCTTATAGTACTAAAGAGCTAAGGTAGCAATATTTGGACTTCAGGTTCTCTGAATCTAAGTTCATCTTTCTATTTTAATACATCCCTCTTTATCTTTTTCTCATTTATTTCTCTGACTTTGTATTAATTTTCATCTTTTTTTTCTAACAATGTAGTGGTCTGACTATATAAAAACAGCTGATGATACATATCTATACTGTCCTTCCTGCCTCCAGACCATATGTCCTTCCTATTTTACTAAAACAAGAAAGAAAAAATGTCTTCATCTGAATAGAAAATTTTCCCTAAATATCATTCTCCATCAAATCTTAGCAAAAAGATACCAGCCAGGAGATTCAAATTGTTGCCTGTCCTTTAGCTATAATATCTGGTCTTCTTTAGTCCTTTCCCAGCTGTGTTTAGGCCTCTGCTTCATCTGCCTTCATGGCTGTTGTAACCAGTTGTTCTCATCCACCCATTCCAATTCCGCCAGAGAAAGTCTTCACATTCTTGGGGAAGACACCCCTCCCCCCAACTCACCAATGGTTTTGAGAACTCTTGGTTACCTTCAACCTGGGTTCGCCTGTCTGCTGAAACAGTTTACCGGGATGGTGGCCACTGCGCATGCTGCAGCTTCTTGGAACCACAGGTGAGAATTAAGTGGAACAGGTGGACACCTAAGGTGGAAAGAGCCCCGAAAGGACTCAGCAGCCATCACACCAAAGGTACATGCCCTACACCCCAACAATTCTCTGCCTGTGCTAATTTTGGCCTAATAATTTACACCAAGAAAACACAGGTACTTCATCAGTCACCACCACACCATCCATACATAGAACCATCTGTTACAACTAATGGAGAAGTTTTGAATGCTGTGAATAAGTTCACTTACCTTGGTAGTATACTTTCCAGGGATGTACACATTGACTATGAGGTTGATGTACACATTGCCAGAGCTAGCTCAGTGTTTGGGAAACTGAAGAAAAGTTTGGAAGAGAAGAGGTATTAGACTGACTACCAAACTGAAGGTCTACAGAGCTGTTGTGGTGACCTCATTGTTATATGCTTGTGAAACATGGACAGTCTACCAGTGCCATGCCAGGAAACTGAATCACTTCTATTTGAACTATCTTAGGAAGGTTCTGAAGATCACCTGGCAGGATAAGGTAGCAGATACTGAAGTCCTTGCTTGAACTGAACTGCCAGAATTCAAACTATGCTTAAGAAAGAACAATTATGATGGGCTGGCCTCATTCTTCGAATGCAAAATGTATGCTTGCCAAAGAGACTATTTTATGGAGAACTCACATGGGGCAGGCAATCACATCGTGGTCAGAAGAAATGATACAAGGACACTTTCAAGGGTCTCTCTCAAGAACTTTGGATTTGACTGTGCAACATGGGAGACACTGGCACAGGACTGTTCAGTATGGTGAGCCCACATCAGAAAGGGTGCTGTACTCTTTGAGCAAAGTAGAATTGAGATAGCAGAAAGTAAATGCAGGATGTGCAAATTTGGGATATCTACCCCAAATATTCACACAGACTATCTGTGCCCAACCTGCGGTAGAGCATTCTGAGCTCCTATTGGTCTGATCAGCCACAGTCAAACATTGAAATTTCACTTAATCATGGTGATATCATTTTGGTCCTCTTCAAAGATAAAAGACAATAATCACCACCAGGTATATGTATATGCATACAATAACCTCCACTTAATGGCTGGTTTAGAGTGATTATCAATAGTAACAGTTTTTCCTTCCCCCCAATTTCATTATTTTTTTCTTTTGCTCATTGAAAGGGCCATTCCCTGACTACTTCTTAAAGAGGCCTATTCACTGAATGGGTGTTAACCTCCCTCGAAGTGATTATGTCAAAAGGTCTAGCCTAAAAAGGCCAAGGTCTCCCATTGCATCCTGGGCCATCTCCAGTCATCCTGATGAAGATCTGGTCACTGGATCCAGTTGGCTCAGGAGGAGAAAGTGAGGTGACCCTGCACAACCTTCCCTCCCTCAAAACAAAGTCAAGTGCAAGTCTTTGGAACTGTTTGTTTGTTTGGCCAGATGAGACTCTGAGCAGCCACTCCCCTTTGAAAATCCAGATATTGGGGCTTCCTTCTCTGGTAACTATGTTTTTATGTAATGGTCCGACAGGTGGATCTGTCTGTTGATATATGATATATGTATTGCTTATGTCGGACAGTTGGAAGCATGTCTGTTGATTTTGATTTCTCTAAAGTTCAGGTTGCTGATTTTCCTCCTGAACTAAGTGAATGATACATGTGCTTGATTAAAGAGATTGTTGACCCCTCAAAAGCTGCCTTTCCTTTTAGAAAAGCAGATCAAAGAACATGTGATAGCAGGCCCTCTTGTGTATGTTGGAGTGCTTGCTTTTACACTGGCCCACCCCAGCCCATCTAGATCATCTAATTAGACTACTTGATGTTCCTTTCACTGTGACATCTGGCCTATACCAGACTACTTACCACTCCTTAATTGCATTCAGATTCTTTCACTGTCCTTTTTGTGTGTAAGCATCAGTCTTGCCCTTCATTAAGTGACAGATTCCCTAAGCATCTCAGCACTATAAGTGTTACAATAAACCTTCTCATTTGACTGGAAGGTTTATGTTTCATGAACTGATTCCAGGTGGATGCTGCCCTATACTCTGACACTTCAGGGTTCCCAGCAACCTTAAAACACATCAGATATTAGGTGTCTTGCTCAATATTATAGTGGTACCAAGTTCCAGAACTCAAATCTTCTGACTCTGAATATAATGGAAGCTGGTCTTTGAGGGAAATCAATATTCTATTATATTAATAACTAATTATTAATTTGTGATCCACCCTTTCCCACCTATTTCTATTAAGATCCAACTCCTGAAAAGATTAGGCCTGGCTTAGTGATAGATTACTTCTAGCCCCCAAGGCTCATGTTCCTTAACTAGGTTGAAGAGACCCCACCCAACTGGGAAACCTAATTTCTGTTTAGAGTATAAATAGAATCCAGTCTGGGCAAGACCGTTGCCTGGAGAAGGAAACTTTGAACCCCTTACGTGATCCTAGCTGTGTGACCCTGGGTAAGTCACTGACCCCTGATTGCCCTTCTCCACCCCCCCTCCCCCCAAACCCAAAGAGTTTATGGTTACCCTGTTTAGGAAGGAGGAAAACTAGCCAGAGAAGTTCATATGGAAATGACTTCCCTTGACCAAATGCCTTGAGGCCACTGAGTTTCATGATCAAGCCACATTCTTAGCAAAAGGAGCTGAAGACTTTTAGCCCACCTCCTCATTAAATATCGGCCAATCAGGGTTGTTGAGTTTTACTCTGTCTGAGAGTTGTTTGTCGGAAGGTACGCATCTGATTTAAGACTTTTTTGAGTCTTCTTTGGCATCTTTGGTTAATGAGAGAAATCACTGACCATCAGTTTATTGATTAGAGGCTAGCCTAATTAATAAATGGATTGTTGATTATTTTGAAACTCTTGTTTTTTGGGGGTTTTCAGAACTAGCATCAGGTAGGTAGTTAGACTACCCACATGCTAAGATTTGGAATATCCTAGGAAGGCCTACAGGGCAAAAATACCTTTCATTTGTTTTCCATGTTTATTGAAATTTCTGCCATTAAAGATTCATTTCTTTAGGTTACCATATAATCTATCCCTGCATCTTTCTGGGTCTGTGGCTGTGATTTCCTCAGTGTAAGGAGATTTAGTAGGATGGGGAGGCTAATGAAGTCTTTACATACTTGAATCTGGGTTATCTTGACCCTGAGGCCAGTTCCCTACTCACTAAGCCATATTGCTTCTGCATATATGTATATATGCTCATAAATAGACTCTTTCTCTCTCTTCATACACACACACACACACACACACACACACACACACACACACACATACTCACACTCAGGATGCCCATGTCAGCCAAACACAGAAAACTGTGTGTATATCCATAGTCACTATATGCTATAGGGCTTCATTCCCTGAAACTATAATTTTCAAGTCCTCACTGGTATATTTATCTTGTATGTAGTTATCCAAAGGACATAATATCTCCCCATAAACCTGAGATTCACCCACCTACAAAATATACAGTATTAATGGCAAGAATGGACACGAAGTTCAAAAATAGAAAGGCCTTCATCTATGTTGGGAGCATATGTGGCCATGGAATATGTGAGGAAGCAGGAATGCGAAGCAGCTGAGGCGTTCTCATCGTTTTTATTAATCTGGCTCTCAGTTTGCCTTGGAAGTTGCTTCATTGCTTGGTTATAGTCTTTATCACTTCCAGCTTCTGGGTCTTTTGAAATTCTGGCCTTGTCTACTATTTTGCCCTTACTAAGATAGAGCAGAACCTTACTCTAGGATATGTAGAAGTCTGCTAGTTTTACCCCCTTTAGAGTCTCAGCTTTAGGGTCTGTTATCTCCTAAGCAGCTGTGATATAGATACAAACAGTGCCTTAAGATTTAAAAATAATTTTAGGGATTGACTGTGAAGTCCCTGATTTATTTTCTAACCTGAAGGCACTCCAAAGTCTCCCCTAACCACAAAACTTCTCCTTATTCTGAACATGAAATTCCTTGTCCCTACCCCATCCTGGGGAAAGGGATTTTCAGTCTCCCTTATCTTGAGTCATGCACCATCCTCATCATGCAAGACTTTTGTTATCTTGCATGACTTACCCTAGATCTCCAACCCACTTAAGGAAATCCTAAAGTCATCCTATGTAAGTCTGACCCTTTTCCTTTTGTTTAGCTCCTTGCTAAATCTCAGCCTGATGCTTTTGTGTCAATAAAGCTCCCTTTGGCTAAAGAGAAGGTTTAAGTGAATTCATTCACATCTGAACCAGCTCTTCCACCTCTCTCTTCAACAGCAGGGCCCCAGACCTCAGAACCAGACTTTTTCTGTCACAGCTAATCCAATTTGTTACCACCACTAGACTCTGCTCCACCGGATGCTGCCAAGGTCATAGGGATGGAGAAGATAAAAATCCATCCCTTCTTGCCAAAATTCTCCAAAAGCACTCCTCAGGCCTGAAGGTCTCAATTCTTTCTCTAATTTGATTGGTCATCTCTCCTGATTTTAAATTTTCAGTCCTTCTCATTCACCCAAGATAGGAAATGGACAGAAAAAAAGGGCACTAGATCAGGTCCATTTTCTGTACTAATTCTCAAATGGGCCACTCAAGTTCTGATGCCTTTTACAAGCTATGAATGAGTCACTTGAAAGTCTAAAGCCTTAAAACTATGTAAAAGAGTCACTTAACATTTGAAAGGAACACACACTTTTGCAAACTGTAAAAAATTCTATTATCTCAACAAGATGATTGAGGTGAGAGAATGTGATCGTTCAAGAATCTACTAGTCTACAAATATATCCGTATATCTTGTTGACCTGAAAACTTAAAAAGAAAAGGCAGGTTAAATGCATACATTTTATGATTTAATTAATTAATTAATCAATTCCCTATTAAAGAAAACGGTAACATAATGCATTATGGAGCCAGAAATATTCTGGCTACCAATACAAAGAATTGGGCAGCCTTAAATATGTTTTAGGACAAAGAAGGGTTCTGTGTCCTTCAGATGTATGATCTCCATAAGTGATTGACTAGACCATTAGAAAGGAATTTCTTAAATGCATAGGTTGTAGATACAATAAGATAACAGAGTTTGACAAAGTTTCACATAGAAATTACGACCCAAGATGTCTGTGTTTTCTTTACCATTAACATGCCACAACATAGTTAGTATATGTCTACAAATATTAAGATATGGAAAATGTCCCCTTATTCAAGATAGTGTCTTAGGTTAAAGGTCTCTTAAGGAATGTTAAGTCAGTCCTGGCTGGCTTTTGTTGACATAGGAAGAGGCATTCTCTGAGTTTGCTTCAGAGAGAACAAAGAGATTATTCCAAAATTTTATATTAAACCTTATCAATCTATACACAAACATAATGTATGGTCAACCTTAACCAGAGATTTGGTCTAAAAAACAAATGGATCAGGTTACCCCCTAATCAGAGGTTTGCTCAAAAAGAACAAACAATGGGATTCAACCTTAACAGAGGTTTGATCTAAAGAAACAAACAAAATCACATGGCACATGTGCTATGCATGCTATTTTTTCTCTGTAAGCCAGAGAATCGTGCATACATGGGAGGTCAGACTAATTCTGAACTCCAGAAAAAGTCAGCTGAAGGAGAATTTTTATCCCCTTAGAGCAATCCCCTCTCCCTTCCTGATTCAGGATTCCTTGGCAGAAGAATGTTCTAGCCAGTAAAACCCAGCAGGAGAGTTTGGGTTTACTCAGAGAGCAAAACATGTCTGTTATTTCAACCAGGGTGCCTTTTCTGATTGGTTAGTTCAGGTTTGGGGCTAGTTCAGGTGAAGGGGGCTCAAGTTGGCTTACAGTATATGCCAATAATTATATACTTCGTATACGTGTATATATATATATATATATATATATGTATGTATGTATGTATGAGGAAAATGAGATTTGGAAAAATGTCTCTCATTCAGTTCACATGGTTTATAACTGATAGTGTCAAAATTTGAACAAAAGTTTTCTGACCCTAAGTTCTGGGGTCTTTATAATATATCACAGCTGCTTTTTATTAGCAGTCATTGATCAATGATCATATATTTAGAGTTGGAAGGAATTTTAGATGTCATTCAACCTAACCCTCTCTTTTGGCAGATAAGGAAACTACATCCCAGAAAACTAAGATGAGCTACCCTGGGTCACACATCTGGTAAATGTCTGCGGTGGGATTTGAATATAGTACTTTTTGACTCCAGAGATGTTTTAATGTGAATTTATCAGACCACATTTCTCTGTGACAACTGGCTAAGAATTGGGGATGGAGAAGGCAAAATTTTGATTTGGGGTAAGAAGAGAGGGTCATAATCTTAAGAGAATGGCACTAGAGGTCGCCTGTAGATAGGTAGTGGGGGTGGGGGTGGTATAAGAGCATTAGGCACTTGAGGGAGGATTATTAGGAAGAGGAAGAGGATACAGAAAGGATTTTAAGACAAAATTTATCTCAAAATTTTGCTGAGGGCTATTCATGGCTATCATAGTATTGGCCAAACTCCGCTTCAACTCATATCCTACAGATTTGTATATATTAGCCGGAATTCTGAAAGGTAACTTGAAGATTTATTCAACTGATGAAGGTACTTCTTTCCTTAGTCTTTTCTGAACTAAATATCTTAGATCTAATATTCTCTCCTAGTAATCTTTAACTGGCTGGGAAAGGTTTAACTGCCTCCTGGTGGTAGTGGGGAGGGGAGGGGAATGTTAGTGTGACACACTTCAAAGTTTCATGTTCATTTATCACTTTCTTAAAATCTAGACAGTCAACAAAACAATAAATCAAGGCATGATACAAAATGTATAAAAAAGCATTCACTTTTCTGAGTTGTAAGTACTTACAGAAGATTTACTTGAACTGATTCCAGCACACCTATCCTGACTGGGTTTCTCCAATTGTATTATAGTTCACGAGTTCTAACCCTGCTTAGATAACATTTTAGACCCACTCATTTAACATAATGGAAATTTTAAAGACTAGGAAAAAAATGTGTGATCTGGATACATGATGCAAGTATGATACATTTTCTAAAAAAATGAGGGTTTTATTTTTCTGTAAAAAGAAATCAAAGCTAATTGTTCTTTTTTCTTTGAGGCACAATTAATTTTTCCAATGATTCATCCAAAGTTCCTTCTTGGTTGTGTTACCAAATCATCAGTATCAAACTCAAATAGGAATGGGAGCCACTATCCATATATGAGGATCCCTGCAGGATAGGATGTATATTCATTTAGTTTTAAAATGTAAAATTATCTATCTTTTGGTGCATTTTTTATTTATTTTGTTAAATATTTTCCAATTACATTTTAATCTGATTTGGACCCACCATGGGTGTGTTACAGACCACATGTATCTCAACAGGTCATATGATTGACATTTCTGGTCTAAAGAACAATTAGAATTTGCTGCTAATCTTCCACAACTGTCTCTTTTTATTTACATGAAACAGATACAGAAAGTCGGAATTTCAAGTTTATAGGGACTCTATCTGTTTTGAACATATATTAATGACTGAGGTCCAACTATTCAGGAAGATATAAAGAAAATAAAGAAAATAAACCTTCAGCGATAGATTGTATACTGCTTGCCATTATACAGGCCAAAACTCAGTAGGAGACTGATGGATTTTTCAGCCTTGAGTCTTCAGAATCTTATTTACCTGAGAAGTGAAAATGAGTTAAAAAAATAGTTTACTTGATCTCAGAAAAAGTGTCGTGAGTACTATGAGTGAGAGAGAAATTCTGATTCTAATCCCCAAGGAATGTCTGAGTTAATATTTGAGTGACCCAAAGCCAGACCCTTTGTCCTCCCGACACACACAGAAAAGAGAATGTGTATATTTCTAAAATCCTAGAATAATAAACTTTAGTGTCCTTGTATGATTAACCTGAAATGAACTTTGCTTTTAGTCCCAGGAAAAGTTACCCAGATTAGACTTTGACTGACTTTTGGAATAATGATGAAGTTTTTTTAGACAATGAACCATGTCAGGTTGTTGTCCTTCCTTTTGAAGAGGACGGATGGTATCACGCAGAGTGATATCTTGACTTGCTCATGAATTGTATTTAAGTGAGGCAGAGCGGCACCAAGTCCTCAGCCTCACTCTCCCTCCCCAGAGTCATCCAAGTCCAGTGGCAAGGCAAAAGTCAAGATGACTGTGGATGAGTCTGGCCTCTTTGATGTCTGACCAAGCTCTAATCAATCTACCATGCCTGCTTCAGCTGCTTTCATGGCCATTGGAACAGACTGTTCTCATCCACCTATGTCACTGGGGGGAAGTCTTCCCATATTTGGGGTAGACATTCCTCCAACTCACTGATAGGTTTGAGGCTTGTAGGTTACCTTCAACCTGGTGTAGCCCATCTGTTGAGAAGGTTTATGTGTTATGGCCATGAGTGGCATAGCTTTTGGTAGACAATGAAGTTAGATGAGCAGCCCTGGGTTGGCAAACCCTCACACCAGAGGGGCTAGTCCTTTCTGAATACCCCATACAACTCTTGTCAATGAACATAAATATAAAGGAGACATTGTGTGTGACTCAAAGACTTTAGACTATATCGGGGACATTAAGATCTGCTCACAAATACATTCTTTTGGAGCTAGAAGAACCGTGGAATCAGTGGAATTTCAGAGTTGGGAAGGACCTCAGAGGCCATCTAATCTAACATCCGTAAGTAAATAGGAATCTCTGTACAACATGTTCAATGAGGAGCTCTGGTTAGGGAGGACACACTGTTTTCCTAGCCAGCCCATTCGCTTTTGGATAACTTTAATTTTAAAATATTTTTAATTGGCAAGAGTTTATTATTTTTAATTTTTCTCCCTATTCCTTGTACCCACAGAAAAAGAAAAAAGAACTCATTATATAAGTATAGTTAAGCAAAACAATGGTCCTATTTGACCACATCTGAATGGTATTTTTTTATTCTGAATATTAATCCATCGTCTCTGTCATGAAGTGGTTAGCATTTATTTTTTATTAGAATTCTTTGTGGAAGCATATTTAAAAACTCATTTTAGAAAATTATTATTTATTTTCATTTTTCTACAATCACTTCTATAAGTGTTACATTTTTCTCTCCCTCCCTGCCTCCTCTCTCCCCAAGACAGCATGTAATCTTACATGGGTTCTACACATACATTCTTATTAAATACATTTTCACATTAGTCATGTTGCATAGAAGAATTAAATGAATGAGAAAAACCAAAATAAAACAAAACATAACACAAGAGAAAAAAACATTCTTCATTCTGCTTTCCAATTCCATAGTTTTTTCTCGGGATGTGGATGGCATTTTGCCTCAAGAGTCCTTTGGGAATGTTTTAGGTCCTTGCATTGCTATGAAGAGCTAAGTCTGATGGGCTTCAGACTCTGGGAGCCTCCTTGACTTCCTCTTGAATCTTCCCACTTAATCTGGCCTTTCTTACTCAAATCTAATCTTCCCATTTGTTCAGTCAGTCTCTGGAAGCTCATCAAGATCTATATTCATTCTTATAGTGACCCCATCAAGATCTCTGGATTGCCCCACCTGCTTCTCACCCAAACCCTCCATTGTCTGACATCTCCTGATAGCCTCCAGCTGTTTCCAGCCTTTGACCCTCCTTGGATACCCTCCTTGGATTCCCTCCTGGGATTTCTCCTCAAGACCCTTCCTAAACCCTTCCTCCCATCACCCTGGACTACCCGACCACACCCCCCCCCACCCCCACACATCCCTCCTGTTTTCTGTATTTAACTTCCAGCTTGCCTCCACACAGGCGCTCAGATTCAATCCAGCTCACAGACTCTGTCTAGCTGAGATTCTATCTGACTCTCTTGTAAATACAAGCATCCCAAATGCTTAGGTTCCTTAAGAGACAACCCAGTTTGGCGAATCTTTAATAAACTTTGTTTTCTTTGGCTTTAAGAAGGCTTGAATTGAATTCATTTGAGCACGACCCGGACTGTTGGTATTTTGGGGTCCACCATCACCTCTCAGCCTCGGCAAGTCTACCAGAAAAATTCCTTGAACACTGGTTGTTACTGTGTGCAGTGTTCTCCTGGTTCTGCTCCTTTCACTCAGCATCAGTTCATATAAGTCCTTCCAG
The DNA here is from genome assembly GCA_028658325.1 of Potorous gilbertii. Lineage (NCBI taxonomy): Eukaryota > Metazoa > Chordata > Mammalia > Diprotodontia > Potoroidae > Potorous > Potorous gilbertii. Next base: position 447,376,829 of record CM053770.1, read on the forward strand.
GCTTCTCTGAAGTCTTCCTATTCCTCATTTCTTATAGCACGATAGCACGTTACATTCGTATACCACAACTTGTTCATCCATTCCCCAGTTTTTGGCCACCACAAAGAGCTGCTATAAAGATTTTTGATCATTTCTATGATACTCTTTGAGATACAGTCCCGGAAGCAATATTGCTGGGCCAAAGGGTGTGTACATTTTTGTAACCTTTTGGGCATAGTTCCAGATTGCTCTCCAGAATGTTTGGATCAGCTCACAGCCCCACCAACAATGAATTAGTGTCTCAGCTCTTCCACATCTACTCCAACATTTATCATCTTCCTGTTTTGTCATGTTGGCCAATCTGACAGGTGTGATGTGGAACCTCAGAGGTGTCTTGATTTGCATCTCTCTAATCAAGTGATTTAGAGCATTTTTTTCATATGACTATAAATAGCTTTAACTTCTTCCTCTGAAAACTGCCTGTTCATATCTTTTAACCATTTATCAATTGGGGAATGACTTGTATTCTTGCACATTTGACTCAGTTTCCTATATATTTAAATCTCATTTATAATAAACCTGAGAATATTAAATAAATTTTTTTGCTCTATTTTCTAGCTTCTTGGGAAAAACCCTTTGAATATTTGATAGGTTAAGATAAAAAGGAAAGGAAAGTCCTTTGGTGGTGGTGGCTGTTCAGTCGTATCTGACTCTTCATCATCTCATACAGAGTTTTCTTGGCAAAAATACTGGAGTGCTTTTCATTTCCTTCTCCAGTGGATTAAGAGAGGTTAAATAACTTGCCCATGGTCATATAGCTATTGAGTGTCCGAGGTCAAATTTGAATTCAAGGCTTCCTAACTCCAGGCTCAGTGCACTATCCATTGAGTCACCTAACTGCTTCCAAGGCCTTTGATAGGTGAATGGATTAAAGATAGTGAGAAATTTAACAAGAATTACTTATTCTCTGGGGCAGTTAGATGGCATGGTAGATAGAGTACTAGACCTGGAGTTAGGAAGACTCACTTTCCTGAGTTCAAATCTTACCTTAGATACTTACTAATTGTAAATAAGTGACGTGGTAAGTCACTTAACTCTGTTCGCCTCAGTTTCCTTATCTGTAAAACGAACTGGAGAAGGACATGGCAAACCACACCTGTATTTTTGCGAAGAAAACCTCAAATGGGGTCATGAAGAGTCAGACATGACTGAAAAATGACTGAACTGAAACAATATATAATCTAGATGAGAACATTGTCTTTCCCTGCCTCTACTCGAATATTGATTCATTTAAGGGCATCCTCCTTCCATTCACAGAAGTGATTAGTCTAGGGTCCACACCACAAGAAGTACAGTCTCCCATTGTGCTGGAGGAACTCAAACCACCTCCTATTAAATTTGGACTTTCTATATTGATCTTTATGAGGGACCTCACTGATTTCTTGGAGTTGTCTATGAGAAAAGATACAGATATGGTTGCTGAATTCTGCAGGGTTAACTCAGGCTGTGTCTTAAGATATTTCTTCCTTATTCAGGATGCCCTGTAAATGTTACCTGAAATTTCCTAGGGGCAGAGACTTATATCAGTGGGTGTGGGGTTGTTGTTGTTCAGTTTGCCACCTACCTGTCCTGGGTATGGGTTATTATGCCAGTTTGGACAGCTAGCCAAGCTAAAAATGGTTCAGATATATATATATATATATATATATATATATATATATATATATATGTATGTATATACATACATATATATATATATATGTATGTATATATATGTATGTATATTTATGTTAAATTAGATAAAACTGTTTCTGACGGACTGTTGCCTAAATGCAGAGTGCTGTAGTAGTATTAATACTTTTTCTTGGACATCTGAAATCATGTTTGATTTTTTCGACTTGATTAGTTCTTAATTAAGAACTATTCATTTTCACAGTTGATATGAATGTATAAATTGTTCTGGTTCTGTTCCGTTTATACACATCTTTCTAGTCTCTTTGGAACCATCTCTTTTTTCATTTCTTACAATGTAACAGTATTCCATAACACTCATATGCCATGATATGTTCATCCTGACAGAAATTATTATTTCTCTCTTACATGAATAAAGGTTCACGAATGGGGAGATGCCAGATTTTTTTACTTTCCTATTTCCTCATTCAGAAATCAGTCAACATCTGAAGGACATTGCTGATAATGAGACTGGATTAACTTTCTCATCAATCTTGTTCAGATGCATCCAACTATGGATGTTCTAGTCAGGCTAGGGTGGAGGGCAGGTCTTTTGTCTAGATTGCTGGGGGCTAGGGGTAGTCTGGGAGTAAAAGTACATAATCAAAGTCAGTGTTCCACAGACCAGCATTAAAATAGGCCCACCTGTCTTTATAATAGTCATTATTCTAATTAATTATTAACCAATCAGAGCTAATCACCACCTATTGGACATGCCCACTCTTTCAAGGGCATATGAGAGTCAAGAAGCCTCCATGATCTGTCATTGGTCTATGAGCCGGTAAAATGACCCTTTTATAATTTGCTAGCCATGGTTATTAATACAATCATTAAATACCCAGAAATTATGTCTCTTGAACTTTTTTAATCTGTCATAATCCATTCTCTAGTTAATGGGAAGGCTGTTCCAGTTTCCAATTCTTTGATACTACAAAAACTACTACAAATTTTTTTTTGTATATACACAACCCATTTTTTTTTTTTAATCTCTTTGGAGTGTAGGTCTAATTGTAGTATTACTGAATCTAAAGGCATGTTAACTTTCAGGGTACAATTCTAAATTGTTTTCCAGAAGGTGAGGATTGACTTACACTTCTACCAACCGTGCATAAATGTGCCTTTTTTTCACACACCCCCATTTTTCTTTTCTTTTTTTTATCTTTGCCAACCTTATAGGTATGAGGTGGAACTTCAGAATTGCTTCAATTTTTTTTTTTTTTTAGTTATTAAGCATTTTTGGAGCATTTCTTCTTATGACTATAGTGAGAGTTTCTTTCTTTGAGAACTGCTTGCTCATATCCTTAGACCATATAACAATTGGAGAATGACTATTATAAATTGAATCTGTTTCTTAGAGATCTTGGAAATGAGATCTTTATCAGATAAACTTGCTATAAGAATTTTCCTGTTAACTGTTTCCTTTTCTAATTTAGATGTATTGGATTTGCTTGTGCAAAAACCTTTAAATTTTGTAGAATCAAAATTGTCCATTTTATTTTCTGTGATCCTTTCTATCTTCTCTGATCATGAACTCTTTCTCTATCCATAGATCGAAAGGTAATTTCTTCCTTGTTCCTCTAATTTATTTTTAAAGTATTTATTTATATTGGGGTCACATATCCATTTGGAGCTTGTCTTGGTATAAAGTATGAGGTGTATGTCTAAATGACAATTTCTGCCACATTCTGCCCGGTTTTCCCAACATTTTTTTTTTTTTTTATCAAATAATGAGTTCTTCTCCAGTAGCTGAGGCTTGGGGTTTGTCAAGTACTAGGCTTCTAGTTATGTTTGCTGCTATGTATTCTGCTCCTTACCTGTTTCACTGATTGAGTGATTCATTTTTTTTTTAAACAAGCACCAAATTATTTATGAGAATTACTGGCTTATTGATAGTTTGAGATCAGATTTTGCTTGACCTTGTTCTTTCCCACTGGTTTCCATAATTTCCCTTGATATTTTTGAATATGATGCCATCTTAGGAGGGGCAACCTTGGACTTAGACGTAGATTAGAGAAAAAGTCTCCCCACTTCTACCCTTTAGGACAGGGCCTCAACTAAGTCCAACCCCAGAGGAGGAATGACCTTGTCCTCAGGTATAAAATAAAGAATATATCTCTACCTCTGTTCCTCTCTTCCTTTCTTCAGTTAAGGGCTATCCCCAGAGGAAAGGAGAACTTTGGTGTCTAGGGAGAAGGAAAGATCCTAGGTGGATCTCAACTTAATCTGATCCTGAGAGGAAGGAGGAGTCTAGGCAAATGTGAAGGGAAGAGCCCCTAGGAAAGGCCTCAAGTTGCTCTGATCCCCAGAATAGGGTGAACTTTGATTCCACCCACGAGACAAAGGAAAGGTTCCTAGGTAAAGGAGAAGATGGATCTGTCCCTAGGAGATAAGGATAACAAGATAAAGAACCAGAAATGAGTAAATTTTTTTTTTTTAAAAAGAAACTTTTACAATAAGGACGTTCAAAACACAAATCCAGAAAAGGAGATAACTGGAAAACATCTACAAATAAAACTTCAAAGAAAAATAGTTTGCTCATATGATCGATTAGAATTCCTAGAACAAATGATACAACAATTTTAAAAAGAGTTAAAAATGATATTGTAAGTGAAATGAGATCTATAAAAGTGACCTGGAAAGAAAATAAACAGTTAAATAGAAGAAGCACAAAATCTTTCCCAAGTAACAGACTCCCTAAAATTAGAATGTACCAAATATAAATTATTGTCCCTAGAATATAAGCAGAAACATTAAAGCATAGTAAAAAGAAAACAGCAACAATGACAACAGCAAAACATAGGAGTCACTGGATTCAGAAATGAATTCTATCATTCAAAAAATAATTCATTTCAACATTTTCCACACTGCAAATGTAACAAAAGAATAGATCCAACCAAATTCCTTCAATGATACAAATGTAGTCTTCATTCTCCAAATATTGGCCTAAATAAGGGGAGTCCAAGTTGAGAAAAAAAAACCAGAGACTAACACCTATATCCCCAATGCATACACATTGGTGAATAGTAAGGATGGTGGTAGAAACACACCCATGTTTGATTGATATTTTACACTGTCTTGTTGAAGAACTGGTTGACAATTGACACAATGCAATAACAAGCATTTGAATTCTCACTATACAATAGGAATAATCCCTACTTTCCCACTAAAATTTGTTTTGGGAGACCACAAAACCAGGCTAGAAGTATTAGTTTCTCTATTTTTCTATAGCAACCAACCAATCAATAAGCAAGTATCTTTTAAGTACCTACTGTTTGAGGCTCTGGGGATACAAGTATAAAGAATGTCAATTCTGAAACACAAGCAGTTTATATTCTAATAGGGTATATAATATACATTACATGTCACATGTATATATGTAAACATGGATGAGTACATATATGAATATATACTGAATAAATATAAAATGAATAGATACAAATACATACAAAGTTAAATAAAGATCACGTGGCAGGAAGGGCAATAGCAGTTGGAATTATCATGTCAGGAAAAACTTCATGCAGAAGATGCTGTTTGAATTGTGTCTTAAAGGTGGAGGTAAGGTAGGCAAGTGGAACTGAGAGTACGAAGGCACAGAGGTGAGAAATGGAGTTTGGTTTGTGAGAAATAGGAAAAAAGGCTTGTTTGGACTGCAGAGCTCAAGGGGAGGAATAATGTATATTTATACTGGTAAGAAATGATGGGACCCGGTTGGGTAGGGTTTTAAAAACTGAATGAAGGTCTATGTATTTTATCCTAGATACAATAGGAAGCCATTGGAGTTCACTGAATAAGGCAATTGTATTATTGTCAGGTGGGTACTTAGGGAAAATTATGTTGGTAGCAGAATATAGGATAGGCATGAGAAACTTGAGGCAGAGAATGTATATATACAATTCATATATATGTGTGTATATCTATGTATATTTATAGATATATAGTGTGCACGTATATACATAGATATACACACATATACTTTGAGCTGAATTTGGAAGAAAACAAGGTTATCAAAGAAGTAAAGGTATAGTCCAGTCCCAGGAGAGAGCAATTGCAAAACCACAGGAAGGGGAGATGGCAGGGCACATGTGAGAAACAGCAAGAAAGCCAATTTAACTGGAACAGAGAGTGTTAAGTAGGTGAATGAAATATAAACAAGCTGGAAGCATAGCTTGGGGCCAGGTTGTGATTGGCTTTAATGCCAGAGGAGTTTTTTTTTTTTATCTTAAAATCACTATACCTGTAGAATGAAGAATTGGAGAATGATGGGGTCAGACCATTCATTCATTCAAAATCACTTTAGTGGCTAGGTCAAAATGGATTGGACAGGGGATTGATTAAAGGGGAAGGAAATCAATTAGGAAGGTACTGTAAAAATGAAGGTGAGAAATGAGGAGAGATTGAACTACGGTGGTGGTCGCATAAAATGTATGTGAGAGATGGAAACAATGTGATTTAGCAGGTTATTGAATAAATTAGGTGGGGAGAGTAAGATTAATGAAGGTTGATGTTGAGGTCACAGATCTGGGTGGCTGGAAGGACAGTGGAACTCTTGACCAAAATAGGAAAGTATGGAAGAAGGGTTGCAGGATGAAAGATAATGAGTTTTGTATTAGACATGCTGATTTCAGACTCCTATTGAACATCCTATTCCAAATGTCTAGTAGGCAGTTTGTGACACAGGACTAGAGTTGAGGAGAGAGACTAGGGCTGGATATATAGATCTGGAAATTGTCTACAGAGAAATGATAAACTCATGAACTAATGAGGTCACCAAATGAAGACAGAAAAGAGAAGAGGATGTAGGACAGAGCATGACCAGGGGCAGGCTGGGGGTGGAAGTGGGCATGGAAAGAGACAGTAATGTGTTATGATCTAGCAAGACACTGAGGAGCTGTCATATAGGCATAAAGAAAACCAAGAGAAAAACTATCATTAAAAATGCAGAGAGGAAAGAATATCCAGGATAGGGTGGTGAATGGTGTCAAATGCTGCTATGAGGTCAAGATTTTCATCTCTTGTAAAGGCCTTTGCAAAAATTGGCATGTCTTTAATATATTTGATAAAGAATTTTCTACCTTATCTTTAAAAGGTAAAACAGAAACTGTTTCTCCCTCCCCTTTCCTTCTTTTGTAGGACACCAGACAATACATTAAATGGAAGTACAATAATAAAATCTGAAATGCAGTTAGACTACTTTTCTGAATTTTCTTATAAATGTGTAGTTTTTATTATTTCAGTTTACTTAGGAACTGATGAAGCTGAAAATAACCAAAAGACATTAATTAACTGTACTAGTCAGGTCCAAAGAAAATAGCAGACCTACTATTATATAAAAAATTCAAAAGAAGCTTTGAGAATCAGTGAGCTTGCAATCTGATAAGAAGTCTCCATTTAAAGGAGTCTAGGAAAATGATTAGTTGTTTCTATTGGGTAAAGACTTGTACTTCCACTGTTAGTATCTGTAGGGTTGGAGAGTTGAAGGGAAGTTGGGGTAGGAGGAAGCTTAAATAAATCTCATGTATTTTTACGGCAATGTGTAACTTTCTTATTTTGAAAGGTTATCTGAAGAATTCTCTATATTCGCTGTTGGGATAGTAAATACTAAAAACACCAAGGCAAACACTGAAAGTTCAACAGATCTTAGCGATCATTTAACTGGTAACTTTTGAAAACTGAGACATTTAGGTGGAAATTTTCATTTGCTGAAAAAAGTTGAGTTCTGGTATATTTCTTCTCACCAAATGTATTCATGTAAAGTCTGGATGACCATTTATTGGGTACATCGTTCAGGAAATTAATTTTCAATTACAGTTGGACTAGATGGTCTCTGAGATTTCTTTGAGCTCTGAGAACTCTGTAGGCTCTTTGAGTAGGCTCTTAACAAACCCTCCTAGTAGTTAGGGAGAGATGGTTTGCTTTTGGTGCTCTCCTGGATATTTTGACATGAAGTTTATGTTGTCAGAAAACTATATAGGATCCTGTATTTCTTTTTTTTATTTACAGAATTTAATTTCTTTATATAAATTATGTATTTCTCTGGGCAGACAGCCTTTACCTTATTGCATTAACAGCACATCTGCAATACCAAGCTACAAGACAAATCTTGACAAGAGTTTGTATTCTTCAATGTAGCACTTGTATACCAGGCACTCTTGAGAGGATAGGGGCAAGGAAGCTGCCAGCCTCCCTTAACAGGATCTGCTGGGAAGGGTAAAAGTGGGAAGGAGGAAAGGTATGCCTTTCTAACAGGACTCCCAGGAAGGGCAACATGCAGAGCTCACAAATGAACTCTAGGGAAGGCCTGGGAGGGTGTGTTAGAAGGCCAACAAGCCTAATGCACACTGAGACTTAACTCCCTTTATTTGGGAAGTTCTACTCTGAAGGAAGCCTCTTCACTTGTAACAGGTCGCCCTGGCCTAGCTGTGTGTTTTATAGTAACGGGTGAGCTACAGTTGTCAGAATTAGCAGCAATTAAGACTATGTCATGCACTGACTGAGGTGGATTCTATCTTGTGCCACAGCACATAAATAGAGAATGAAAGTCATGTATGTCTCAGTGATTAGTGCCAAATCAAGACTTAGGGCTGCTTTGGTAGAAGTCCCAAATCAAGCTTGAATGTGAAGCTGCTTATCAGGCACAGAGGTCCCTTGGACCACACTCACAGTGTGGACAAATGGAAAGCTCTGATATCAGGGTCTTTCAGCCATTGGTCAAAGCTGTAATGAGACAGGACAGTATAGGCAGAGTGAAGGGGACCCCTGAGTTGGTGGAGGAGAACCCCAGGGCTGTACTAAGGGTTATCAGGCTGTGATTGAAATATGATTGAGTCTTGCTTGCAGATAGAGAATCAGGGTTGGGTGGGGAGGCTGGCTGGGACAAGGTTCTGGGAAAATTGCAAGCCCCTGGAGTTCCTTTTATTCTGTGTTTGTAATACATTCGTGACAAGCTGATTTCATACTCCAAAGAACATTTTAGACACAGGGGTAGAAAGGGGAGAGGAAAGCAGTGATTTGGTATGGGGTGTTGCACCAAGTGAGGCCTTCACGAGAGCAGCCACCACAGCTTTGGCACTGAGGCTACACAGGTCACTGTAGGTCTGGCCAGTTGCAACAAAGGCAATGGGTTTGCTTGTGATACATGTCATAGAAACGGCAGCACCCATCCTGTCATCAATGGTATCGAATTTGGTGACAACAATGCCATCAATAAGCCAGGGTGTCTGAGCTGTAGAGTGATCAGCCAGAATTCTGTTGAATTTTACCAGGTGATCTACAGCTTCATTTCCCACCAAGGCTTCCCCAACAAACAGCACCAGGTCGGATGTGTTGACAGCAATGAGTTTGGCCAGAGCAGTCATCAAGGGTACATTGTCTTGCTTTCGGCCACCTGTATCCGCCAAGACCATATCAGAGGCCTGATTCTGAGCAAAAGAAATGGAATCCTTGGCAATGCCAGCAGCATCCTTGCCAGAGCCCTTCTCAAACAGGTGCACTATAGTTCAGTCACCATGGTTCTCTGAGGGAGGGTGCAGAGCACTAAGATGCCCGGTGTGCTTGCACAGCTGCTCCATCGCCCCTTCCCAAAATGTATCACAGACAGCAATGGGGATGCATATTTTTCTTCAACAGCCAGAAGGAGATCTTGGCAAGATTTGTGGACTTGCCCACTCCATTGACCCCACAGAAAATAACAACATAAGGATACCGACTGTGCTGAGAATCCATGATATCTTGGCACATGTCTGCACACTGCTGTGGCTGCAAGATCTGTACCAATGACTCCTGTAAGACTGCTTTACTGTTGAAGTCACAGAGCTAAATAAGCCCATCACCTTCCCTTCCAGCTTGTTGGTGACAGACTCACAAAGCTGGAGAGTGATGTCTGCAGCCACATTCTTAGCACTTAGGTGGTCTTGCAACTTGCCCAGCACACATTCCATATTGTCACAACTTAAGCTCTTAGAGTCAACCAAGTCTTTCAGCATCCCAAACATGGCCCCCCTGCCCCGCCCAGGCTCCCTTTGTAGCACTGGGTTTGGCTGAATTCTGAGCTGCTGCAGTCTAGATCTTGTAGCTGTCTCCCTTCTCCCCACACCTCCCTGCTGAGTTTCTTGCATCAGATTGATGTCCTCTTGTAAGGTGGTCTCAGGGGTTCCATTGGTGGTTGGTGGGCTATAGTCCAATCCTTCTTTGTTGGCACAGCCACTTAGTGCCCACACCAGAGGTGCCTTTTTGCCTTTCTCCTTTAGTGCATGTGACTTTGAGGACTTATTGGACTTCTCAGCACCTCTCCCAAGCTTCTGCATGAATTCCTCACACTTCTTGCACGTCAGCCCTTCTTTGGACAGTTCCACCTCACCCCCAGGGACAATTGGGAGATCAGCTTTCCTGTAGGGGCTCCTTTGCTGGTGAGAGAGGAGCCTTCAGGACCTTCTTTCTTAGCCCCCTTATTTTTCTTGTTGCTCTTAGCTTTTTTCCTTGGGCTTCTCCCCATGTATCTCAATCATGGACCTCACAGTTTTCTTGGCCTTTTCAGAATCTTCAAACTTCTTCATGGCAGTGGGAGCACACATCTTACTGCTCTCCTCCGTTTTCCAAAGGAGATGCATGAAGTCATTGTAGAAGTCAAGGATGCCTTTTAGTAGACTCATGGCACTGTGTTAGATTTTGGTATGACCTTGTCTTGGAACAACTGATGCACATCATCTATCAATTTGTCTACATACCTTAGCATTAAGATTTTCTGAAAACCAGCCACAAACACCAGCTCAAACTGGTTGTCCAGCTTGTATTTGAGTGTGAGTGCCTCATGGTTAAAGGAGTAGTTGCCTCCCTGCTCCTGCAGCAGCCTGGAGAGGATCAGTGCTTTGACTGGCGGGGTGCCTAAGTCACTCATGCCACGGAAGCACCAGAGTTGAGCCAGGAGAGGGAGGATCCTGTATTTCTAAGCTGAAAGGTATCTTGGACATCATCTCTCCCTCCCTTTCTTTTTTCTGAAATTAACCGTTTTTTAAATTATTATTTTATTTGTTTACGGTGTTCTACAATCGCTTCCATATATCTTTTTTCCCCCTCCTTCTCCTCTACCTCCCCACTCCTTCCATGAGATGGCATAAATTTTATATAGGTTCTACACATGCATTCCTATTAAATACATTTTCATTTTAGTCATGGTTCATAGAAGAATTAAAATGAATGGGAGAAATCATAAAACAAACTAAAACATAATACAAAAGAAAATGATCTGCTTCATTCTTCCGTCAAATTCTATAGTTCTTTCTCTGCATGTGGAAGGCATTTTGCCTTGAGACCATGGGGAATTTTTTAATTCCCCATGTCTTTGCATCTCAATGAAGTACTAAGTCTACCAGAAAAATGCCTCATACACTGTGGTTGTTGCTATGTACAAACTTCTCCTGGTTCTGCTCCTTTCACTCAGCATCAGTTCATATAAGTCTTTCCAGGCATCTCTGAAGTCTTCCTATTCATCATTTCTTATAGCCCACTAGTATTCCATTACATTCATATACCACAGTTTATTCAGCCACTCCCCAATTGATGGGAATCCCCTCAGTTTCCAGTTTTTGGCCACCACAAAGAGAGCTGCTATAAATATTTTTGTATGTGTGGAATTCTTTTCCATTTATATTTTCCCAGATAGTCTGTATAGTATTGGAATTGACTGTTCTTTAAATGTTTGATAGAACTCACTTGTAAACCCATCTGGCCCTGGAGATGTTTTTCCTAGGGAATTCATTTATGGCTTATTCAATTTCCTTTTCTGAGATGGGGTTATTTAAGTACTCAACTTCCTCTTCTGTTAATCTGGGCAATTCATATTTTTTAAAGTAATCATCCACCTCATTTAGATTGTCTAATTTATGGGCACACAGTTGGGCAAAGTAATTTCTAATTATTGCTTTAATTTCCTCCTCATTGGAGATTAGTTCACCCTTTTCATTTTTGATATTGGTAATTTGGTTTTCTTTTTTAATCAAATTGACCAAAGGTTTATCAATTTTATTGGTTTTTCATAAAACCATTAGTTCAAGAGTTTTCTTAATTTCAAATTTATTAATCTCTCCTTTGGTTTTCAATATTTCTAATTTGGTATTTACTTGGGGATTTTCAATTTGTTCATTTTTGAGCTGCATGCCCAATTCATTGATCTCCTCTTTTTTATTCATGTCGGCATTCAAAGATATAAAATTTCCCTTAAGAACTGCTTTTGCAGTATCCCATAAGATTTGGTAGGTTGTCTCATTATTGTCATTCTCTTGAATGAATTTGCTCATTGTTTCTGTAATTTGTTATTTAACCCATTCATTCTTAGGATTAAATTATTTAGTTTCCAGTTAGTTTTTGGTTTATATTTCCATGGGCTTTGATTTTGTATAAGTTTTATTACATTATGATCTGAGAAGAATGCCTTGACTACCCCTGCCTTTCTGCACTGGATTGTGAGGCTTTTATGGCCTAGTACATGGTCAATTTTTATATATGTGCCATGAACTGCTGAGAAAAAGATATATTCCTTTCTATTCCCATTCAGTTTTCTCCAGAGATCTATCATATCTACCTTATCTAGAGTTCTATTCACCTCTGTAACTTCTTTCTTGTTTATTTTGAGGTTAGATTTATCAAGTTCAGAGAGGGGGAGGTTGAGGTCCTCCACTAGTACAATTTTGTTCTCTGTTTCTTCCTATAACTCCCTTAACTTCTCCTCTAAGAATGTGGATGCTATACCAGTTGGAGCATACATGTTTAGTAATGAAATTGCTTCGTTGTCTATGGTGCCTTTAGCTGGATATAGTTTCCTTCCTTATTTCTTTTGATTAGATCTATTTCTACTTTTGCTTTGTCTGAGATGAGGATTGCTACCCCTGCTTTTTTAACATTAGCTGAAGAACAAAATATTCTGCTCCAACCTTTTACCTTTATCTTGTGTGTATGTCCCCATTTCAGATGTATTTCTTGTAAGCAACATATTGTTGGTTTATGGTTTTTAATCCATTCTGCTATCCATCTCCGTTTTATGGGAGAGTTCATCCCATTCACATTCACAGTTATGATTCCTATCTGTGTCTTTCCCTCCATCCTCTTTCCCCTTGTTTATACTTTTAGTTTTCCCTTCTCCCTTCTCCTCCACGATAGAGTTTTCATTTTTAACCACTGCCTCCCTCAGTCTTCCCTCCCTTCTTTCAGCCCCTCTCCCTTTTAATACCTTTTTCCCTTACTACTTCTTCCCTCCCTTTTAGCCTCCCCTCCCTTTTCTTTCCTCCTTACCCTCCAACTACTTATAGAGCTAATTGTATTTCTATACTTAACTGAGTTTGTTGTACCTTCCTTGAATCCAATCAGATGAGAGTACCTCTCAAACAATGCTCATCTCCCTCCCCTTTTTCCCTCTACTGTAATATATTTTTGTGCCTCTTCCTGTGATGGAATTTTTTTTTCTGCCTCCTCCTTTTCACATCTTCTATTATAATCCCTTTGCATCCTTAAATCACATTTGCTATCATCACACCATTTAATTTATACCCACTCCCTCTATCTATGTATATCCCTTTTACATTTCATAATAAATATACAATTTTCAAGATTAACAAGTATCATCTTCCCTTATAGGGATGTAAACAGTTTGCCCATATTGTGTAACAAGTTTTTTCCCCCTGTTTATCTTTTTATGTCTGTCTTGAGACTTGAGTTTGAAGACTGAATTTTCCATTGAGTTCTGTCCTTTTCATTAGGAAGATCTGGAAATCCCTTATTTCATTGAATGTCTATCTCCTTGCTGAAATATTATGCTCAACTTTTCTGGGTATTTAATCCTTGGTTGTAGTCCCAGTTCCGTTGCCTTATGGAATATCATATTCCCATTCCTTCAGTCTTTTAATGTAGAAGCTACAAGATCCTATGTGATCCTGACTGTAGTTCCTTGATATTTGAATTGTTTCTTTCTGGTTGCCTGCAGTATTTTCTCCTTTATTTGATGGTTCTGGCATTTAGTTTGAGGTCCCTTTCAGGAGGTGAGTGGCCTTTTAATGACTATTTTGGCTTCTGGGTCTAGGACTTCTGGTCGATTTTCCTTGATGATTTCTTGGAAGATATTGTCCAGGCTCTTGTTTTCATCATGGCTTTCTGGTAGACCAATAATCCTTAGATTTTTTTTCTCTCCTGGATCTATTTTCCAAGTCAGGTGTTTTTCCAATTAGATATTTTACATTTTCTTCTATCTTTTCATTCTTTAGATGCTGTTTGACTGATTCTTGATGTCTCATAGATTCATTAGCTTCTACTTGCCTGATTCTATTTTTTTATCAAATTGTTTTCCTCAGTTAACTTTTGCATCTCCTTTTTCATCTATCCAACTGTTGCTCTTTTAAGCAGTTATTTTCTCCAGTTAGGTTTAGTACTTCCATTTCCATTTGTCTAATTGTCCTTTTAAATTCTTCTGATGTCTTTTTCCATATTTTTAAAGTTGTTGGCCAGTGTTTCTTCTGTTTCTCTAATTTGTGTTTTAAAATCCTTCCTGAGCTCTTCCAAGAAGGTTCTTTGTGCTTCAGGCCAGTTCATATTCCCTTCTGAAATTTCAAATGGGAGTACAGTCTCAATGATGACCTCTTTGGTATTTGTGTGTTGGTCCTTGTCTCAACAGAAAGATTCTATGGTCTTTTCTGCTTTGCTTCTGACTCATGATAATAACCCTTTTCCTGACTTTTAAAGTAGATTTCTGCATTTGTGGCACAGGGAGCTCTATTCCATGGTTCTTGTGCCTAAAACTTGAGGCTTTGTATGTTGTGGCCTCTGGTTCTTTCAGCTAGAAGCTAAAATGCTGCAGCCTACCTGGTGCTGAGATGGCTAGTGTTGGAAAGCAGAGGCCAGGTGAAGTCTTTTTGAGTTTTCCCACAGTTACACTGGAGCTAGCTCGTTAAGTATGGGGAAGGGGTAGTCTGAACACAAGAGCATAGTCAAGCTCAGAAGTCGGTGATCCCATCTGTGCTACTGTCTTCCTGATTCTCCTGGGGTGCTGAGGCACACCTGGGGTCCTAGTGTTGGCTTCACCCCCTGGGACTCAGGATCTTCTCTGGTTTGTTGAGGTGGGGCTGTCGGGACAGCTCTGATCCTGCACTGGTCCCCTTTGGACACAGCAAGAGGGACCTTCCTTAGCTATCTTTCTAGCCTCCCAGGTTAAGAGTCTGTTTTTATCCCTTCTGTTGCTCCCACTGGTCCAGGGTCTTTCCCTGGGAGATATTCTCTGGGCTTTTAAAGGTCAACAAGGGGAAGGAGATAGCAATTACTGATCACTCCACCATCTTGGCTCCCAACACAGTGCACTTTGAAATCCATAGATTGGACAACAATAGGTTCTGGTCCAAACTCCACTTAATGGCTGTTTTCTGGACCCTCCTGGCTTAATAGTGATTATCAGTAGCAACTGTTACTCTTTCCCTCCTACCTTGATTTACTTATACATTTTTTATTTTGCTCATTAAAAGGGCCATTCCTTGACTACTTTTTAAAGAGGACTGTTCAATGAATGGGCATCACTTCACCTGGATAGGCCTTAGGTGAAAAAAGCCAACGTTTCCCATTGCATCCTGGGCTGTCTCCAGTCATCCTTATGACTATCTGGTCACTGGATTAAGATGGTTCTGGAGGAGAAGTGACCTCACTCAAAACAAAGTCAAGTGCAAGTCATGTCATCATTTCTTTGATGTCATGGTCTTTTTCAAAAATGAAGGACAAACACAACAACAACAGCTCCAGGGTATCCATAAGCCATTTTTTTTAGTCTTTCTGAATTGATAGTTTCCAGTTCTTTGTCACCATAAAAAAAGCTGTGGGTTTTTTTTTTTTTGTACATGTAGACCTTTTTCCTCTTTTTTGATCTCCTTGAGGAATAGATCTAAATGGCGTATTCTTAAGTCAAAGAGTATGCACAATTATTAATACTTTGGTCATAATTCCAAGTTACTTTCCAGAATGAGTGGAACAATTCACAGGTCAAAAATTCATTAACATATTCATTTTCTCATATCAACTCCAACATTTAGGATATTTTTTAGAATCAGCTTTGCTGTCTTATGACCATGAGGTGGAATCTGAGTTGTTATAATTTTCATGTCTCTGTTGGGGGCAGAACATTTTTAAAAATGTAGCTATTTATTACTTGGGTTTCTTCCTTTGAAAGCTGCCTATTCATATCCTATGGCCATTTCTATTTGGGTAATGGCTCTTTTTCTTATAAATTTGTATCAATTCCTGATATAACTTGAACATAAGACTGTTATCAGAGAAATTTACAGCAAATATTTTTCCCCATTTACCTTCATCTTTCTTAATTTTAGCTGCATTGGATTTGTTTATGCTGAAACTTTTAAATTTTATGAAGTAAAAATTGAGCACTTTAATTTTTGTGATATCTAGTCATGAATTATTCCCTATCCATAGATTTAAAGTGCATTTTCTCCCTCTTTCCTCTAATTTGTTTATGATGTTATCCTTTATGGCTAAGGGATGTTCCTACTTGGAGCTCATTTATAACTTGTTTATCTCCCCCCCCAACAAAACAAAACAAAACCTAGATAAAGAAATAAAAACACGAGGAAACAGTATATCTATCAAGGAACAAAAAGTTTCAGGGCATATAAAGGGAAGCATTAACAATTTTGACAATTTTTGAACAAGTTGCCTAAAAAATACTAGAACATTATTGATTATTAAAAAGGCTTTGTTTCATTTTTGTATTCATTGTTTATTTAGTTGCTACATAATATACATATGTGCATTTAAACATATATCTAAAATAGACCCAAATATAATAAGAACACTAGAGTAGTTGATGTCCACATGGGAAACTGTTCTCTAAAGCACAAGTACCAATACAATAATGTTAGGAACAATTGGTAGAAAACATTGCATTTTCTAGGGCGATAGTTTAAGCTTCTAATGGTTCTGCCCAGCCTTAAAATTGACATTATTTCTCTTAAAAAGACCTGAGTATGGCTTCTATATTAAAGAAAGAGTTGTAAGAACACATCTTATTATTCCCTTGGCATTCAGGATTACATCAAGTTGTATGTCAAGATACTATTAGAAGATACGTCGTTTTCCAGAGCTAAGGCCTAGCAAGCAAGCTGTGCCCTGAGCTTGGCGTAACGACAGTCCCCTGTGCTTGTAACTGCCAAGTGAATTGAACCAGCTGTCCTCCTGCTGTTCATGCTGGTGCTAACCCTGGTTCTATGCCCCACTGAACAACCACAAGGCTCAATGATCCTAGCAAACTAGAGATGTTTGTTGTGGTCCATCTGTGGACTTGGAGACTGTTTACACAAGACCCAGGAATGCCTGTGTTGTGATCCAGGTGGTTACGGTGTTCACACTTAAAAACCCTACTGGTGCCATAAAAAGGTGGACTTCTTTCTTGGGAAGGACTTCACTTGCAAGCCACTTCCCTCACTTTGAAATTAAACTAGTGTTTAATTCCTGACTCCTCTGTCTCTCTAGCCTGCTCTGTTTGACTTCCTTCATCCACGGGTTAGAGCCTGGTTTGATCCAGTTGATATGTGTTTAATGTGAAAAACATGTTAAATAACATTTTTGTCTTGAAGAATCTTTATCCAATGATAGCAGATGTCATTTGGAGTTTATAAGTGTAAATTCTTAAACTATACCAAGGAAAGATAGAGACTGGAAGCCTCAGGCTTGAATTTAGGGCTCACATTGAGCTAGAGGAGAAGGACATAGTTACAAATACATTGTATTCTTCTGGAAAGACACACTAAGAGAAAACTGGGGTAGTGTATATCAACTTACTGTGGGATATCCTGAAACTAAAGTTTTCCTAAGTTTTCCTCCAAGCAGAAATGCATTTTTTAAAGCAAGCAATTAACAATTACACAATACCAGTTTTAACATTTACTTTAGGTATGGTAAAATGGATCTTAACAGATTTGGAAGTTATTCTAACAAAACCCCCTATAATGAGGATATACCTGGCCCAGGTGTAAGGCACTTTTGAAAGATTAACACTTCATTTTCAAAAAGGAGAAAGAGGATAGATAAATGTTCTCAAAGCACGTGGTAATCAGGTTAAAAACTTGTAGAATCTTTATA
This sequence comes from Potorous gilbertii, assembly GCA_028658325.1. Taxonomy (NCBI): domain Eukaryota; kingdom Metazoa; phylum Chordata; class Mammalia; order Diprotodontia; family Potoroidae; genus Potorous; species Potorous gilbertii. Next base: position 447,394,655 of record CM053770.1, read on the forward strand.
TGTTTGGACATGTCTTCATGAGGCATAAGTAAAGGTTAACAACAGATACATGCTATTAGATTTGTTGAATATAAACCATAGGTAGTTTACCTGAAGATGGAGCCTACACTCTGCTAAGATCCAAGAGTGGAGTCACCAGGTCCTCAAAAAGTGACATTCACATGATGTAAAACAATAATATCTTGAAGAAAAAGTGTCCAAAATGTAACTGAACCATGTAAATTTGTTTATGAAAGTGTATGACAATCCAAGAGTTGGTCATCACCCCCAGAAATTAGAGGTACTTTTTCAAAAAGGAGAGCCTACTTGCTGATCAAAGCAGATTGTTTAAGGAAATGGTAAAACCTGTGCAACATGCCTATCAAATACATAGCATAAAATCTAAGTGATCTGGTAGTTAGGATTATATATGAGAAGCTTGCTGTTGTTCATAAACTAATAGATGACAATCCCACATAAAAAAGACTTCAAAATATCCTTGAGAAGTCAATAAATACATGGCAATGCAACCAGACCATTGTGAACAAACAGAACTGTTGTTCATAATCATGTGAACTTAATATTGATTAATTAAAAAATTAAAATGCTATTAATAAAAATTATAAATGCTTTCAATAGATGTCACTAAATCAATTACAGTATTCACAATCTCCAAGTCATATAGAAGGAAAAGTTTTCAAAATATATACCTATAAGAAAATCAAATCATATGGAAGTGGGATAAGGTACATATCACCCTCATTATTCTGTTTTCTATTGAATTATTCCAAAGATGTTCTGAAAATATTTTCCCCAAGCATATAGATAAACTTTTACACTCTAATGTTTTTATTCAAACACAATTTTATCCATCCATGTAATAGTTTTTTAGGACATTAAACATAAAAGACTAATGGTTGGATATTAACTTACCTGGGGATTATTGTTTGAGTTATATCAAATAAGATAAGAAAGAACACACAGCCACAATAATGGTAGTAGCGAGTACAGTAACATGGAAACTTAAGGTTTACATAGCACAACAAGGCTGGAGGTAGGTAGTTCAGTGTAATTATCTCCATTTGAATTATCCCCTGTTTGATAAAGGTGAGGCTCAGAAATATTAGGTGAAATACTGAGAGAGAGAGACAGAGACAGAGACACAGAGAGAGGGAGGGAGGGAGAGAGAAAGGGAGAGAGAGAAACAGACGGAAAGACAGAGAGAAACATGGACAGAAAAAGAGACAGAGAAAAACAGAAACTCTGGTAATCTGGTGAAGCCTTATTAACACCTCAGAATAAGAATGTTTTTAAATGTATTAAATAAAATACACGAGAATGTATAGGAAACCAGAGGTTAGTGTAAATAAAGTGTAAATAACTAAATAAATAGTGTAAATAATTTTGTTCTCATCCAAATTCATAGACTCCGGAAAGTCTATCTCTGGATGCAGGCAAAGAAGCCGGGATCCTTACTCTTCCCGCAGAATTTGTAGAGAGCTGCTCAGACCACCTGTTCTTGATGAGCCCTCTAGTGGCAGATACAGTATCTCAAAATTATTTCAGTACACATTCAAAATTCTTTAGGATTGGTGAAAGGAAGTAAGCTTATGCAGTAATTCATATAATATTTTCCCACAACAACTCTGAGATGTTGGTAGTATAAGCATAATTTTAAAAAAATTTATTTATTTTTAGTTTTCAACATTCATTTCCATAAGATTTTGAGTTCCAAATGTTCTCCCCATCTCTCTCCTCCATCCACCCCGAGACAGTGTGCCTTCTGATTACCCCTTCCCCCAATCTGCCCTTCCTTCTATCATACCCTTCCCTTCTCTTATTCTCATCCCCTCTATTTTCTTGGAGGGCAGGATAGATATCTACAACCCAATGCTTGTATTTCTTATTTCCCAGTTGCATGTAAAAACAATTTTTAACTTTTGTTTTTAAAACTTTGAGTTCCAACTTCTCTCCCTCCCTCCCCACCCATCCCCACTGAGAAGGCAAGCAATTCAATATAGGCTATATATGTGTAGTTTTGCTAAAGACTTCCATAATAGTCATGTTGTGAAAAACTATATTTCCCTCCATTTTAAACTGCCTCCCATTTATTCTATTCTCTCTTTTGACCCTATTTCTTCTCAAAAGTATTTACTTCTAATTATGCCCTCCTTCCATTTGCCCTCCCTTCTATCATTTTCCACCCCCCCACACGCACCCAGCTTATCCCCTTCTCTCCTACTTTCCTGTAGTGTAAGATAGATTTTCATAGCAAATTGAGTGTGTGTTATTCCCTCCTTAAGTCAAATGTGATGAGAGTAAGGTTCACTTTTTCCGTTACCTCCCCTTCTCCCTCTCCATTGAAAAAGTTTTTTTTTGCCTCTTTTATGTGAGAGATAATTTGCCCTATTCTATTTCTCCCTTTCTCCTCCCCATATTTTCTTCTCTCACCCCCTTAATTTTATTTTTTATATATTATCCCTTCCTATTTAACTTACCCTATACCCTCTGTCTATATGTATATAATCCCTCTCACCGCTCAAATAATGAGAAAAATCTCAAGAGTTACATATATTATCTTTCTATGTAGGGATGTAAGCAGTTCAACTTTAGTAAGTCCCTTAGGATTTCTCTTTCCTGTTTAGCTTTTCATGCTTCTCTTGATTGTTGGGTTTGAAAGTCAAATTTTCTATTCAGCTCTGGTCTTTACATCAAGAATGCTTGAAAGACCTCTATTTCATTGAATGACTCTTCTCCCACTCTCCCCTGAAGTGTTATACTCAGTTTTTCTGGGTAGGTGATTCTTGGTTTTAGTTCTAGTTCCTTTGACTTTTGGATTATCATATTCTAAGCCCTCTGATCCCTTAATGTAGAAGCTGCTAGATCTTGTGTTATCCTGATTGTATTTCCACAATACTCTAATTGTTTCTTTCTGGATGCTTGTAATATTTTCTCCTTGACCTGGGAGCTCTAGAATTTGGCTACAATATTCCTAAGAGTTTTCCTTTTGGGATCTCTTTTAGGAAGTGATTGGTGGATTCTTTCAATGTTTATTTTACCCTCTGGTTCTAGAATATCAGGACAACTTTCTTTGATACTTTCTTGAAGAATGATGTTGAGGCTCTTTTTTTGATCATGGCTTTCAGGTAGTCCTATAATTTTTAAATTGTCTCTCCTGAATCTATTTTCCAGGTCAGTTGTTTTTCCAATGAGATATTTCACATTGTCTGCTATTTTTCCATTCCTTTGGTTTGGTTTTATAATTTCTCCATTTTCATAAAGTCATTAGCTTCCATCTACTTCATTCTAATCTTTAAGGAAGTATTTTCTTCAGTGAGTTTTTGGACCTCCTTTTCCATCTGGCTAATTCTGCTTTTTAGGGCATTCTTCTCCTCATTGGCTTTTTTACATCTCTTTTGTCATTTAGGTTAATTATTTTTAAAAGTGTTATTTTCTTCAGCATTTTTTTGGCAAGCAGTTGACTCATTTTTTGTGATTTTCTTGCATCACTCATTTCTCTTCCCAATTTTTGCTCTACTTCTCTTACTTGATTTTCAAATCCTTTTTGAGCTCTTCTATGGCCTGAGACTGGTTCATTTTTTTTGGATGCTTTGGATGGAGGAGCTTTGATTTTGTTGTCTTCTGTTTGCATGTTTTGGTCTTCCTTCTCACCAAAGTAAGATTCTTTAGCTGATTCTTTTTCCAGTTTTCACTCATTTCTCCAGCCAGTTACTTAACTTCTGAACTCTTTGTCAAGGTAGTTCTCTTCTTCCATTGGGGATGGGGGGGGGTGTACTGTCAGTTGTTAGATTCTCCCCATAATCCGTGGGCCTACAACTCCAGAAACAGTGGCTGCAGCTGCCCCTGCTGCTGCTCTGGCTGCCCAAGTTTCCCCTGCCCCCTCCACCTTCTGCCACCCTGGGGCTGGGACCAGACCACTCTACTCTCTCACACCCAGTCTCACTGATTTTTTCACTGACTTTTCAATTTGTCCTCAGCATTTTAAGGTCATGAAGTCTGGAAATTGCCACAGGTATGAGAGATTCAGTCCCCCTAAAACCTGCTCAGGTCCTGTTTGTGCAGGCACTGTCATGCTGCACGGTGCTCCACAGTGTAATAGTTGCTTCCCCGTTGACCTTCCAGGCTGTCTTCGGCTGGAGATTTGCTTCACTCCATCATTCTATTCTGTGGGTTCTGCAATTGCAGAATTTGTTTAGAGCCATTTTTTAAACGTATTTGGCTAGGCTTGCAGGGTGTGCTCTAGAAAATTCATACTGTTACTTTACCATCTTGGCTGTACCTCAAGTATAAGCATTATTTCCCCCATTTTGTTGATGAGGGAATTGAGCTCAGAAAACTTAAGCAATTTGACCACAGTCACATGGGGTGGTGGTGATGGCAATGGGCATCTAGGTGGTATAACAGATAAGAGTGCTGGACCTGGAGTAAGGAAGACTCATCTTCCTGAGTTTGTATCCAGACTCAGATACTTACTTAGCTGTGTGACCCTGGGCAAGTCATTTCACTCTGTTTGTCTGGGTTTCCCCATCTGCAAAATGAGTTGGAAAAGGAAATGGCAAACTACCCCAGTATCTTTCCAAGAAAACCCCAAAGGAGGTCAAGACTGGACATTAATAACAACAACATATGGGGAGGATTGTGTTTGTCCTTTGTTGATGAAGAAGACCACGCCATCAGAGAAATGATGACATGACTTGCACACTTGCACTTGACTTTGTTTCGAGTGAGGGAGGGCTGTGCAGGTTACCAGCCTCACTTCTCCTCACATTGGGGGAAGGGGAAGGCAAAAAGCATTTATTAAGTACCTATTTTGTGCCAGGCATTGTACTAAGCATTTCACATGTGTTTTTTCCTTATTAATCTCAGAACAATCTTGGGAGGTAGGTACTATTTTATTCACATCTCACAACTGAGACAGGCAGAAGTTAAATGACTTAACCTCATATTCCTGGTAAGTGTCTGAAGCCAAGTTTGAACTCAGGTCTTCCTGACTCCAGGCCTTGTACTCTACTTACTATGCCATCCAGCTGTTGCACAGCTGGTAAGTATGGGAGTTACAGTTAGAACTGTCAATGGGACCAAAACAACCTCTAACCTGAGGATGACTGGAGTAGAACAGAGCCAGCTAGAGGCAGGAGAGTCAGGAATCAAACAGAAGTTTAGTTTCAAAGTGAGGGAAATACTTGCAAGCAAGGGAGGATCTAGACACATGTGCTGGGGCCTCACCCCTGCTTTAGTACAGGCAGATCTCAGTACTTATACCTATGGCTGCACAGTGAGTTGTAGCCCTGACAATGAGAAGTAGAAGCAAAAATGAGACAAGTGTGACTCATAGCAAGGCTTCGTGACTAGAACATGAGTACTGTGGTGCTTGTCCGAGATCAGAGAACAAACCACCTGGCGCTGGTCAAAGCAATACAATAATGATATGATTTGCCAGAAAGTGAGATCATCCTGAGGGTGAGTACAAAGGATTGTTGTTATGTCAAGCTCAGGGCATAGCTTGCTTGCTGGGTCTTAGCTCTGGAAAACAGAGTGTCTTAATATTTTGGACAGTACCCAAGTCTCCTGATTTCCAGTTCAGCACTCCCTTCACTATATTATTCTACATATATAGTATCACTCTTCTAATTTTCCCTTTCTGTTGTAGTCCAGTAGAGGTTGTTGTTTAGTCAATTTGGTCATGTTTAACATTTCATGACCCCATTTGGGGTTTTTGTGACAAAGATACTGGAGTGGTTTGCCACTATCTTTTCCAGCTCATTTTACACATGGGGGAACTAAGGTAAAGGGACTAAGTGACCTGCCCAAGCCAAATTTGAACTCAGATCTAGACTGGAGGCTCTGCGCTCTACCTACTATGCCACCCAGCTGCCCATATGGGTATAGAAATGGAGCACTATTATACCCATAGTGAGAATACAGTCAATAGACTTCCCTTGAATATAGACAGGGCCTGAAAATGAGGTCTCTTTGAAAGGCTAACACCCCCCCCCATTCCCTCCCACACCCTGTGTATGCAAAATGCAGAATAAGATATACATATTTGAACACCCCAATGTGAGAATTTGCTTTTCATAACTATACATAGTTAATATGAAGACTTTGCTTTTCTTTCCCCAGTGGAAGGTGTGGACAAGTGGGTATATGGTAGTTTAAAAAAAAAGAAAGGAAGGAAAGAAAGAAAAAAGGAAGGAAGAAAAGAAGACAGGAAGGGAAAAAAAGAAAGCAACGTAGGTCATTGAAGCATCTTTTTTAAAAAATGCAGAGAAAACACAAGGGAAGCCACAAAGAAATACAGACAACCTGGACAGCTTTGAAGGCTACAGGTTTAATTTACTTGGCATTTAAAGAAAAAAGCAAACTCTACATGATAAAGAGTTTTAGTTTCCCATATGATACTCTTTTTCTCTTTTACGATGTATATGGAAACATCCATTTTATTTGATTTTTCCTAAGTTCATAATAAAAAAGGTAAAAATAAATTATTAGACTTGATCAGTAAGACTCCAACTGTTCACTCCCTATATGACCATTAACAATCTTGAGTAGCCACATGAATGTGAAATGTGAAATGAAATAATTTCATAATTTAAATCCCTGAAGTGTTTTTGAAGTTCTTTAAAGGAGCATTTGTGCCTCCATTAACAATTCCATATATAGCTGTGTCACTGAGCAGGGAGACAGTTTAAGAGTATGCTGTTGTTAGACAAAGCTTACAGAAACACGGTGAATGGAGACTTTCAATTTAGTGGGAGATATAGGTGGTTTTTGGTTTTTTTGGCTACTGATTGAATTTTGAACTAGATTAAATCTATTTTTCCATCATGCCTCTCAGCATCTTTCATTTATTCCTCCACAAAGCACCCTCAAATTAAAATGAAAAAAATCAATGAAATAGAATTTATGGTTATTTCGCAAGTCTAGATTAAGATTCCTACAGCTAACTCTCTCTCTCTTTCTCGATCATATTTTCTTTTTAATAGGGTGCTTATACTATAAACATAGAGCAATGAGCAATGTGGCTTGGGGAAGTAATACAATACTCCCACAATTTAGTATTTCCCAAGGAATTATTTTTTCTGTAATCACAGACATAAAACAACTATTCTTAGGGCAGTGAACATACTACCATTTCTGTACTCATTGTACTTAGACCTCTCTTCTATTCATTTTAGAAAAAGGGTGTATTTATCCATCTGTGGGGGTTTTGAGATAGGATGCAATTTGAAAACTGGCAGAGTGAATCATAGCAACCAGTAGTAAATAAGGTAACTGATACATGTCGGGTCTTTCACTTTCAGACTTCATTCCTTAAAGTCTAGACAAGGGTTCTGAATGTAACAGAGACTTAATAAATGTTTGTTGAATTTAATTAAAATGTTAGGGATATATATGTGTATATATATATATATATATATATATGTGTGTGTGTGTGTGTGTGTGTGTGTGTGTGTGTGTGTGTGTGTATAAAATAGGATGCTATTTTGTTACAGTAACATGCCTTTTTTTCATAAATAGAAAATAGGTCTATTTTGGCACCTGTCCTGGAGTTATCTATTAAGAACCTCTTAGGATTTTCACTTATACATGTGTTCCAACTGACAACCAAAATTGACCAGTGAGATTAGCAGGCACGAAAATTGTAGAATGATAAAATTTTAAAGTTGGTAGGAACCTTCAAAATCATCTACTCAAACTCTTGTTTCCAGATGCCAAAGGCCTGCTAGAATTGGTCTAATCTCAGCTGTCACAAAGAGCTTCCTGTCAGGGGTGGGAAACCTATGACCTAGAGATCACATGAGGTCTTCCAGGTCCTTGGGTTCAGTCTTTTGACTGAATCCTAGTTTTACAGAACAAATTCTTTTATTGAGGGGCTTTGTTCTGTGAAGTTTGGATTCAGTCAAAGGGCTGCACTTGAAGGCCTAGAGGGCCACATGTGATCTAGAGGCTGCAGGTTCCCCATCCCTGTGAGACAGTCTCATTCTTCTTTATTCAATTAACTGAATCAACCAATAACTATTTATGTGCCCACTATGTGCCAGACATTGTGTTAGTTGCTGAAGGTACAAAGCAGGGAAAAAAGGAAACTCATGCCCCCAACCCTTTGCTCTATTTCAGTCTTTGAAGTTTTTGATCTGTAGAAAGGTAAACTTCTTGAGGACAGGAATTTTCTTTTTATGTCTTTATATACCCAGAACCTAGTACAGTGCCTTATGTATTGTAGCTATTAAATATTTTTGAGTTGACTTGAATTTCTGCTGAGAATTGAAACCAAAATGGAAGCTGAGCTGTTCTTGGGAAAAATAACAAGGTAGGCAGTTCGTCTTCATAGTGCGGCATTTAAAAAGTTCAAGAGATATAATTATTGGGTAATTCATCATTTTATTAGTAATTTTTTTCTAGTTTACTAATTAATATCAAAAATTAGCATTTTCCATAAAAGTTTAGTGACACCCTAGAATGCCAAAGACCCTCATGGTGGCAGGTTCAAGACTTATATACCCTTGGAAGGGCAGGTGTTCCTGAGAATGGCAATCAATTCTGATTGGTTAATAATTAACCCATTCTTCCTCTCCCCTCCATCTTCCATATAATGCTCAAAGACCTGGTCCTTTTTTTTTTTTTTACCCTCAGGGCTCCTCCTGGGTAGGTCCCCATTCTTTCAGATATTTGCTGTCTTTAATGATTTCCTTTGGATAAAATGGAGAGAGGTGGATTGGATGAAAGTAGATTAATGGATTTGAAGTTTGTTGAGTGACTGGACTCAGGGTGCTTATAAATTGATCAATAGCAGTATGGAAGTAGATTTTTTCAGAAGTGTCAAACACAGTGAGCACCTATAACACATGTGAGTGTGGTCTGAATAAGATTAAAATATAATTGGGAAATATTTGATAAAGTAAATAAAAATGCAATGACATACAGATAATGTGATAATATTATAGTTTAAACAGATAATATTATATTTTAAAACTAGGTCAATACACAGGCCACAGTGATCCCTTTGCATGGATTAGTAACCCCCATTTCTGAGTTTGATACTACTCTTTTACACTATCACAGAACTTTATCCTCCCTATTCTTTCAACATTTTATCAATGAATTGACTGATCACATCAATGGTATGCTTATTAAATTTGTGAGATGAAACTAGGAGGGATAACTATTACATTGGCTGTAGATCTGGAAAGATCTTGAAAGGCAAAAATGATGAGATTAAATTTAATAGAGATAAAAGGAACTGGAGTATGCCCAGACCACCTAAGATGGTGTCATCCACATGGAGACACTAGGGAGCTGCTTCTGGGAGACTAGAGGACTGGAAAATGCATAGAACCCACTCTGTTGCCCTACCAAGTAGGTAGAGGTCATTGTCTTCAAAATGGCCTGACTCTATGCTAGCAAGGGTACTAGGTGGTAAAGTGGATGGAGTGCTGAACATGGAGTTAGGAAGACTCATCTTCTGAGTTCAAATCTCACCTCAGATACTTATTAGTTGTGTGACCCTGGGCAAGGCACTTAACCCTGTTTGCCTCAGTTTCCTCATCAGTAAAATGAGTTGGAGAAGGAAATGGCAAACAACTGTTGTATCTCTGCTAAGAAAACTCTAAATGAGGTCACAAAGAGTTGAACATGACTGAAAAACAACTGTACGACAGCAACATCCTACCTGGAGCTTTGTTTCACTTTAGGTCACTTTGAGTTCTGACTCAACAGTCAATGGCAAAAAAGCTCCTCCCAATACAAAATGTCAAAGTATGTGCCAGTCTTCCAGTCTCCTAGAAACAGCTCCTTAGCATGAACGATGCCATCTTTGGGTTGTCTGGGCACACACCAAACTCACATTACAGAGGTGAAAGTAAAATTTAGTTAAAATGATATAAACTGTACAAGTACAACATGGAGAATACAAAGCTAGTTAAGAGTTTAGGTAAGAAAAAAAATATCTGAGGCTATCACAGTATACTTTAGTGTAAAGAGAATGGTATTTGAAGTTGGAGGATATAGATTCATATCTTGACTTTGCAACATAAAAGCTACTTAAACTATGTAGGTCTCAGTTTCCGTATCCATAAAATGAAGGGATTGGCTTCTCTTCCATCTGAAATTCTATGAACTATGAAGCTTTGGGTTTTATTGGCTTTACTACCAGTGCAAACACATAGCCATGAATACCTGACACTTCTCTTTCTTGTTGTGTTTGTTGGTTCCTGATCTCAGGCAAATGAATGTTGGAGATGGAGCAGACCAAGTTTCAACCTTGTGAGCTTCAAAAGGTCAAAGGAACCGGCCAGGGTCCAATGATGGGAGTCTGTAGCAGAGGCTGCTATAGAAATACCTCAGGATGAGAAGCCAGTGTAGTCACCTGAATTCATTAGTGAATCAACCAGGTAGCTGAAATAATATGTCCTTCAAGCAAGGAAACCAACTATCTATTAGTTACACCACAATCAGAAGTAAAGTTGCTTGGAGAAATGTTCGTAGCAGCCTTTTTAAAGGTTGAGTCCCCTCTTTCCAGGGACTGAGATGAGAATGTGCCCCAACTGGGAAGGCAGGATGTATTTGTATTCTGTTCTTACTAAATCTTCAATAAGTATTGTTCTGTGAAAGCTAATTAATGTTAATTACTTATCAATGATATTAGAGAGGTATTAATTGCTTAAGTGATATTTAGACTCAAGCTGTTTATGATATTGGGGCACTAATTATAGGGCACTAATTGGTTATGATACTGAGATACTATTGAGGGAACACACAGGAGTGAAGATCATCACTGGACAAGATATACATCCCTTCACTAGTTTCTCTATAATCCTATAGAGGTATTTAACAGTGAGCTGGCACTGGAGACCCAACCTACTGTTGAATTTGGGGTTGGGAGAATGGACCCAAAAAATATATACACAACATAATGCTTCAATAATATGTGTTCCTCAATATATGTGTTATATGACACAATGTGGCAATAAAAGCTAATTTAATTTTAGTCTCATTAACAGAAGTATGTGTGTATGTGTTCATCTTTTGTTGCTGAAGAAGACCATGCCGTCAGAGAAATAATGACATGACTTACACTTGATTCTGTTTTACGTGGGGGAGGGCTGTGTAGGTCACCAGCCTCACTTCTCCTCCAGAGCCATCTGAATCCAGTGACCAGATATTCATCATGACTGGAGATGACCCAGGATGAGGCAGTTGGGGTTAAGTGACTTACCCAAGGTCACACAGCTAGTGAGTGTCAAGTGTCTGAGGCGAGATCTGAATTTAGGTCCTCTTGACTCTGGCACTGGTGCTCTATCCACCGCACCATCTAGCTGCCCAAAGTTGGACTGAATCTAAACATGAATGATGACTCAAAATAATGTCATATAATGATCACTGGAAAGGTTGGTGATATTTATCCTGAAGAAGAGAAAACATCCTGGATCTATAATTTCAATAGACCTAGACATTCTCCTATCTTATTGTATTTACAACCTATACAATTAAGAAATTCTTTTCTCATATCAAGGTTAACACATCTAGAGACAATTATTTTGGCTGACAGGCATCCTGAGTCAGGAAAGGAGGGATGGGTAAGAGGGAATTGCTCTGAAGATATAAAATCTCCTTTTATCTGTCCATCCTTGAGTTCATTGCTTATCTCTTTATGCATATTCTGTAAGCTTTGAGAGAAATAAACACTTATATTCAGTCTAATTTTGTTTGTCTTTCTAAGAATAAACTTAGTAGTGGTTGACACCCTTAGAGTTCATGTTAGCAGAGATCTTATTTCTGTTTATATCTCATTTAATGCCTTGAATATAGTGAGTACTCAGTACATGATGTTGAATTAAATGTTAGAGAAGTAAGTTATGTAAATTTCATGGGGCATGTAATCGCCAATGGGGGAAGATATTTTGGGGAAGGACAGTTAGTGTTTTTCTAATTATACCTTATTAGAGGACAACTCTGAGGGTAGACTGATATGGTGACATATGGAATAGGGTACAATAGCTTGACATATACTTGTCATGCTCACTGAAAGTCTGCGAAGGAATGGGTTTCTCATATCCCATAGATCATCTGTGGTCCTTGGTATCAGAAACTTGGAAGGTAAGGGTCAGCCTGAAATATACAATTCTATATGAAAAGGAAGACCCCAGAAAATGGGAGTGGCAGGCAGAGAAGTATGCATGTAATGTAGGAATCTCAGGGATTTGGAGTCATGCAGGAATTCTGGAATGGGAAGTTAGAGATTCCTGAAAACAGTCAAGATGAGGAAATGGGCAAAGTAATACTGTAGGGATCCCAATAATATGGAGATATCTTTGTGAAATGGTGGATCAAAAAGCTTTCCTACTGACTGACTGGTTTCCAGGAGAATATATGCTGTTATTTCAAAGGATCTGAGTAGAGAGGGAGAGGGAGGGAGGGAGGAAGGGGGAGAGAGAGAGAGAGAGAGAGAGAGAGAGAGAGAGAGAGAGAGAGAGAGAGAGAGAGAGAGAGAGAGAGAGATTAGTTAATGAAAGGATTGAATTCAGTCTTTTTGTTATGAACAAACAGGAAGAAAATTAGATTTTATTCAGTGGAATTGAATGGTAGAACTATAATTTAGAAGGGAGGAGAAATAAAGAGCAAAGTTGATGGTTAGAGGTGACCAGCTCTGATTCTTCTCCAAATCAAAATGCTGTAAATATTTTTTTATACTTGTGGTATTTACTAGTTTGTTAATAAATTATATATGCAACAACAGAACAACAGTTATATTTCCTTAAGCCTAGGAGGTCAGAAGTTTTTGAGTTTATGTGTGTGTATCTATATATCTTTCTCTCTTTCCATATATATATATATATATATATATATATATATATATATATATATATATATATATACACACACACATACACACACATACACACACATACATATACACACATATGCAACTGCTTATGGGAAAAATGGTTTCTCCAGTTTTTTAATAGTCTAGGAGGAAAGTTCAAATTTAACTGATTAATTAGAAAAAGATTGCAATTTTAGGAAGTAAAAAAATTGCCCAACATACCCTTGGATCACCTCAGAACAAGGGTGATGAGGATAAATATGGTAACAAGTAGCAGACTATGTAATGACCACTCCATAGCCTGTTATGTCTTTTAGCATGTCTATGTGTCTGTATGTACAGTTGATTTCTATTAAATGAGTATATAATAAAGAGAGAATACCTGCTTGAAAAGTCTTTACCTCTGTGCTACTCCATTTCCCAGCTTTTCCCACACTCTTGTTTCCCAGAACATTTCGAAGCTCCTGGGAACATTGATGAGTAAGGATGGCATTGCTGTTTTTGCTTTTTCTTCTTTCCTACCTACACATCCTCCCACAGATTCCAGGAGAAAGTGTGTTCAGGAGATTATTGGATCATATGCCATAGGATATGCCTGTGGCACTATCATAGAGTTGAACTTAGACTCTGGCCATTTCTGAGGGACTTTCTGGAGTATTTATGGAGCACTGAGCCTATACTCTGGCACTTGAGTATAACAGAAAGAACACTGAATTTGGAGAGGAGTCTGGGTTCAAATTCCAGTTCTACCATTTACTATGTGACCTTGAGAAAATAATTTCCCTTCTCTGGGTCTCACTTTTCCTGTCTTTAAAATGAAAAGTTCTTTGAGTCCCCTTTTAACACAAAATTCCATGAAATCTATTGAGGCAATATAATCAGATTTTCAAGAGCCTGGGAGGATCTAGTCTCATGGATCCCAAGCTCTTCAAGGCTTGCCTGATTCAGGACCAATCTTCTGAGAATAGTTTTCTGGACTTGGATCACTGGTGGACAGTCTTTTAAGTTCTCTACCAACCTTTTCCTGGGTCCTTGATTTGGACATCTTAACGACATAAGTTTTTTAGATACTAGAAAGAACGACTTTTTGTTCTAACTAAGCTCCACAACTAGAGTGGGATATGGAGAACCTGAAAAAAGCTTAGAAAAAAATGTAAAAGATTTGGGGAGAAAACCATAATATCTGGGATGAATTGATTTGAAACAGGAAAAGACTAACTTGTGAAGTCATGATTTTCAAGTATATGGAGAATGTCATACAGGATGAATTTCCCTTTCACTTTGGAAAAGTCAGAAGGATCTAGGAGGCATTTTTTAGGGATCTTAATATGGAAATATTTGTTGATAGGGCTGAAAATGCTAGAATAAATTCTATAAAGGTGTAGTATCTCTCTCTATGGACATTTTTAAAAGTAAGACCCCTTTTTAGATTTACCTGTTTAAAGACACTAGTTTCCTTGTAGCCTTAAGATGTTATCCATCACTTTGGATTCTAGGCATGGTTGGTCTTCCTTTGAACTTCGTTTTATGCCATTGTATAGAATGGCTATCAGTGACAAGTAACTAGAGTGGGAAAAGGAGAAAAACTTCTTTTATAATCTGAAGAGAGGGTGTATGTATATATGTGTCCAACTCTTAATGACCCCATTTGGGTTTTTTGGCAAAGACACTACAGTGGTTTGCTATTTCTTTCTCCAGATTATTTTACAGATAAGGAATTGAGGCAAACAGAGGTAGGTGACTGGAACAGGGTCACATAAGTAGTAAGTGTCTGAGGTCAGTTTTGAATACAGGAAGATGAGTCTTCCTGACTACAGCCCTGGCTCTCTATCCAGTGGGCCACCTAGTTGCCCCTCAAAGGTTAAATATGTATATGATGTAAATAGGTACTTATAGTTAGAATTACATGAAGAATTGGACATGACCAAAAATAAGTGTATCCTTTGCATGTGCATATCATAAAAAATACCAGCCTTGAGATACACGTATATTGTACAATATATACATTGCTTGAATATGTATATGTGTACATACATTATATATACACACACATATACATACACACAGATGTAGGTGTATAGGCTTTCTCAGACTGCGTATGGAGATCTTGATTTCATATTTAGGCAATTAAGATCACAGTTGTACTAATTCTTCCTTTCTGAACTTCAAAGAGACTTGTCTTTCATCAAAAAACAATTCTGTATTAATATGTTAATATCTATAGAATATCTTTTGAGTATATGCGTTAGACACTTTCTTTTATGTTTGATAAGCTCTCTAAAATTCTTTCAATAATATTGCCCTTCCATAACTACTAGTGTCTAGGACTGGGTTACTTAATCTGGGTCCTGAGGGATCTGGGGATAGGTCTTAGGGGACTTGTGAACTTGGATGGGAAAAAAATACATCTTTATTTCCATTAATGTCTAAATAAAATGTATTATTTCTTTCAATTATTTAAAAACCTTTTTTTCTTTTTTGAGAAGGTATCCACAGGCTTCACTAGATTACAATAAGAAATAAGATCCCTTGCTCTAGAAGTTCTTGGTAATGCCCAACTCTTACTCTGCTACAGAGTGGGCAAAATTAAGGTGGTGGATGTTTTAAGAATGCTTGTTAACACAGATTGGTTATGCATTTACCAAGTGAAAAATGAATGCAAATAGCCCAAAACAAACAGCATAGAATTTTGTTTTATTTCTTTATAAAGAAGGGATGTGCATGCCAAGCCAAAATGGCAGAGTACAGAAGAAGGATACAATGAGGATTCTCCCCAGCAGCCTGCCCCTGTGAGCTCTTGCCCCACTCTACGATGCGACTGTTCATCATATTCTACCAGTGTCCCTCTTCATGCAACTGGGCTTCTCACACCCGCATACACACATACACACACACAGAGTTCTTAGTTCAGACAGTTTCACAACACAGTACCATCTACCCCTCAAGGATGCTACATCACAGCAGCTGACGCCAGCAGCAGCACTGAGAACAGTGCGAGGAGAAAAGGTAGCAAGAAGCTTATCCACAGACCATTGTTGGGAGCAATATAGAAAGTCCAAAGGTTGTTATGCTATAAAAATATTACACTTCATAAAACCCATGTTTATTCAAAAAAAATCTATTCAGAAAACTCTGGAAAGCGTAATAAATATCTGTACAGTGACTGCTCATTTCAAACAAAATAGAAAGCGTGAACATAAAAATGATTTGTAAACATAGATACTGAACCTGTAAACAAAGTGCTGGGTCATGATATCTAGGTAGAAAAGCTGTTGAATACTAATGAACACACACATACATATCCAGAGATTTCATTGTTTGACCTCCTCGTTAGAAGTAGGCCTAAAAGCATTGATTGCCATCTGATTCCTGGCCTTCGGAAGTGTTAGGTTTTCTCATCTTCTTGTTCTGAGACTTTATACGCTGAAAAGTCAGAGGCAGGAGGAGAACATAGAACCATCTCAGAAACAGAGTGGTGTGTAAATGAAGACCTTATGATGTGTTTCAAGAATCAATGAAATTGAAGGTAAAATCCCATTGTGCAATTTTAAGGATAATACCATTTAATTAACAATACTGGCTTAACCTTAAGTTATAGCATTTACGTAAAATCAACATGTGCAAAGGTTAAAAAAACATGGTAAGCATCTGACTTAAGGAGAAGAACATTTCTGTTTTTGTCTTGCTTTTGGCCTATTTCTTGATTTGGAACTGATACTGTTTGCATGGGCTAGTTTTGATGGAATTAAATGAAATAGTTGTTTTGATTTAAAAAAATATGAGCATGCTAAGGGTGAAAGAAAATATTACCCTGGCACAAAAAGGTCAGTACTGCATTTGTGCTTATAAACGGGCTTAATTATTCCCCTTTTTCTGCATTTAAACCATTCACTGTGCAAATGTAGCACATCTTACTTAGTTGAGTTGTAGAATGCCCATTGCTAAGAGGGGAAGAAAATCTTTTCTGACTCTCTGTTGAGTAAGCTTTAAGTATTTACTTACTTTGGATAAGAGTTTCAATAATTGGGTGTGCTTTCTAGCCTCCAAATGGATTTGGTTATAACAGAATCTAATGCCTACTTAGTAGCTGCTCTAATAGGGTATTTCCTTCAGTTAATACATATTAACCAGTGTGATATATGCTGATTCACGAAGTAGTATTAAGCAGGTTCTTCTATGCTATAGCAATAGCAGACTATATCAACGAATCTGCATGAATTAAAAAAAAAAACACCCAAAGTTTTACCTGGTATAGTTTATAGCACACACGTATGGAACATGTGTTCACCACATCTGAATGGTACTATATCATTCATTTCTTCCTGCCTCAACTTTTTAAAACCCCCAAGTGAAGTGACAAAAATCTTGGTTTAACAGCCAAGGAATCTTAAAAATCCTCAATCACAAAAGAAACAGACATCAATTTTAGGACCAACATAGAGAGAGACACTGGAGGCTGAGGTCTGCTATCTTTGTTTTTTTTTGTGTTTGTTTGTTTTTTGAAGGGGGGGGGCGGAAATCATCAACCAATACCAAAGCTTCTCTGCCTAGTAGCCCATTGAAGAAATAATGACAAACATGAGAATGATAGAAGATATGGGAACATAAAAAAGGACTTGAATGCTTTTGTTTGTGATTTAAAAACAATGAAATCTAACAGAATAATCAAAGATTATTTATTAAGTAGGTTTATTTTTCAAGTCCAGAAAGTAACTGTCATGAGCGAGCATTTTCCTGAACTTGGCCCATAACTTGATGGTGACGTTAGATGGGCTTGGATGTAAATGGTGAGGGGAAAGAGAAATGAATCAAATGGGGTCATTGACATGAAATTACACTGAAGTCCATCAAGCTCAGAAGAAAGGTTGCCTTCATGATCAACTTGGATCTTCTCATAGTTGTTACCAAATAAGTTGTCTGGCTTCAGTAGATGGTACAGAAAGTAAAAGGACAAGATGAAATAACAGTTAAAACTACTTTCTTTAGCAACTCTGCTGAGCTGAGTTACTGGTAAGTGGGGTCCACAGGGATCCTTAGGGAGATGAAATAACACTTAGGTCTACTTTCCCAACAACTGCCTGTTGGTGCTGGGTCTTTTGCCTGGTGACTTTCATTTCACAGCATTGTTTGATTTGGCAAAGGTCAGCACATCAAAGCTCCTACCCCACCCTTCCCCCCACCCTTAGCTGCCAACCCCCCATGTGCACAGCACATCAAGTCAAACATTTAAATAGCATTTAAATTATTAAAATGTCAAACAGTGATTTAAAAATAGACCTACCCAACAGAAACATAACATTCAACACAAAAACACAGTTCCTAAAAAGTGCATCACTACTGTTAATGCATCCTCTTGTTCTGTCTCTCTTTTCCTCCTCCCTGCTTCTTTAGGGCAAGGGAGTGGAAGGCCTTAATGGTATACCTCCTGATTCCAGTTGGACTTGAGAGGCATTGACTCAGCCAACAGAATCTGGGGCAGGGATATCAGAGCTCAATTTTCTCAATAGTCACAGTTTTTTTCTTAGAGCAGAAAATGAAAGCAAACAGCAAATAGACTGCATTTGTAAAGCATAGGGAGCAGAAAATTATCTCACAGGGGAACAAAACCCCAAAGCTCTCCCTAAATCCTTAATTGGCCTTTTTGTCTACCAGGAGCTAAGGGTTGTGGGAGTAAGAAAATTCAGAGGGAACATAGGTTTTTCCTACACTTCTTTGTAAGGAGTTTATTTTCTTTATTTTAGTAAAATTGGTACATGAAGGCCAAAGTACTATCATCTTGGTAGCCTTATTTATGTTGTGGTTAGCCTTTTTTCTCCCCTTTCAATTTGGAAAGAGAAAGAGGGACATTATAAACTCACCTCAATCAAAATGAGAGGGGAACAGATAGAAAAGTAATACCTTGGGTTTTTCTGAATGCAAACAGGAGACTATTCCCACACGCCAAAATGCACATGGCATTATCCAGCCAACTGGAAATCTTAGGGGGTTCCTTTAGTAGCCTTTGCCCTTTTGGGAAATGAACATCAGTGGATTATGATTGATGTATTTGGACAATTAAAAAAATTCTATGCATATTAGCTGGTAAGGCAGCAAATTGTGGGCTCAGATCATTGGCCTTTCAATCAAAAAATGTCTCTTTAAAAACACTTTTAAAAGTGATTTTGATGAAAATAATAAGACAAATATAGTCATTTACAGGTTCTCATAGAATCCTGAAGAGCTTTAGAATGATTCTGAGGAAATTTAATTCATTTGGTTTTACTTGGGAATAAGGAAGAAGAGCAGTTGGTAATGTTGGCACAGCACAGCTTTGAGAAGTCGACAAATCAGAGTCCTATTCAGGGTGGGAAAAGGAAATGAAACAAACCAAGGGAGAGTGCTGCCTTATTTTGGACTTGTGGTCATTCCAGCAATGCTCATATGTGGTACCCAAGAGTCCAGGAGCAGAGTAACAAAGATGGACCTCACTGGGGAGAAGCTGTAGGGTTTGTGGCTAGGTGCTCTTGCCTGCCTGCTACAATCTTGTTGAAGTAAGTCTCTTCATGCCCCGTCGCTGAGCCAGGTTGGAGGATAATACAGGCTCTAATCTTGGTGCCTGAGGGGTTCGGTTTAAAGCCAAGTAAGTGGCAGCCATTGCACCCTGCAAGACAATATGTAAAGAAAAGGGATGAAAGACCTAGAGAAAAGTCATTCACCAACATCAGTTTGTCTCTCCTTTGCTTAGTTATCATAAGGGATGGGGAGGGTGATGTTGTCCAGGCATCATGTACCAACAAACGTACATGTCAATGGAATGATTATCTGGTGTTCTCTGAACTGCTGAAGGTGGGCCAATTCAATCCCAGTGGGTAAGTTGGGGGTAAAGTTCTGCTAGTTGAACTGCCTTCACCTGAACTAACTTTTGATTAATCCTTAGTCTAGAGAAAGGTATTTATCAGAAACCACTGTATTTTGCCAACTTTGTAGGTTGCTGTTTTGAGGGGTTCTATGTTGTTTCAGAGACCTGACCAAGAGTGGTCCTGAATCCTTGGTATTGCTTTGGAACTAGTTATTCCATTGGATGGCTAGAGGGTGCTGGATGATGAAAGACAGTCTGGATCTTCTAGGAAAATACTTGAAAAAACTCCCACATTCCTGAGGTTATGACAGAAGACAGTTGTGGAGGTCAGTGTGCAAGGCAAACTACCATTATTCTTAGATAATTGTATTTTATAGGAAGAATATTAGACTTACACTCAGAAAAATTTTAGATTCTGGGTCTGCTATTTATTAGTTATGTGATTAGCAAGTAACTTAATCGTTCTAAATCTCACTTATGATGCCATCACAGAGGTGTCACAGAACCTCACAGCTGGCAAAAGTCATGAAGTTTGGAGTCACTATGTTTGATCTGGAACCCTCTTTGCCACATCCTTGACAAGAAGTCATTCACCTTCTATCGGAAGATCTCCAGGGAGGAGAAATCCTCTCCTTACTGAGGTACCCTAATCTACTATTGGAGTTCTATTAGTTAGGTGACTCTGGATAAATAGAATGCTGGACCTGGAATCAGAGAGCCTTGAGTTCAAATTTAGTCTCAGATACTTTCTAGCTTTGGATGCCTGGGCAAGTACATAACCACTGACTGCCTCAGTTTCCTTATCTGTAAAATGAAGATAAATAATAGTACCCACTTTACAGGGTTGCTGTAAGAATCAAATGAAATCATATTTGTAAAGAACCTTAAAACTCTATATCAGTATTAGCTATCACTTGCTAGGGTTAGTTTTTCTTTATACCAGACTGGTATCTGTCTACATATTTCTACTGGTTGTGTCCTTTTGGGTCAAAGAGAACAAGTCATTCCTCTTCTACCTGGCACCCCTTCAAGTGCTTTAAACTAGGCATCATGTCTTTACCTACCTCACAGAGTTGCTGTTAGAAAGTGTTCTATAAATTTTGAAGCACTAAATAAATGTGAGCTATCAGTACCAATGGGATAATTTGGACTAAATGAATATAAACCTTTTTGCGTGTATGTGAGAAGACTCTACTTTTCATTGCTAATGAAGTCTTGGAATTGCTGAAAATGAGGTGGAAATGTGGACACTAACGGGAATGTGGACACTAACAATAATGTCCCTTGTGAGGCCAAAAGGGGGATGAGGTTTTTTCCTTTAGTCCCCTCAGTCTCATATTGAAAAGGGCATTGAATTTGGAGTCAGAAAATGCAGTTTTGAATACTGCTTCTGTTACTTATTACCTATATGATCACTGGCAGGCTTTATGATCTCTCTGGATCTCAATTTTCTCTATAAAGTGACAGGTCTGGAATAAATGATCCTTAATTATCTACTCCAGCTATAAGTCCCATGGTCTTTTATGTTATATCAGACCCTTTTTAAAAGAAACTTTCCAAATGTGACCTTGCTTTACAAGGTGTACTAACCTTAGAATACAGTCTCTATTGGTATGTTTTGTAAGGAAGGGTGATGACCCAAAGAATCACTTAAGAAAAATGTTTTGTTAGTTTTCCCTGTTTAAAAGGAAATAATTGTTGCATTACAATGTCTTACTATATACCAGTCACTGAACTAAGCTCTGGGGGATACAAAGAAAGGTAAAGCAGTGTTGCTCTCAAGGAGTTTACTAAGTGGGGAGGCAACATGCAAATAAATAGGTCCACTGTTCAGTCATTTTTTTCAGTCATGTTCACTGTGATCCCATTTGGCAGAAATATTGGAATATGTTGCCATTTCCTTCTATAGCTGATTTTATAGAGGAGGAACTGGGGCAAACAGGGTTAAGAGACTTGCCCAGTGTCATACAACTAGTCTGAGGTCATATTTGAACTCAGGAAGATGAGTCTTCCTGATTTCAGGTCTTGTACTCTCTCTACTACACTACCTAGCTGCCCAAAGAGGTACATACTAGATCTACACAGAGTAGATGGAAAGTAATCTTAGATGGGAAGGCACTAGTAGCTGGCAGGATGAGGAAAGACCCCCTTCAGAAGGTAGCCTTTGTGGTATATCCAGAAGGAAACCAGGAATACTGAGAAGTGCAAGTGTGGAGAGAGGACCTTCCAGGAAAGGGAGATAGGGAATATGAAAGTATGGAGAAAGATAGGATTGAAGAGTAGGGAAATGTAAAACTACACTTATAATGATAAAACCATAAATGGAGTCATTTGGGAAAATCTACTAGGAGAGAAATTTTCAAGAGGTTTAAAAAATTTGTTTATTTTTCTGCTCTGTTCCTCATTACACTTCTTCTGCTTCAAAGCAGCAGAGCTATTACTAGCAATATAAAACTCTGACATTCACTTGCTCATTACATACTAGCTGAGCAGCACATTTCTAATGGGACTCTCAGGGAACAAGTATTCTCTGACCTCTCAAGAGTTGTATTTTTTTTTGGTTCCTATTAGTTTCATCATTAGTGGGCAAAGCTAAGAGCCTGGAAGGCAATGCCTGGGTCTTCCATTTTCATTCTCTCTAGGAAGATGACATTATTGCTGAGAAAAGGCGTGGTAGATTTGTCAACGTGGATCCAAGCTGTTTTTATTTATTTTTTAATATTCACATATGTATGCTTTGAAATGCCTTGGGTTTTTTCAGCACTTATATTAATATTTGTAATATTTTGCTAAAAAGGAAAGGGAGGGGAGAAGTAGAATAATCCTATTAAAGAGGAAGGTTTACTTCTCGATAGCCTCCACTACATTCATGTGACATTAATTTTGATAGGGATGTTGAGTATCTAGATAATGAATGACCTTGAACTGGAGGGTTTAGGACTCTGAATGTGGTACCTTGTCATACCATGTTAAAAGATGCCAGAACTAATTCATATATAGTGCTTTCTCTCTGTTTTTATGATACGTGTACCTATATTTCGTTTTAATTTTTATTGTCTCCTTTGACTATTTGAAGAACAGGAATTACCAGGACAATCTCTGGTCTTCCCAAGACCACTCCTATTTCTGTCCTTCCTCCAACCTACTTTCCAGACCTGTTTCTCCTATTCCCCTTTACACAGTCTATGTTCTAACCAAAGCAGACTACTTTGCCCTAGCACTTGGCTTTCTATTTCTTGTGCTATTCCTCATACCTGGAATGCACTCTCTCCTTACCTCTCTTTAGACTCTGGATTTTCCTTCAAGACACAGTTCTGATATTAATGCTTGTATTGGTCCCGTCCTGGTTATGAATGATTTCCCATTTCTCAAAAGACATTGTATTGACTAATCATTGTGTATACTGCATCTCATTCTCTGTAGCATGTAAGCTATGTGAGAGTAGGGACTGTCTCCTTTCTTCCTAGCTTCCCATTCTCCCATTCTCCCTTCCTTCTTCCTTCTCTTTCTTCCTCCCTCCCTTCTTTCTCTTCCTTCCTTCCCCCTCCCTCCTTTCCTTCTTTTCTCTCTTCCTCCTTTTCTTACCTGCTTCCCTGTTCCTCAACACCTGGTACAGTTTCTTACACAATATTTTTTTTTTTTGGGGGGGGGGGGTTGGGACCTGGATCTGGGAACCACTAGGAGTGGAATTTTCCTCCACTTAGCCAGATCAGCATTTCCTCTTTAGTTTTAAAGAGTTGCCTGGTAGCAATGAGAGGTTAATTATTCATCCATGGCTACTCACCAGTTTAAAATCAGGTCCCAGGTTTTCCTGACTCTAAGGCTAGCTATTATATCATGCTGGCTTTTGCCTCACGTACAGCAAATTATAAATATTCATGGAGTTGGATTGAATATCCCACAGCTTGAGAGAAGCTACTAAATAGCTACAACCCTGGATAAGCAATTTTACTTCCCTGGGGCTCAGTCTCCTTTTTTGTAAAATGAGAGGAGGAGGTTGGACTGGAAGATGTTCCTAAGGTTTTTGGCCAGTTCTAATATTCTTTGATTCTAAAATTCTACCTTCACCAGGTGGACATCCTGTCTGCTGAGCTGGTTTTGAGATAAGTAGTCCCTGTTTACGATCCATGGATGTCTCAGTACTTGGACTGCAGTCAGACGCTGATGGGGGTCCACATGAAGCATCTTGGATACAACATCCTGTGATGAAAGAAGAAAGGGAAACAATGAGACAAGGAACGGATTAGAGAAGCTGTGCTGATTGACTTTCTCTCTCATAGGTCGTCTCACCATTGATACGAACTCTCTAGGATTCAGAAAGGTGTGAATGATAAAAAAATCTTAACTGTTAATCACTATGCTGATATTTCCTAAAGCAATTAAAACCATAAAGTTGATACATAAAACGATCCTTGCAAATTGCTCAAATACCATAGGAATACAGACCTGTTTGGTCCCTAGAGCCAAGCTTGGAATGGTAAATATCATTACGGCTACAAATCAGCCTCTTCCACAGTTGGAGAAATTGATAGTAATTCATGCTAGCCACGTATACTTATGCTTTTAACGCCCCATGATTCATCAGTGATTATGACTGATATCAAGGACACACATGATAGCAGATCCTATATTCCATATCCAATATGTCTAAATTCAACCACAATGCATTTTCTTCTAGTTCTCAAATAATAAATACTCAACTTATTTAAACATGGAGATCTGCCTTAAATAACCAGTCAAAGACATGCAAGAATTTCCACCAATGGGAATAGCTAATGACAAACTTAAAAGTTAAATAAAATGTATAAGGCCACTTTAACAATATCCTTAAATAATTTGGAAATGAATATACTTTGCACAATGAGTTGGTGTATAATGAATGATATAACGATACTTTTGATTTCCAGGTCTTCTTTCTTCCCAAAAATTCAAAATTCTTTTTCATTTCTTAGAGTCTAAAATTTCTGACAACATCTTGAAGAAGAGAGCTAAAATGAAGATTTTTATTCCTGTTTTACTGATAGAGAATAGCAATTTCATGCTAACATGGAATGTGGATCTTTTGTGGAGCTGAGGCCACAGAACATTAGAAATTTCCTGACTTGTAAGTCTTAGGACTTTTACCATGAGATACAATCACAGAGTCTCAGAACTGGAAAGGGCTTCGGAGGCTTGTTATCTGAAGACCTGTGGTTGAGTCTCAGCAGTTTTGGGCAAGGAACTTAACTTCTGGTTTTACTTATCCCAAAGGGTTATTATGAGGATCAAGTGAGATAATACTGGAAAGCTTTTTGTACCTTATAAAATGTTGGGCAGCGAGGTGGCACAGTGGATAGAGAGCTGGGTCCGAACTCAAGAAAATCAGAATTCAAATCAGACCTCAGAAACTTCTAGCTCACCTAACTACAAGTCACCTAACCCTGTTTGCCTTAGTTTTCTCATCTGTAAAATGAGCTGGAGAAAGGAATGTCAAGAAAACCCCAAATGGGGTCACAAAGAGTTGGAGACAACAGAAGACAACTGAGCAACAGTAAAAATATTACACAAATGCTCTCCATTCAAACAGTGAAACCATACCAATTATCTTCATCCCACCAAACTTACTCATCCCTTTAAAACACAGCTCAAATTCTACTTCTTACATAATCATCACCATCACCACCACCACCATCACCATCACCACCACCGTCATCACCACCACTGTCATCATCACCATCATCACCACCATCACCATCACCACCACCACCACCATCACCATCACCACCACCACCACCATCACCATCACCACCACCACCACCATCACCATCACCACCACCACCGCCATCACCACCACCACCATCACCACCACCGTCATCATCATCACCATCACCACCACCACCACCACCACCATCACCATCACCACCACCACCACCATCACAACCACCACCACCATCACAACCACCACCGCCATCACCACCACCACCATCATCATCATCATCACCACCACCGCCATCACCACCACCACCATCACCATCACCACCACCGTCATCATCATCATCATCACCACCACCACCACCATCATCACCACCATCACCATCACCACCACCACCATCACAACCACCACCGCCATCACCACCACCACCATCATCATCATCATCACCACCACCGCCATCACCACCACCACCATCACCATCACCACCACCGTCATCATCATCATCATCACCACCACCACCACCATCATCACCACCATCACCATCACCACCACCACCATCACCATCACCACCATCATCATCACTAACATTTATATACTAGTGTGAAGTTTCAAAGAGCTTTACGTACACTATCTCATTTGTTCCTGTTGACATCCCTGTCAGGTAGGTACTATAATGATCCTCATATTATGGATAAGAAAACTGAAGCCTGAAGAGTTTGCTATGGCCACATGGTTAGTAAGTGTCTGAGGCAGGAGTCAAACCTCATATCGAAGGCTCTACCCACCCTTCCACCTAACTATGATATACTATATCAGATACTCTTTGATTGGTTATGAACTGATTGATGCCAATTAACATAGGCCTCAACTCTGAAGTCTGGACAAAATGAGACTGGGCCCAAAAGAAATTAAGCAGGCAACAGTCAAGAAAGGATTTAAAAATACTGTTATCATATCGTAGTACCCTGAGTAATTTGGCATTCACTCTATTCATGTACATAATATGCATATGTGTGTGTGTGTGTGTGTGTGTGTGTGTGTGTGTGTGTGTGTGTATAAAAAATCTCCTTGGACACTTACTAGTTATGTGACCTTGGGCAAATCATTTAACCTCTGTCTGCCTCAGTTTCCTCAGAATAACCATAGCGCCCACCTTCCAGTAAATGAGACAATAACTGTAAAGCCCATAGCACAGGACCTGACAAATAGTAAACACTATGTAAATGTTAGTATTATTATTATTGTAAAAAAACCTTATTATTGAAGCATGAAAACTTCCAGCCTGTACAGGTAGGTCACAAATGAAGTTTTTACTTACTTTTGCAGCATCAGATACAGAATCCCAATTTCCTCCTGAAAGTGCATATTTCCCACTGCCAATCCTTGCCAAGATTTCTTCAGGAGTGTCATCTGGCCCATTTGCAAAAGGAGTGAACCTATGACATGAGGAAAACTTAGGGTAATAGAGTTCCTTTCCATAATTTAAGATGTTTATTTCTGATGAACATGCCTTGTGTTACAAAAAATAACTTTTTAAAATGACCTCAGGCATAGGCCTTCCTTGAGTTTCTCTAGTTTCCTTTCTGGCAGATCAGGTTACTACTTGCATCCATATAAAGCTATCTTGATATTCCTTGATGTACCTTATTTCAGTGTGAAGCTGAATATTTCCATTTTATAGATGGTGAAAATGAGAGAAGAGGTTCTGTTATATGCTGACATTAGAAGGCTTTTGGGAGAGACTACAGTTGCTCTTTGGATCACTAGGTGGCATCATAGTACATAGAGTACTGCCTAGAGTCAGGGGAAATGCATCATACATTTTTATCTGGCCTCACATGTTAGTTGTATGACCTTAGGGCAAACCACTTAACCCTGTTTGCCTCAGTTTCCCCAACAATAAAATAACCTGGAGAAAGAAATGGTGAGCCACTTCAGTATCTTTGTCAAGGAAACCCCAAATGGGGTCATGGAAAGTCAGATATACCTGAAAAACAACTCAACACAACAGTTGCTTCTTACTACTTGTGTGACCCTGGGCAAGTCACTGTATATTTTTGGGTCTCTGTTTTCTCATATATAGAATGAATAGGTTTTACTAGATCAGAAATTCTTAACTTTTTAGTGGAGTCTTTTGGCAATCTGGTGGACCTCTTCTCAGAATAATATTTTTAAACGCACATAAAATATAAAAATTTATGTTAAAATATAGTTATTAAAGGAAAATTCATGGACATCAAGTTAAGAACCCCTAGCTAGATGATGTCTAAGTTTGCTCTCAGATCTAAGTCCTATCATCTCTCTTATTGGCACAAAATAGGACAGGTAAGTTTCCAAAGGTAATGGCCTAAGGTTCTGGTCCTTTATCCTCCTGCTGTGGTAGTGATGGGTTGGAGAGGGTATAGGAGAGAAGAAGGAAAGAGGGTGGGATTCAGTCTCAAAAGACCTTGAGTGTATGTGTGAATGTGTTGTCTGTGGGGAGAGGGGAGAGGTAAGAGATGGAAAGAGATGTGTAGATGCCGGTTTTATTCAAGCCCATGCACTACTAAAAATCAGCCCACACACCCTCCTGTCAGGAACACCCCAACTAGTTACCCCTTGCCAAAGAAGGTGTATGCTTACCCTGCCAACATTGTATACAAAAGGATCCCTAAGCTCCAGATATCACAAGCTGCATCGTAGCCTTGCCGTTTCAGGACCTACATGGAGGAAAGCAAAGGATAATTAATTAATGCTCTAGCCCTTTACCAGAAAACTCTAACTTGTAGCATTTTTCTTGAGATCAATGAGCAGGATGAGATGAGGGGGCATGGTGCAGCGAGAGGCTTTGAAATATCTATGTCCTTTTACAAAACAAATACTTCATACGGCAGAAGGATATTGATAATTCACAGCATTGAACAATTTACAATGCTACAATTCTCCTTTGTACACTTGTAGCTACACAAACAGGAAGGTTGTGTGAGTATTGTCCAAAGTTTCATATCCACATGAAGGTGTTATAGTCAAGTTTGTTTGAGTAAGATCAAGAAAGCATCGCTAAAGTAGGCTCTTTGGATAACCTCATGTCAGTTTCTTATCATTTACTTTCATTGCTGAGTCATATTGTAGTAGGTTTAAAAATTCTTAGTTAGAGCCAGAGTGTTAGCCTTGTTTCCCCACTTAGTTAACTCTGATACTAGAAAATGGCTCAATTTCCCCATTAGGTGGCAGGCATGCGCTTTCTTCCGGATAGTCGTTGGCTATCTCTTCTACTGGTGCCATAGTAATGAGTGTTTCAAAATGAATAGTTGCACTTAACAAAGGAACCACGCAGAAATAAATATATGAGAGGAAGAGGAAATAACCAAGAAGAATATTTGCTTTTCATTGGTATGAATCAGTAGAACACAAGCATTTTAAAATATCCTTATTATTGACTAAATAGGTAGTATTTGTAGTTTCTATTAATATAGAGTTGATAAGGTTTTTGTTTACATTTCTGAGTGTTTTGACTTGATGTTTTAATTTGATTATCATTGATATTCCCTCCATACTCCTCCCAAAGCCTTCCCTTTTGTATTTTTATTCGAGGTACCTAGTTGCCATAGGGGTCAGGCAGACCTGAGTTCAAATTCTGTTGCAGACAGTTGACAGCTATGTGACTCTGAGCCTCTGTTTCCTCATCTATAAAATGGGGATATCAATAGCACCTACCTCATAGGATTATTGTGAGGATGAAATGCTAAATTGTGAAGATCTATGCTAAGTATCTTCTAACCTTAAAGAATTATATACACGCTAGTTGATATTTTTAATTATTAACTTTCATTCATCCATTAGTAACCTAAGCCTCTACCTGACTATTTTTTCTCCTCTGATTCTCTCATGTCTGGCTGGACCAGCTGTAACTAGGGTGAGGCCATCTCTGCTATACCTCAGGGTGAAAAATTTTGAGGATTCCCATAGCATTTTTCTGGAGTGTGCTTTTCTTCCCTGTCTCTTCCCTCCCATGCCTTCCCTACCCTACCCCCAACATGGTGATGGTTTTGACCAGGGGCATACTTTCTCCCTTTTCAAAAGCAGCCTTGAGATATGCCAGGGCATATTTATTCTTCTCATTCCCAGTCCTGTCTCTACCCCAATACCTCTTAATTGTTCAGTTACAACGAAAGCTAGTTATGGTTCTGTTGAGCGGCATTCCTACATGGGCCACATCACTGACATTACCAAGTAATTGAAAGGGTTGAAAGAGAGCTTGAACAAGGAAGAAAAAACCTGAAGCCCTTACTAAAGCCTATTTATTACCCAAAGGCATGGGAAACTCTTAGAAAATAACCTTCAGGATTCATTGTCAGATTTTATTGGCAACCCACCCATTCTAAGGTTTTCATGAATCTGCAATGTTATTAATTTTAGTGTCTGCTCTCTGAATTTCCTGTTGTAGTCAGCAATTTAAAGTAGAAATTAGGATACAAATTATGTCCAATAAAAATCTAATGCTCAGTAAATATCAACACCATGCTGTGATAGCTGTGTTACTAACTTCTTCCTCTTTCTTTTCCCTATCCTGAATTCTCCTTTTATACTTTTTCTGTTTTGTTTGCTATTACTATGCTTTGACCTTGTATCATTTTTATTCATGTACATATGTTATCTTTCATTAAACTAAACACCACAAAGGCAAGAAATAATTTTCCATCTTTATATCCTCATTGCTTATGCCATAACATTTAAGAATATTTAATAAATTGGTTTCTAGACAAGACTACATTCCATTTTAAGGAAAAAGAGGATATTATTTATGTATATAAACATATACATATATGTGCATATTCACACAGATATATGTATGTATGTACACACATACACATATGTATGCTGCTTATAGTTAATTCTCAACCAAATCAGTAACCATTCAAATCAAATCAGTAACCCCCTGCCAGTATCATGCTAACCAGAAACAAGCAAGAGATCATTTTCATATTTCACAAACATGAAAATAAAAATGTGAAGTGCTGGGTATCAGGTCACCTGAGAGACTCATGGGGGCTCATTAGGTTAGAAGAAAAGTCCTTGGTCACTGATCCTAATTCCATTGTGGAACAGGCAAAAGAGCACCAGTTTTCATAACAAAGGATTTGAGTTCCAATCTCAGTTCCACCACTACCTTACACAACCCCTGGGCAAGTTACTTGTCCTTTCCACATTTTAGCTTCCTCATCCATAAAACGCGAGAGTTGGATTAAGTGATCTCCAAGGTCCCTTCCAGGCTTAGGCCCTTTGATTCAAACTGCCATTGATACGAAGGGAAAAATGATTTTATCATTTTTGTTTACAAATATATTTTGGGTGAATCTTTTTAGAAAAATAAACTGGAGATATTTTCTTGAGAAGGTATAAAAAAGCTGGTAGCTTTCTTGAGGATGGTTGGGGTATATTTTTCTAATGATCAGTGAGCTCTGACCTCAGGGGCCACGAAGTTGGCTGTGTAGCACGGTGTCATGAGCAGTCCGTTCTCTGCCCTCAGTTGCTTAGCGAATCCAAAGTCACAGATCCTGATGGAATCTGGATTTCCAGACTCATCCATGTAGAGGATATTACTAGGCTTCAGATCTCGATGAACAACCTGGAAAGACATAAAACATCCTTAGTCGTTCAGCAGCTGGGACAAGGCAAAAAGGAGGAAAGATCGAATAAAGCCAGAAGAGATGGATTTTATATAGAGCATGTTCATTCTGAACCAATATCTCAACAGGAAGCAGAGGAATTATAACTAATGAGCCATTGTCCTATTGGAAGGGTTTATCTATCATCTATCGTCTCATTCTTTTTCTTATATTCCCCTCCCCTACCTCATTTTGATCTGTCACTGGAGCCCTGACTAATAGTGAATATTTGAGGTAAGTAAATACATTCCCATCAGAAAGAGAGGGTAGGACATAATGAGCTATTTTGTTAAAAGGAAATGTGGTGAGCTGGGTTAACCTGAATAATATCATCTACCTTTTAAAAAATCCTATATAATGGTCTGAGGTCAGGTCCCATGGATATGTCAAAGCAAGGCAGGTAGTTAGGTGGAAATGTCATTTCTCTTGAAGGGGAGCAAAGAGGATTACTGTGATAATATGGTGTGATCCCTAGGTAGGCTAGGGGTATGAATGTCTCAAATCTCCTATTAAAAAAATCAGGGGGGAGAATCCAAGAAGTGAAGAGGAATAGGAGGGGCTTGGGGAATCAGACTCAGTGTATCTAAGCCCCAGTGGAAAGATGATGAAATTTTTTTGGCTTTAACTTCCACTACACCTCCTTTTATTAATCCTAAGAAAATCTGAAAACCAAACCAAGCCATTATTGCAAGTGCTAGCTCTGGAGTTTGGTTATACTGGGGACAAAAACAAGTGTTTTCTTCTACTATCCTCCCAGATAATCACACACTTAAGAAGCATTGTGTGGTCTTGAAATCATCGACTTGTTTTGAGGAATAAATAAGAAGGACACACAATCTAAGTGCACAGCATTATCTGTTTCACAAGAATGATGGGAAAATAGGTAATCACCACTGTCAATAGTGCAATCGTTCCCATGGTTAAGTAGTGCCATTCCTTAGAATATCCCCCATCTTCCCTTATTTAGTTAGGTCTAAAAACCTTAACCAGGTTAAGGAAAATACTAATACACTTCCCTTGGGGGATCATTTCATTGTCCAGTATGAATTTGCCAGGACATATCACTAAGACTTTAGCTTTAATTCAACTCATCTACTTTTCCTTCTTTTCACCAGAGTTGTCCTCTGACGTTTCCTTACATTATGGAAGTGACCCTTAGTTTTTGAAAATGATGAAAGTGGGGCACAAGTTATGGTAAATCTTAGCAAGTTGCAAAGGCTTCAAGTTAAGTTTGGATCTTTATTGAAATCATGGATTCACTCAACATTCAATACACCTTTATTAAGCACCTAGTATATGAGAGAGAGAGGGCAGAGTAGTAGATAGAGAGCTGGCCTTCGAATCAGGAAGACTTGGGTTCAGACATCTTCTCTGACACATATTGATTGCCTTTATGAACCTGTGCAAGTCACTTATCTTCTCAGTACCCTAGGAAACTTTCTAAGACTGTATGTTGTAGAAAAGACATTGTTTCCTTTTAGGGAATTCATTTTTAAATGAAAATCATGGATTCTGGTTCCTTCCCCGTTAAAAAGAACCCCAAATATATTTGGCACTACCGTCAAGTAGCTTACTTTTCTTCTGGATCCTTAAAGTACTGAAACACTTTCTCTCTAAAACACCTATGTGTGAATGCTTTGGCACTCGTACAAGGTGTACTCAGCGAAGGAATAATTTACTTTCTATAAAGTATCAATTCAACAAAAAGTAAAGGAACACCTTAATTCCAACTTGGTAAATTCATAACTCATTTTACTATTCTTATTTTTATTATTAAAATTATGATTAACATGATCATAACTGTCATGTAGGAGAAAGCTTGAAACTTACTCCTTGGGAATGAAGGTAGTCCATGGTCTTAGTAATGGTACACAGCACAGCACTCGCCTCCCTTTCTGAGAAGTACTTCTGTCGGAGGATGCGGTCTAAAAGTTCCCCGCCTCTCATCAGCTCCATCACAAGATAAACATACTTCCCATCATCGTAGACCTAGAAGATCAGAGAAGGGTGACATTAAAGGACCCCACAATCCTGCTAAATCAGGAAATGCCTGTGATTCTACAGCAATCCAGGCTCATTCCTGTGAAGCATTATAGCACCTCTTAGAGATCCAATGGGGCTCAAAGGAACTGTAAAAGAGACAAAACAGAATGTTAGTTGCTAGTGGCTGGAGTGTTGACCTAGGAGCAAAAACAATCCCTCCTGAGAAACAAGTGAACAGCTATTCTAATCCATATCAGAAGTTGCCCTCAATGCTGTCATTACCTCCATGAAAATTCAGTTTTAATAATGCACTACAAAATTCATTATTAATAAGCTATATCATTAGGGCAGCCAAAACTTCATACCTATGTGTACTTAAGTAAATTTTCTTCATAATTTCACTTAACCTGTTATTCTATGAGTCAATGAGGTGGTGCAGTAGCTAGAGTGCCGGACATGGAGTCAGGAAGACTATCTTCCTGAATTTAAATGTAGTCTCAAACACATATTAGCTGTGTGACCTTGGGCAAGTCAGTTAACCCTGCTTATCTCAGTTTCCTCACTACAAAATGAGCTGGAGAAGGAAATGGCAAATCACTCCAATATGTCTGTCAAGAAAACCCCAAATGGGGTAAGGAAGAATCAGACATGACTGAAAATGACTGAACCACAACAAAATCATTCATTTCTTTATACATCTTCAGTTCTCACTCTTTCATGATCAAAACTGCCAACAAATGGGCTGCTTAAGATTAGGCCAGGTTCCTGGGAATTCATCTAGTAGAATATGAAAGCAGAAGTAAATGTAACTTGTTTGCTATAATCAGGAAAACATGGAAGTAGCATTTTACAGAGGTGGAAAAAATGGTCAAAGTACAGTTTTTCTTCAGGTTGGATTATGACATCAGCCTTAGTCCATCTGTCACGTTATTTATGTGCTAAATTCCAGTGTGATATATTCAGAACACAGAATTAGGAGTCAAAGGAACTGATTATGCCTGCTTTCTAGCTCTATGGTTTAAATTAAATTAATGTGTGATTTAAATTAGTTGGATCAATTTAATCTAACTTAGCCTTGTTTTTCTCATTTATAAAATGGGGATGATAAAATGGAACTATCTACCTCATAGGCTATATGTAAAGAGCATTGTCATGCATATATGATTTGTAAATTAAACCATTATTAGTATTTTAAAGGCCTATTTGGGAAACTAAAATATGCCGAGAAGTCAATCTAAAACTCAAGTAGAGTTAAATCAACTTGATAAAGAGAATTTGTTCCGAGGGTCATCTTAGCAGAAAACATCACTCCAGTGGGCTTTTCTTAATGGAAAAGCAACTTGAAACTTTCTGATTTCCATGTAGACAGTGTACTGAAGTGGAAAAAGCACTGTTTTAGGTTTGAAGTCCTGACTTTGCTCCTGTGTTGGCCTTGGATATGTCATCAAGCTTTTTTTTTGTATGAAAAATGATGAAGTTGGACTATATGATCGCTCAAGTTCTTTCCAGCTCTAAATTCTATTAATATCTTTGTTATGACATGTGTCAAAACATTGGACTTCCTTGAAGCTAACCAGGCCTGTAAAGGTGCAGCTCTGAAAGCCTTTATTAGTGTAGAGGATTCCCCATCTACTTTAACCTAAAGATTTATGCTGATCCGTAGAACATTCTATACCCAGCTCTCCAGGATCTCACCCTCTGTCCTATGCCTCCTCCCTCTCTATTGGAGCTTTCTCTGGGCTCCCTCCTTTTTCTCTCCTTCCTTGCTGTAAGATTTTGCAGGAGCTCTAGCTCTTAATTCTTTCCCCCAGAACTTTGCAGGATGAACTTAGAATATTTTCAAAGTGAAAGGATAAGAAACAGACATTCTGGGGCAAGAGCCCCCAGGGCTAAAATAACTTAAAGGCAAAAGTATTTCTTTTCTTTAAGGGAAAACGTTCTGACAACTGGCCTAGTGTCTTCCTCAGACAGTACCCTCTGAAGCAACAGGCTTTCCTAAAGGCATGGTTTCTCCAAGACCTCCTTAGACCTAAGCCAGTTCTCATCTCCACGTAGACGTTACCCACTCATATTATTCCTTCACTGACAGTTTCATCCATTGCTCATAATGACAAGTCAGTTAAAACGCAATGGACATTCAAACAATTGTTACCAAATGGTTACTAAAGTAGTCTGTTGCCACTCAAAGACATGTTCTTAAAATTAATGTAACTGCTTTTATCTCATTGTTAATTCAACCCATAACTAAAATTAAAAAAAATGGTAATTTCTCTGGTTTTGAAACTGTTCCAGAATTTTATAGAAGCAACATGGAATACCTGGAAGTTTGTAGGATCGGTTTCTTCATTGGTCAACAACGCACTGAATAAGGGACAGTAGACTGATGAATAAAGTGCTGAACTTGGAGTCACGTAGACTTCATTGAGAATTCAGTCTCAAATGCTTACTTGCTTTGTGACCCAAGGCTAGCCACTCTGAACCTTAATTTCCTCATCTCTAAAATGGAGATAATAGCACCCCCCTCATAGGGCTGTTGTGAAGCACAAATGAGAACATATATAAAGTACTTTTCAAACCTCAAATAGCTTTATAAATTGGAGATATTAATAAAAATAACAATCTTTACAGTAAATTAAATAATGAGAAGTTTGTGAAATTGAGGCACTACTTTAGTCTAAATCTACATTTCACTGAATGTTTTATTGCTATGAAATACTGCCATGAAAAGTCCTCCCATGCTGGGAGCTACACGGGACTAGAGCGGAACTTTGGTGGGAACGGTTCATTTCATAATACACAGATAGGGGTCATTTCCCTGAAAGTCTTGTGGCAAACGCTGTTCATTCACCGTCAAGGCATCTTGTATTAGCAATTCTTTTCTGAATACAGATTCTACTTGATGGAGCCTGGGTCCATTCCTACTTGGAAATTCTATGACACTTTTAACTGTAGATTTAAGGATTCCTAACAGCACTCTGCAGTTCAAGGGAAGATGTGTCTTCTTGAACTACCCCTTTGGTCTCTCGGATCCCTTTCATCATAAGAAGGGGACAAGGCTGTGAGAGTGCCGAGTAGACCAAGCAATAACTGCTCCCTGGATCATAGGCAGCAAAGAAAAAATAGCCACTGGGCACCTTGGGAGAAATATCAGTGATTTCTAAGAGGGACCAAATGTCAGCCCCTTTTACAGATAAAGAAACAGAAAGAGAACCAGACTTAATAGTGAAAGAATTAAGAAATAAAACCCAGATAGCTTGGTTTTTGATGCAGTTCCTAGTCTATTACTTCTATGACTTCAAGTCAAAGCTATAAATTAGAATAAGAAAATTACATCTGACTGACAATTTACCAAAGAGATTATTTCATCCTTCAATACAAATTCTGTACAGGATGGGAAGAGAGTTGGTGATCGAAATGAGGATGTAAGCATATGGTCTAGTTTCTCTATAGAGTTCAGCTCATCAAGTACACATGACATTGTAGGGTGGATGAAGTGGAAGGTGAAGCTTAGCCTATCACTGCTCAGGGGGAGCAGTACATTATAATTATGATGTAATTATATTATATAATTATTATATAAATGTATTATATAATTATAATATAATATATTACACAGAAACACAAAATAACTTCTTTGCCAGTGATGAAACAAAGAATTAGCAGTAGAAAGAGGAGCAACGTTGGGTTTGTTGGGAGTCTACTTACATCCTTCAGGGTGATGATATTTGGATGCTGTCCATATCGTAAGAGAATCTCAATTTCTTCTGAGGGGTCTCTTTTACTTTTGTCAATTATCTGGAACCAATGGAGCAAAGAAACAATAAGCAATCTATTTATACACATCAATACCAAAAAAGCTATCTTCTTGTTTCCTAACTCCTCTATTACTGCTAGGAATAATTCTATAAATGGACTTGAAATCTTTCTTTCCTCTCCCCAAGCCCATATGAGCTAGTGTTCTCACTAATCAAACAATACTTCAAAAGGCCTACAACTTTTCTTCTCATTTCCCTTGTCCCAATTCTCTCAAAATGAATGAAAAAATCAGGATCTAATTTTGAGATAATGCCAATGAAAGGAGTGGTTACAGAAGGCCTGACGAAGTTGATCTGGGGTATCTGCTATAAATGATGAATTAATGCATGTCAGAACCATTAATTAACAGTATCTTCCTTTTAAATACTACAAATAGAATACTTTTTGAATTCTGACAGCTTTATTATCAACTTACTGTGTTCATCATAAAAGGAGAGCCCTAAACCAAAGACATCCTAAAAGCAAAATTTGAAATCCATTACTGTAGGGGTTACAATTAAGATATAGGAAAGCAGAGTCTGGCTGTACACTTCCATTGGGTCACTGAAGCACCTGAACTTTGGGGTTGCTTTGGTATTTAGAACAAACTATCAGATGTGCATCAGGTTTTATTTCACATAGTAAGTTACACACATTTGCAAGATTCTCTTTAAGAGATGGCAGTCATAAAGAAACCACTACCTGCTGCTGTTTCTCAGACACCTTTTAGTGATTGTTTTACATCAATGTTTGTACGTGACATTTTTCATACCATGAGGAAGACACTGTGGTACCAGATCCTACCTTTTCTGGAGGAGGGATTTTTCTGAAATTATTTACTATGGGTTCAAATAATTTTTCTAACTGTAAATCTAGATTCTAGAGTAAATCATTCCCAAGGGATGATGGTGAGGTAGAACAAAGACTGACATGGAAAGAAGTAGCAACAGGGTCAGGAGAAGTTATGTGTTGGTTCACAGCCCCAGACTGACTATTCTATTTTAAAGAGAGATCGTAAGTTGTAGAATAAAGAACAGTGAAATTGAAGTCATGGAACTTTACCATTAAGGGCAGGCTTAACTGTTGGCTATCAAATTTGTTTCAGGTTGAATATTGGAACAGAGAAGGTAGAAGAAAGCTTCAAAGACTAGGGTCTTTGGAATCTCTATGAAGGTTCAAATCCAAGCTCTGCTATGTATTACCTGTGAGACCCTGAGAAAATCACTTTACTTTTTAAGTGTCAAGCTCCAAAGCTGTAAATGAGACACTTAGACAAGATGACTTCTAAGAATCTCTTGTAGTTCTAAGTCTATGATCTTAGGATCTGTGTTGCACCAAAAATGACTTGGAAGCTGTGCCTAGGACACAGGAGTATAGTGGTGGTGGTGGTAGTAGTATAGGGACAAACAGCAAAGATTAGGGTTTGAATAAGATCATTCTAGATACAGGGACCCAGCCAGGAAATGAGGAGGTCTTGAAGTTCAATGAAAGTATACAGTCCCAGGACCATATAGGCTTTTAGAGAAGAAGGAGCTCTGGGTTTGGTCCAGAGCAATAAAACTGTCAACTTTACCATTAAGGGAAGGATTAACTGTTGACTATCAAATTTGTTTCAGGTAGAATAGTTGGAACAAAGAAGGTAGAGAAGGGGAAGAAAGCTTCAAAGGCTAAGGTCTTTGGAATCTCCATAAGGGTAGGGTACATAACCGTCACCATCAAAACAGGAATATTGAAATCTAGAGGGAGAAATCTTTGGTGGCAATATGGGAAAGGCCAGTGGTATGCTGGAGCCAGGTCTAGCTTCTAAGGATTGACTGCTAATTTTCAATGTGAGCATTTACATCATGGAAATCAGCAAGTGCTCTAAATCAAGGCTTGACTTATTCATTTCTTCATCACTTAAGAAGGTGATGGAGAAAATATAAGCAGTGCAGATTAAATCCAGAAGTACATCTTAGGTACACTTCCTCCCTAGAGAACTGGTTGTTCAACAATTACCAGCACACCCTTGGAAAGGGTCCTTTTCACGTAGGGGGTGGAAGGAAAGGACAGGGCTGCCCCTCTTCCCTAGGTTAATAGCTTCAGTTTCTAGAGTGTGGGAGGCAACTATTAAGTTAGCTGAGAGACAGGAAAAATACTTATGAGGGAGTAGAGAACATGAACTGGAGGTACAGTAAAGCCTATTTTGAGTCTAGGGCTTCGAGACCTTCAAAACTTCAATGGTTTCCTATGAATTTTACAGTCCCCTCTAATGTTTACAAATGTAGGGCCTGCCAAAGCTTGCGTAACCTTCAAAAATCCAGGGTGAGCTCCATGCTGTGATGAAGCATTGGTACAGGACTGTAGTAGAGGGCTTGGTAGTAAAACCCTTTTAAAATAGGTTTTGGTTGTTCAGTCATTTTTTGGTTGTGTCTGCCTCTTTGTGACCCCATTTGGGGTTTTCTTGGCAAGGATACTAGAATGATTTGTCATTTCCTACTCCAGCTCATTTTACAGATGAGGAAATGGAGGCAAATAGGGTTAAGTGACTTGCCCAGGGTCACAGTTAGTAAATGTTTTAGATTGAATTTGAACTCAGGTCTTCCTAACTCCAGGCAGGGTATTCCTATCCACCGCATCTTTTAGCTGCCTCTTAAAAGGAGGCAATACAGAACAATGACTAGTAAAATGGCCTCAGAATCAGGAACTCTTGGCTGTATGACCCCAGCAAGTTATGTAATCTGGGCATGATTTAAACAACTCTTCAAGGCAAGAAAATGTAGAGCAGGTGCTCACTTGCATTTCGTTCCTATACCAATGAAATCGCAAATCTAGTCCCGCCTCTCCCCCCCCAAAAAGTCAAAAGACTAATGAAAAACAGTAAAAGCTGGATGCTGTTTCAGGGAGTAGGAGACTGCCTGTATTGTTCTCAGCAGAGAATAAGAAGGGTAATGAGGATTTGAAGTTCAAGGGTATGATCGTGGAGAGGGGTAGTTCTTTAGTACCTCAGATGGCTTGTTCCCCAGCCTAAAGATTTCTAATACCAAGGGAAGCATGACTCAAAGTCCTCCAAGTCTTACTCCAATTTCAGAATCACAATTCAGGGCCAGCCACCCCACAGCTGCTAACATGCAAGGGGCCATCTGCCGGTACAAGTCGACTATTGTGCCTAATGTCTCAGTCTAGAAAGCGTGCTCAAAAAGGTGCTGGTGGAGGCATCTTAACTATGCCCCTGCTTTTGTGGGGCCCAACATATGTGTATAATCCAAAGATCACAATCTGTGGCTTGCATTCAAAAGTGAAAAGGCAGAATGGTTCAGTTCTAATGAATGCAGTGAAACAACCTATCACAGCATTCCCTACAAGCTCTATTTAACTGGACAGCCCTCCCTCACTCAAAACAAAGTCAAGCACAAGTCATGTCATCATTTCTCTGATGGTACAGTCTTCTTCGGCAATACAGGACAAACACACACACATTTATCTGGAAAGTCTATAGTTAAAATGAAAATTTATTTAGCATTAATAATATGATAGAATATTTGTTGTTGAGTTTCTCAAATGACCTTAAACACTGGAAACTGTGTTGAATAGCATTTAATATGGATTCTTTAACTGGACGAAAGGTTCGACTGGCATTTGAACACATAGCCAAGGAAGTCCAGGTAGGTGTTTAAGACCTAATGCTTAGTTGGTACAATTGTGTTGGCTTCTCTCTTTTAAGGTCCCTTAACAATCTTCTCCCCTACCGCCCCCCCAACTCCACATGGTTTAACAGATGAAGACCTTAATCCCTATTTAAATACCTGGAGCTTACTGTCAAACTCCTACAATTTATGCAAGCTGTGAATGAATGAATCCAAAATGACATAAACCTTTAAACAATGAAAATGAGCCTCTGTTTTTTGAACACAAGATATCTCTCTCTCTCTCTCTCTGTGCGTGCATGCGTGCGTGCGGGTGCCAGTTACCAGTCCGCTGAGTGGAAAGAGGAAGTCAGGAGACACAAGTTCAAATCTTGACCCTGACCCTTACCAATGAATGACCATGGACAAGTCACTTAAGCTTTCTGAGTTTTTATTATTATCAGGATATTGATGCACGTGATAGAGACCTTGTAGGATGGTGGATATTTGCTCTGTATTGTTGTTACAGACTAACAATCTATACCCATCAAAATTCCACATAAATATGTTATTATTTTAATGAAGACATTGAGGCTGTTTATGTTAATTTAATAGCTTCTAAGACAATGTTACCCTAAAAAGGAGAAAGGATTGAAAGTTTGCTTTTTAAAATTATCTCATGAAGTTGGATTTTAGACAGCCTGTTCCTAGCCACCACTGTGTGGAAAAATTAACTTCATTAATATTTATTCTGTCAGTAAGAAAGATAAAACTGAAACTAATCAAGATACTATCTGATTACAACATACAAATAATGGCTCCTCTAACTTTTGGTGCAATAGGGTTAGGGTTAGGGCTAGAGTGCACATTTAGGGTTAGGGTTAGTACATTGGGATAGGGAGTTTTTTAAGACGAAATTCCTTCAGGCAATCCTGTTTAGTACCTGTTCTACAGAGTTCTTGAGAGTTTCTTAGGGGTACCAAGACATTAAATGACTTGCCCATAGTCCCATAACCAATATGTGTCAGACACAGGATTTGAAACCGGATCTTCCTCTGAGGGTGGTTCTTTATCTGCTAGTGCTCCCTATGTGCTGACTCAGATGAAGGTTATCAATTTTGGTATTGATTTCTACCCTATACTGTTCTAGTATAGAGAATTACCTAGTCAAACCTTCTCAATGATTCTTCTTCACAGAGAGGGCTTTCCCAACATGCTAGAGATTTTCCTCTAGGTCTCCTGAGATGATGTTACTATAAATCTAGCAAAAAGGCACTTAATCTCTGGGTTCTCTGGTATTCTATTGCAGAAGTTCTCAAAATATGATCTGGAGACCCCTGAGGAACTCTGAGACACTTTTACCTAGCTCATCAGGTCAGAATTATTTTTATAAGAATATTAAGATGTTTTAATTTCTAATATAGTAATACCTCTAACCCACATAAACGCAAGTTCTTTGAGGAGTCCTCAATAATTTTTAAGGATTGGGAGAGCAGAATGTTGGAGAACCACTGGTCTAGTGGTTAGGATTCACTGCTCTTACCATCATGGATTTAGTTTCCAGCCAGGGCAAGTATTTGGGAGATAGCAAAGAAAGGTAGCCTTGGAGCAAGGTGAACTGGTTTCAAACCCACTTCTGACCCACATAGCAGTCATTTCTTTGTGCTTCTGGGTACCTCTCTAATGTCATGAGGGCCATGACCTCCACTGGCATAGGTAACCTCCTCAACAGGGAATGGGCCTATCCAAATAAAATCCCAGATCTACTCCTGAATCCTAAGATACAAACATTCCTCATTGATCTCACTGCTTAAGGTCAAAAGTAACCCAAAGCTATATTTTTGAGTATTAAGCTAGAGGAGAGGAACTGAAACTGGGATTTCAATGGGGGAGTGAACTCTCAAGTCAAGAACTCTCCCTACCAATGCAGGTTAGCACTTCCATTGCAATTTGTAGTTTTGGAGCGCTGACCAGAATACTTAGTCAGGGTCATATGTTTGAGGCCACACAAGAGCCCGGTATTTCTGGCTTCCAGGCCAGTTTTTATGCCTAATACTTCTCATTTTCAACATTATTATTAAATAATGCCAACAAGAAGCATCCAAGACTGGAAACTAGCACTCGTGGGTCCCAGGACAGTGTTTTTTTTTTTTTTTTACTACAACAACACACTGCCTCCTCAGAGTATCAAATGCTGTGCACATATCCCCACATTTCACCTTTGGGATTTGTGTCAAGGATTTTTATAATTTTTTTCCTTTTTTAAAAAATTAATTTTAAAAAAATTAGTTTTAAACATTTACTTCTACAAGATTTTGAGTTCCAAATTTTGAGTATTATAATCTTTCAATCGAAGATGAGGCAGGTTGTGACAGGTTAGAGGCAGAGAGGAGGAAGTCTGTCCCCAAAACATCCACCCTTTCTTGTATCAGGCTCTGATTACAATGAAAATAAAAATGATCTGGGTAAGGTTACAACTAAACTCTTATCATTCACAGGTTCCTAATATTTAAAGTCAGGAGGGACTTTAGAGATCATCATGTTAAAATACTTCATTACTTTACAGATTATTAAAGTGAAGCCTGGAGAAAGAAAGCAATTTGCCCAAGGTCACAAAGTCACGTTGAACTTCAACAATGACACACAAACTGACAGCACCTTATATGGATTTTTTTTTCTAATTTTTGTGTCTAATGTTTATACTTGAATTGTGTCAGGAAGTGCCAATCTCTATGCCTTCAGGGCTATATGCTTTCAGATACTTTTTTTTTTTTTTAAAGATACTCTATCAAGAAAGTCAAAATGGGAAAGAGTCAGTAAAGAGGGATGAATACCTTTACTGGTTACTGAACAAAGATTTCTGCAGGGTTAGTGTGCTGTTAAGCCCTAAGCAGGGGTTTAACCTATGTTATTTTGGGAAAATAAGGAACTGAGCCACAAGATTTACTATAAATAGATTTATTCTCTATGGGCTCAATTACCTGGAAATGCTGTTGTATTCCATTCAAGATAAAGAAAACCATAAGGATAGTGGGTTTCCGATGCTCAGTATTGCAGCTTTCGTATGCTTTAATGAATAACGAACTCCAAGGACGCATTTTCAGAGAAACAGCATTGATATTCCATGATTAAGCTCTCCTTTTCCCTCCTGATGTTCCATTAACATAAACAATAGACATTGCCAATCTGGGAGGTGATTAATTATACACCTTTCCTTTGAGGGGGCTACTATTGGCTTTGTAGAAACAGGGATCAGAATGGGCATTACCTATGAGTCATTCCCTCCCTAAGGCAGCAGATATGCGTGTATCTTTAATGTCTGTTCTGAGTGTAGTTTCTATCTATAATTGGCATTTATTCCCTTTCTTAGAAAATATTAATGAATGAAATCAGAACATAGGTACAATAATATTGCCCCAATGAGTTACAAATAGCAACTATTTTGCAAAAATAGGTCAAAACTCAGAGACAGATGCTCAATATTTCTTAGAATCTTAAGTAGACACATTGATGAACACAAAAGAGAGCCAACCACAATGGATTTCCCTTTTTCTGGTTACTATGGGGAGTGAATGACTGATTGAATGAATAAAAAACATTTATTAAGTGTTTCCTATGTTCAAAGCACTCTCATAAACACTAGAAAAAGAATAAAAGCAAAACTGTCCTTGCTTCTAATTCTAACAGAAGTCAACACTTATAGAACATTTTAGTTGCAAGTCCGATGGAAAGTATAGTGGTCCTTACGTTGCAGTGGTAAATAAGATTGTAATGCATCTTCATTAATTTTATTTACACTGATAAAGCCATATCTCTTCCTGAGTGGAACCATTTGGCAGTTCCAAGGACTTTGGTGGCAAGAACTTTCTTTGCTAGGTCTTCAATAGCTGTAGCTGGTAAAGGAAAGAGCTGCAGAAGCAGCAGAAACAATCTTTAGGTTGACATTTCCATAGGAGGTTTCTCCTAATGATGGATATGGGGACCAGACTGGAAACAAGACTTGGGGTCTGAGCGGCCTTGCTTATTCTTGGAACTCCTGAACTCAGAGTCCTGGGATGCCTTCGTTGAGGTCTGAGGAAAGGTGGTGGCCAAGATGATCATGGTACCACATACATGATG
This sequence comes from Potorous gilbertii, assembly GCA_028658325.1. Taxonomy (NCBI): domain Eukaryota; kingdom Metazoa; phylum Chordata; class Mammalia; order Diprotodontia; family Potoroidae; genus Potorous; species Potorous gilbertii. The sequence goes on from CM053770.1 coordinate 447,439,161, forward strand.
TTCTTATCTCTCTCAGGGAGACTCATTGCTTTAGCTAGGCTGGCTTGGGTGGAAGTCTACTGGTACTTAGAAGGGGTGAAAGGTCCCTTCTCCCCGGGGGTTACCCTCTGGGATGATGGTGATAAGAACTGAGTTAGAAGCTAGGTCAATATTTTTGGAGGTAGCTCTTCCAAGAGCTCTTGGGTTTATCTCCCCATTGATGGATATTGGTTAATGGTCTTTGTTGATGGTGAGAATGGCAGATCACAGAGGTTGTTTCCCCCAGTGATGGCTATTGAGAGTAGGCTGGAAGCAGGGTTAGTATTCTGGGGGACCCTGCAAGTGCCAGGGGTCTTGAATTTAGAGTCCTGGGCTATTTTCATCATGACTTGATCATAGGTAGTTGTTGATATATTGACAGGGGTTTGACTCGCTTGACTCATATCACCTTTTAGAAATAATCTCTTAATAGGAATGTCTGATTTCATTGTATCATCTTAAGAGCTGATTGGATTTCTGGGAAATTCCTTTGAGATGGTAGCTTATTGATCCATTGAATTGTCTAATATACATTGTGGTTATCTATTAAGTCTCTATTACGTGTAAAGTATCAGACTTAGTGTCATAGGGATACAAAGAATCTGCCCTCATAGGGTATACTTTCTCATTTACTATTTGCATGACTTAATTGGTCTTCCATTTTTAAAAAACCTAAATGCAAAATAAGAAAAGAAACAAAAACACTAAAACTTAAATACAAAATAAGAAAAGAAAAAAGTGGTTTTACATTTAAATGTAGTAAGTAGGCATTTTTCACTTTTGGAAATTCCAGGGAGGCCCACTAAATCATAAATACCTTCCTTACCCACTCATGTATAATGCCTGAAATTTCCGTCATTAGAGATTTACCCTCATTAGTTGAGGACTTTGACCCCTGATTAAATACAAATCTTCTTGAGAGAAGTAATGCTTTTAGCTGGGTTAGAAGCTATATGAATCCTTTCTGAGATCAGGTCCTGATGAGGGTAGGAGAAGGAATGAGGAGAAATCCGAAAACGACAGCTCTCTTACAGAGTTACTAAGGATAGGGAAAGGACTAAGAATGGGAAAGATGAAAACATCAAAGATGCTTTTCTATCTTCAGATCATCACTCTGGTATGGCTACATCTTCCCACCCTCTCTACATTGTGCTATTTGTGGGATTTGAGGGCTTAAAAAGGAAGCAAGAGAATCAATTCAATGTTCATTCATAATTGTGAAATACTTATTCACACCGGGCCCAAGCAAGATGCTGCTTCTTGTCAAAAAGATAAATATGACATTTGAAAAAAGGTATAGTGGGCCATACAATAATTTTAAAAAATTGAACAGATACCTTTGTGAAATTAATTTAAGCAAGTGACACAGAGAAAGAACTTCAGAGCTCTGCCCTACTAGAAAAAATTGAGTTTCCATTCCAATTAGTTTTCCTTTCAAAAACAAGTCCTATTCATGTCAATCATCTGCCTTAGTTTCATTTCTTTTTGGGTCAGGGGGTTGACAAAGCAATATGAAAATGAGTGCAGAGATGGTAACATTATTTAAAATGATACTGCATAAATGTAAATTTGAGGTCCTTCTAGGAAAAGCTAATTCCAGATTAAGATCATAGGAACCCAGTGGACTAATTTATCACTATAATTAAGAATTGTGTGAAAAAAATCATATCCCTACTTAACACTTATAACTTCTTTTTATTTACATGAGACTCTGTAATTGAAACTAGAAATAGAAACTTTCCAATCACCCCATATATATGGGGTGATTCAATATACTATTGAAAAATAAGTCCAGAAGTAGCCTGAGGGATTCTGGAAGTTGGACTTCCTTATAGAAAGAACAGATTATCACACATGATTCATCCCTTGCATACTTATACCTTCTTTTTTTGTAAAAAACCAGAGGAACAAAATTAATTGCAATGATTAATGAAAAAATCCAATGGGGAAATAGAATGAATTGTGTCAGCAGAAGAGCCTGGGAAGATTACAAATTTTTCTCAATGTAGATCGCCTCTTGGGTTCATGGTCAGTCAACTAATAATTACTGAGTGCTTACTTTTTACAGGATTATGCTTAAATGTTGAGAGAAATACAAAGAAATATGAGACATGGTCTGTTCCTCAAAGGAGCTTATTGTCTATTCACTCATCTAACACAGATTTATCAAGTGTTTGCTCTGTTCAAGGCCCTATGCTACATGCTGGGAATCCAAAGATGAAAGGAAAATAGTTTCCACTCTCAAGGAATGTATATTACACTGAGAAGAACAAATAATTCCAGATTAATATAGCTCCCTTTTTTTGAATATTTCTTGATCGACATAATTTGTAACCATAGCATTTCATTACAGGAATTAAGAAAGTTTCTCAGAATACCTTTGTGGACAGGATAGAAAAATGTGGATTGGTTGGATATGGAACTAGATTAATGACTTGAATCAAAGTCTGTGAACTTACAAATCGATACCAATGTGAATGAACATCTCTAGTGAAGTACCACAGGGCTCTGTCCTTAGTCCTATTTTGTTTCACAAATAAAATTAGGAGAGATTGATGACAGAACAGGAATCCAAAAACATTTTGCAAGAATGGAAAAACCTAAGTGAATTTAATGTGAAATGCAATTTGAAAGGACAAATCAATAGTCCTACACTTGGATTCAGAAAATCAGCTTTATAGTTACAGGAAGGTAGGCCACACATTTTGTTAAAAAAAAAAGGGACATGTAGGTTTTATAGAAGCTACCTCAGTAAGACTCAACAGTATGATTGAGCATCCAAAAAGGAAAAAAAAAAAGCTAATGCTTTGTGGCTACACCAATGCAAGCAAAATCCTGCTATATTCTGTCCTGAACAATTAATCAAAATGCCTCCTAAGTGTAGGCATTGCTTGGTCAGACCATTCTGGAGTATTGTGTTCAGTTCCAAGTGTTATATTTTAGGAAGGATATTGAAAAACTGGAGAGTATCTCATAGAAGGTGACCACTTCAAAGGGGAAGACATTGAATAGGTTTAAGAGGGAACAATACATATATATTCATAAGAGCATAAAAATCTTCTAAATTCAGAAGAAATAAAATGGTAAGGGGATAGGGAGGGGGGAGAGGACAAGGGAGGGATCTTTAGAGAGGAGGTGAGGGAATAAGTAAAAGGGGGATATTGAAGGGTGTTTAGATTTATGGAAATGGGAGGATAGGGGAGGAATCCTTGGAGGGGAGTAGGCAAGCAACAAGAGGGCAAGGTAGTATAGAAATAAAGTAGAGGAGGCAGGAGGGATAGGAAACAAGAGATATGCATAAACATAAAAACAAAGATCAGAAGTAGAATTTGGGAGAATATATGTCTATATATGTATGTATATATCTATAGCTATAGAAAAATATATTCACAATTATAGCCTTCTAGGGGGAGGAAAGGAAAAAAAAACAAAGTAAAAAAGTGTACAGCAGAGAACAAAAGAAAACTTACAAGGAAACAAAGATGGACAGCTATCAACACAACGTGTAGTATTTATCATACAGGCTTTCTTGAAATGAAAATTTGTTGTTACATATTTTGAATCCTTTCTTATGTTCTGCTTTGCACATGACAGGCTTTCCCTCCTTTCTTAATTTGCGTTTAAGTTTCAATAATTAAGTTCATGATATGTTTTGTTTCTTTTATCTATTCTGTATTTGTGTTCTGGTATTTGGGAAAAAATGAAAGAAGAAAAATATTAGAGTAATTATAAAAAGGGATGGACTTTTTTGGGAGGTAGTGGGTTCCTCTTTATTGAAGGTCTTCAAGGAAAGGCTGGATAAATACTAATCAGATATTGTAGATAAGATTCCTGCTTCTGGGATGGGTTAGACTTGACTTCTGAGTTCCCTTTCTTTTTATTTTTAAAATTTCTTTTAAAATTTAATTTATTTTTAATTTATGAAATAAATTAATTGGTGAAACAAAACAAACATTTCCACAATATAGTAGAATAAAAAAAGATATGATTGCCTATGGACCTGCAAAGCTATTATATATAGCTTGCTATTCTTTTTAAGATCCCATATACTCATAAATATGTTTGAGAGTGCATAAAAATATGGGCATTAGCTCTCACATACTATAATAGTAGTTATAATATTGTGTACATTTGTCAAATGACAGGGACACACAAAGAGCACTTCATTTATAAAGTACATGTGGACATAACACATAAAAAGAACAGGGCATAATTAAAGACACAGAAATATTTCTGATTTGAAGGAACAAGGTCCCCTAATCTTTTTTTCTTTAAATTACATTTTTAGCTCCTCAATATCCTTATATATGAAAGTAAAAAGTAACCTTCTTATTGATTTTTTTTAGACAAATAACTTTCATTTTTTAATGCTGAGAATCTGTCCCAAGGAAGAAATTAACTCTGACATTTTTTTCCTACAAAATTTATAACCAAGGCTATGTTAATTTGTAATTATAGGTTACCAAAAAAGGAAATTGCCCAGGATAAAGTACCAGTGGGCTTGCTGTCTGATAAGGAGTCAAAAGGAAGTTAACTTTCCTTATTGGCTTCTTTGAGGAATTTTAAATACCCACTAAACTTACATGCCTTCCTAAGAGAAGGTATTTGGCAATGCAACTTAACAATTAAAGTTTCAAGAGAATCATCCATATTGTAATTCATCTCATTCAACACTCTTTTATTTTGTAGAACTAGAAAGTATTCCAATGAACAAGATTCACTGTTTTGTCACAAAGGATTAACTATACTTTTCCTGTCTTCTCTGACTTTTCTTTTACTATATGTAGAAAAGTTTGCTTCCACACCCCTTTCCTGAGTAGTCTGCTTCACGTTCAAAATCACTGCCAGCACACTTCTCTGCTTTTCAGCTTTTGCCCCCTTTTGTAAAAAAAATTAAAAAAAATAAATCTTAAAGCCATTGCTCTCTGTCCTATCTTTAGAGACTGTGAATAATTCCCTGTATTTGTACTGAGAGTGTGAAGGTATTTTTAGTCTGTGATCATGTCTCCGGCTGATTCTGTTATTTTCCAGATTGTTAATTTAGCTTCCTCTACATATCTACCTCCCAATCTTCACATCCTTTTTTTCTCTTTGCTTAGCATTTTTTCCTGTGCTTAAAAATACCTTATTTTTAGATTCTTAAAACATTGATAGCAGAAGAGCACATGATTTCAGGTCTGGCCATTGCTGAATCTAATCTAGTATTACAAGGCACCTTCTTGAACTCCAACTAGGCTAGCCTGGTTAATCCCACATGTGATGCTAAAGTCTCATGTTGTGAAGATCACTTCTTTAGCTCAGCGACTTAATAATTGAGGTCTCCCTGAATTCAAATTTCACAGAGGTCTCCATTTCTTAATGGAGTTCATTTGACTTGGGCATTTGTTCCAATGGAATTTTCAGGATGCTACTTCTAAAGTGGAACCTCTAGTCTTGTATTGGATTTGGTTTTTTTTTAAGTTGGGTTTTGCTCTGATGATCTTGAAACAAATAACTATGAAATAGTTTTATTTTATTTTTAACTTTGAAAGTAAAACACACATTTTATATATTTTATTAAAATATCTATTTCTACATAGTAAAACAAATGAGAATCTCAAATTTTATTCCTTTGAGTTTAGGCTAGCAAATGGTTTGTGCTTCTTAACGATCACATAACATCATAATATAATATATTATAATAGAAGTCTAGATTTACAGCTTTGCCTTGATTTTCTGTTTGCTCTTTGTGACTATATGACTGCTGTAAAATCTAGTCAGCAGATGAGGTATTAAAATTTTAATTATATTTCATCATTCTTAAAGTGGGATGTTTCTGTTCTCATCTCCACAGGTAGCTAGATACATCACTTGCTCTGCCCCTGCTTCTCCAGGTCTATTGAGATAGTGAAATGGTACATTGTGTCTAGACTTGAATTTAAATCTGGTCTCAGATCCTACCTTTGTGACCCTGGGCAAGTCATTTATCCTCTGTTTGTCTTAGTTTCTTGAACTATAAAATGGAGATAAAAATAGTATCCACCTCACAGGGTTGTTGTGAGGATTGAATGAATTACTATTTGTAAAACGTGCTTAGTATAGCTCCTGGCACATAGTAGGTGCTAGATAAAAGCTTATTCTCTTTCTCTCTTTGTAATGTTGTATAAAGGCAAAGAGAGAAGATAAAGGATAAAGACATAGAGATAAAGAGTTCCCTTGAAAATTAACTCTGGGTGTTAGCATGGCATAAAATAATAACTTTGCAGATTTTTGTCAAAGACTCTCCTCCCCCCAGTTTCTAATTAAAGACCATTTGAGAAGGTGAAATGTTGGAGAGTCCACTCTGAACTTTGGCTATATTAGATCCGTTATCACTCACCAAGGAATTGTATTTTTCAGTTTAGTGTCAACAGCCCATTCATGTAAAATGTAACTGCTTAAAAATGGACTTGGTTAATTAGCCCCAGATATCTCAGGGAATCCCCCAACAGTAAAATCTTGTACAAGAAAGTTTTCTATAGCTTTAAGTGGGTAATATTTTACCCTTTGTTTTTTACAATGTGATCTCCCACTTTTTCATCAAAATCAATTCTTGTCACTTTCAGATATTAAGAATTAACTTTATTCTTGCCTTATTTTACATGACTGACATTATTGCTTATTAGTTTTAGTCTATACAGTAATGTGCCATGCTATTTTAATTTATTGTAAAATTTACTTCCCTTTCACAAGTCACATGAAATTGCTTATATAAATAACAGCTGAATTAGGTTTTTATACTAGCGGGCTGTTATATCTTTAATGAAAGTGCTCCTGGCCCCAGAGTAGGATTGCTGTGGTTGTGGTTGTTGAGTCATTTTAGTTACACTTGACTCTTTGTGACTCCATTTGGGTCTTTTCTTGGCAAAGTGATGCCATTTCCTTCTCTAGCTCATTTGACAGGGAAACTGAGGCAAGCAGGATTATGTGACTTGCCCAGGGTCACACAGCTGGTAAGTGTCTGAGGCCAGATTTGAATTTAGGAAGATGAGTCTTCCTGACTCCAGACCTGGCTCTTTATTCACTGCAACACCTGGAGTAAGATGCATCTGTTCAAACAATATGTGCCTGATAATGAATAAGAAGCAGGTTTTAAAAGAAAATCAGCTTTCTTTCGTTTAGGCTTCATATTTAAGGCTATATGGGAGAGGTTAATTATATAGAGACAAACTTGGAATTAGGATAGAGGGAAGGAAATGAGGATTGGGTGAAGGGTAATTCCTTTGTGACTCTCTAAAGCCAATCTGATTTTCAAAGAGCAAGTTGGGGGGATTCATTTTGGTTTGGGACAATTCCAAGGGACATAGCTTAAGCATTATCATCCCAAAGCTGGTCTCATTTATTTTAGAACCTGTGTATGATAACACAATAATTAAAATAACTATATCATTTGGGAATGTGTTTCTCTGTGTTAAAATGTCATCATAGCTATCGAGGGGATCTAATCAGAATGGCTGGGAAGGTCTATGCTATCGGTTCCTGATAGAATGCTCCTGTTTTTCACCTTTGGATTATGTGCCTTGATTTACCTAGAAATGTCCATTTTGACTCTTGATTTATGCTGATCAATTTCTTCACCTTCCAAATGGATTGGTTTCTTTGGTCTAACTCCTGTTGTTTATCATTTATAAAGACTGTGCTCTTACATTTATACCTTGTGCCACTTAGCTGAGGGTCATTTTTACCAAGTGGACTTGTATATCTCAAGGTTGATGAAAGTACTGGCAACATACTTGCCACTACATATTCCATAGTGTGGAAGACCTGGGATCCCAGGAGGGCCTGAATGGTCAAACAGAACATGTTTTTGTATAAACCCTACATTGCCTGGTAGAATCTGTTAGTGGTAGTAGTTAGTATACTGGTACATTCCCTGTCTCACCTCTAATACCTGAAGGGCATACTTAGTATATCTGGTTATATTACAAATTCATATTGGTTTTCCTTGACAAGGCATTTGCTACCCCATTCAATTTCCCATGTTCTAATCACCATCATAGTTAATACTACTTCTACTATCCCATTAAAAAAAAGTCTAGATTTATGATTTCACTTCACCTGTCATTTGTGACTGTGAAATTGTTTCAGGTATGTCTGACTCTTTGTAACCCCATTTGGGGTTTTCCTGGCAAAAATATTAGAGTGGTTTGCCATTTCATTTTACAGATGAAAAGCTGAGGCAAACAGGGTTATGTGTCTTGCCCAGGGTCATCCAGTTAGTAAATGTGTGAGGCCATATTTGAACTCAGGAAGATGAGTCTTCCTGACTCGAGGCCTGACTCTCTAACCCATTTCATCACCTATTTGCCCTTCACCTCTCGTAGCCTCCAGATAACTCTCTAAGTGTATAAATTCAAGAACAGTTGTAGATCTTCATTGGCAGAGGTACCATTTTAGGTGGAGATATTTAGCAGGTAATTAGAAGTAGAGGTTTAAAGCTATTTCCTCAGTGAATGAACCCTACCTACCCCAATGTATGTGTAGATTATATGTGTATTATATATTTTATTATATTTATAATATTTGTATTTACTTCATTTCATTTTGCACATATACATTTATTTTTCCTTTTGGAAGAATGATAACTCCCTGAGGGCAGAGATTGTTACTCTTTTTCTTTGTATTCTTAACACATACAGTAAATACTTAATGCATTTTTGTTTGGTTGATTGGATCATCTTAGAAAGTAATTTAACTCTGTTCTTCTGCTTATTATCCATCAATAAAAGAAAAATATTGACTAGTCATCAAGTTAGCTTCTAAAGATGTTGTATAAGGGTTAATCACCCAGCGATCACAAATATTCATTGCTTTAGAAGTGTTAAATGCTAAAAACAGTCATAATCTTTAGTCTATGATATAATTTATATAACTAAGAAACTCATCCTAAATAATGAACCCTTGGGCATAACACTCCTGGCAGCTTTAAGAGAAGGCCAAAGGCATGCACCAATCCGGATAATGAGGCACCAAATTGAGTATCCTTCATTCCAATATCCTCAGCTTCCTGCTTACTTTGTAAGGTGCCTCTGAAATAGCTTTAAGTAGAGGGGAATGTTGTGCAATGATCTCTGTCTTACTGAAACAATCTCTGATCTCGGAATGTAGGTTCTCTTATGGGTATTTCCTTAATTCAAGAATCATGCAGATAGTGACTTCATTCACTGTGATTTCTGAAAGGGAGGGGTTAGTAATTGCTAATATTCACTCTCTCATTCTTGCTTAGTGTTCTATGAGGCTTTAAATAAAGAAATGGAAGTGGGAAGGGGAGGAGAAGGGACTGGATGTTCTTTTACTGCTGCTAACTGAAGTAAAAATAATTACCAAGTTCCTAGATCTCAATTTAGAAATCCTTTGTAAATCCCATTTATTTCATGCCCAGAAATCAACATTAGGGAGGTTGATCCCAACCAGGTCTTTGGAAAACTACAAAATCAATGTTCTACTGGATTCAGATGGTGTCTATATTCAGCTGGGACACATAAGTATACATATGAAAAACAGAGGACATAATACCTTAACCAGTAGGGACTTTGTTTTGGATACAACCAGCATTAACTGATTAACCCAATAATAGTAGTACCAATTAGGGAATCAACCAATATTTATTAAACTACTCTATGCAAGTTAAGTATTAGGCATTAAAGATACAAAGACAAAAGGGAAACAGTCCCTCTTGCCCCCAAGGAACTTACATTCCAATTGAAGAGAAATGTATTTATCCAATATGGGTAAAGACTATATGCTGTATAGTAAGAAATCTCTATATACTATAAGTATATACTGTTTATATGCAAAATGAAAAAAGAATAAGTTTTGAGAGAAGGGGTATTAATACTTTGGGGAGAGGAAAATTGGGGAAAGCTTCCTGGTGAAGACATCTAATGTTCCATTTTAAATACATCTATTTTTGGATATAAACCTTGTTAATCAAAAAAAAAAAGGTAATTTCTCCTTAAATAACAAGAGTGCCCTTAGAGGAATCAGGGAAAATGGCCAACCTCAGCTCCGGGCATCTCCTGCACATTCCAGAGGAGCAATGTGCCAATTTGCTGGATATTTAGGCTGCCATTCTGTTTTCTAACTCTCTATTCCAATCACTTCAGACTTGTCACATTCACTCCCATACCTGCCTTATGTTAATGTTGGGTAGACAGTTATTTAATAACTTGACCTGCTTTCCCTTTGCTGGGAACCCTCCTGGTAGATGTCCTGACACTGCAGTAACACTTATAGTCACTGAAAAGAAATCAATGTTCTCTGGTCTCTTAAATCACTGAACATCTCCCTCCTTTAACCTTTCCTAATATGTTCAAGATCTCAAACAGGCATTACTTATAAATCCAGCAGCTGAACTCACAAATTTATATTTTCCTTCATTTAAACACATTCTTTATTGATTGAGCAAATCAAGATAAATGGGGCAAGAAGCCATAAACTCCTGGTCCAAATTAAATCAGCAGGGTTTGTGTCTCTGGCTTGTGTCTTTCCTGACATAGCTGTGTGTTTCAAAAGTGTGAGGAATGCAGGGTGGGTGTCTCAAATGAGCTTGCTTACTGCTTTAGGAGTTGCCTTCTTGAAAAGGCATTATAGATCTTTGACTTCAATAAATGGCTGTGAGATTTAGTTCTGGGGTCTCTGAACTGGGAACTATTTCTCGGCAGTTATCATTTGTACGTATTTTTTAAAGACACAATCAATGACAGAAAGAATATACTCCTACCATTACTACTCACTGGAAAGGTACTACTTTCTCCCAAAAACCAACATAGTGTCAAATGATATACAAATACATAGCAAAGCATCAGAAGACCTGTGTGACAGATGTGGTTTTTCCCTTCATTACTCAAATATCTTAAATTGCCATCTAATGAATTAGAGAGAAATTATAAAGAATTGATTTTAAGCTACTCACTGAGACCACTGCATTTGACAGCTAGCCAGAATATACTTTAATTCATTTCACATATCAAGAGCTAAAAAATACATTTCTTGGGTTTTTTGGGGGGGGGGCAGAGGGAAGGGAGGTTTAAACTTTAACATATAAGAATAATAACCCATCTATATACAGCAAAGTAAATGTTATCTTGAATTTTACAAATAAACTCTGAAATGAGTATCTCAGATATCCAAACAACAATTCTTCAATTTCATAACTTTTACTAAGGCTAACACCACATATCATGAATCCATTGCCAACAAAACTGAGCTATCAGTGAGGGTTTAAAAAAAATCCTTGGCTTTTTGGAGCACGAGGGGATGTAGAGTCTCTGGGCTTTTATAGACAATGTTGCTATAGGATGTCACTTACCTATTAGTCTTAGGGGGAAGAGTAGAGAGAATTTATAGGGAAGGACACTTGAGACAGCATTAACTAGAATTTGGAGTTAATAAATATGATTTATTCCCTCCAAAATCCTGGATCACAAGACTTTTGTTCTATATGTAGATGTGATAATATATTTGGGTCCAGGTCTATGATTTCATTGGCTTAAGAAACTTCTGGTGAGGAAATATTCTTTACCAATGCAAAAATGACATCTTCTCTGCAACTTATTATCATAGAGAATTGCATGGTTGCCCTGAGAGGTTAAGTGAGAGACCCTAGGTCACAGATGAAATATGTGTCAAAGGCAGGACTCAAATTGAGGTCTTCCTGGCTCTTCAGATGTCTGCAGGTATTTGCATGTGTATAAAATATATGTGTGTGCAGTGTTTTATTTATTTATTTTTGTCCATACCTATGATTTCATTGGTGTGGGGAATTCTCTCCACCAAAAGAGAGTGGCAACAGCTATGTAACTTTTAGTCTCAAAAAGTTGCTTGAGACACTGAGTAGTTAATTAATTTGTACACGGTAATATGTAACTAGTATTTCTTAGAGGTAGGATTTGAGCCCAGATCTTCCTGACTCTAAGACTTTTGTCCATGCCATGCCATGTCTCATCCTTGTGTGTATACCAAGTGTGTGTATACATACACACATATGTATAACATTTTATGTACTTATATCTTATTTATCTTTGTACACATTGATTCCTCTCCATAGAAATATGTAGATGTTCATAGATTCAGAACTGGAAGAAAGTTCAGATTATCTTGTCTCTTTCTTTTTTACAACTAAGGAAACTGATACCAATGAGGCAAAATAATTTACCTAAAGTCAACCAGGAAGAAAGTAGAACTAAGACCTGAATCCAGCCTTCTGGTTCTAAACTCAGAATAGCTAGGTGGCATAGAGTACAGAGAACTGGACCTGGAGTAAGAAAGACCTGAATTCACATCCAGCCTCAGATACTTAGTAGATATTTAACTTCCCTCTAAGTCTCCTCAACTATTAAATGAAGATGGTAGTAATAGGGCAATTGTGAAAATCAAATCAGATAGTGTTTGTAAAATGCTTAACATAGAGCCCAGAAAAAAATAGGTATTTAATAAAAGTTATTTGCTTTCCCTTTCCTTTTCTCCTCCCTTTCCCACTGTACCAGCCCCAATCAATATACACTTTAATAAAGATATATTGATATAAAACATTTGAGTTCCAAATTCTCACCTTTCCCTGCCCCCCCACTGAGAAGGCAAGCAATTTGCCATATGTTTGCATACTGATAGCTATGAGGCTACTAATGGTGAGCACTGTCTGTATGCGTGAGTATGACTCAAAAATGTAATAAAAGCAAGAGCAGTAGACTGCACAATATTTCACAATAACCTAAATTGGAATAAGTTGATCTGTATGAAAATGGGATTTGGCATTACTCAGCATAACAAAAATACTAGATCACATTACATCTACACAGCAAGTTATAGTTTCCAAAATGCTCTCCTGATGACAATCCTATGAAATGGTTAGGGTAAAACTAAATGCAAAACAAAATCCAAGCTCATTTTGCAAATGTGTCAAGAGGAGATGCTGATGATACAAAAGAGTAGATGGCACATGCATATTTTTTTTAATTCCAACATCCCTGGTGGGAGAGATTCTTACCTTCACAGCATACTCGGTATCAGTAGCTTTATGCACACATCTCTTGCACACCGAATATGAGCCTACTCCTATGTCCTCCTTGATCTCATAGCCATCTGTAAAGTGAATATTGTTCCCATGTAACTGCTGTGGAATGAAAACAATAAAATAAGAAAGTGTTAGAATTGATTTTAATGAAATTAACATGGAAATTCTAGACTCACTGAATAAGAAAGGACCCAAGTTTTACAATGATGTCGCTTCTCGGAACAGGATTATTTAAAAGTGTGGCAATGGTAGTTCTTTTTGTACCAGAAGGTGATGATTTTAGGCTTGGTGACAGAATACAGGTCTGTTATCTGAGGACCAGCCAAAGTTATACAAAGATAATTACAATGTTGACCACCGAAGCCATCTCTTCACCCCCCATAGCAAATGACCCAAAAAATGTCTGTGTGGGTCCTATTCTGACTCTATAGTGAAAGTGACAGAATCCCAGAAAAAGGGGGTAGAGAATCACAAAGTTACCAAGTGATGATTTATTTTTGGTCTATGACAACTTAAGATGTTGCTGTTTGTTCTTCATTCTTGAAGAGAACCAACGACATTGTCAGTGTGGTGTCTTGATCCATCCATGAATTGAATTTCAATGAGGCAGAGAGGTGCAAAGTCACCAGCCTCACTCTCTCCTCTAGAGTGGAATCCAGTGTCAAGGCAAGAGTTAAGATGACTGGTGATGGCCCAGTATGCACTGGGTGACCCTAGCCTTTTAAAATGAAGGTCTTTAACTTAAGAAAACTAAGTATGAAGGATAAGAGAGCTTGCTTCTGAGTTTATGGGCAGGATAGTCATTCAAGGATTAGTGGCAAAGACCTGGGTCTCTTGACTCACAACTTAATGCTCTTTTTATTATGCCATGGTGTCTCTGTTGGTCACATTCCCCTTAAAAGGCTGAGTTAATAAGAACTTTGAAAAAGGAACATATATATGTTACATATATACAGCAAGGTGGTTCAATGGACAGAGCAATGAAACTGGAATTTGGAAGAACTGAATTCAAATCCAGATTCACACACCGGTTGTGTGACTCCAGGAAAGTTATTTAACCTCTGTTTAACTCAATTTCTTCATCTATAAAATAGGGATAATAGCATCTACTTCTCAGAGTTGCTGTAAAAATATATACATGTTAGCTGTCATCATCATCATTATACAGTGGGAAATCTATGATATTGATGCTTCAAGTTAGCATCTGATTAGAAATATCTGAATGGAAACCAGACTCCATCACTTCCGGGTCATATTTATTGTGCCACTGTATAAAATAAAGTACGTAAAGTCAAATATTCAAATATATAAAATGGACATTTTACATAATAAGAATATAATTTCTAGGGACTCTAATCTCTTGATACAGAGCTTTCTTCTCTAGTGCAAACACTCTTTGAAGACATCTGAATTTGGTTTCTGACTATTCATAACTGTATCTTGTTATGATATGGTTATGCTTATGATGTGGAAAACTACCTATAAAAATTGAATCTTAATTTCCAGAAAAGCACATTCAAGGCCATCTCTGCACTATATGACAGAAAATTTGACACATGGGGCACTTTTCCAGTCTGCAAAGACCTTCCCCCACATTAAAGCAGGAATGTGGTTAGGCTGGGCTATTACCTTCTCATAGAGTAGCCCAAATCTTAGGACTGGTGACCCTTAGCCTTGGGGTGGTTCACAGGAAAAAAGAAAACAACTCCTCTGCTCACCTGTTAACTAACATAGCCTATGGGGGACCCAGATCTAGTTCTCTGAGTCTTGGGGGACTGGCCATCATAGTGTTTTACAGAGTTAGGTATGATTCTAACAAGAGTTTGCTTTTGTGTGAGGATTCTTGTTTCCCACTATCTCTGGGCAAAGATAACTCTGTCTGGGTTGATTTAGACTGAGCTGCCTCAATACGTTGAATCTTCTTGAATGTTTTGAGTCCCTTCCTGGACTTGTCTGAATATGCCTTTAGAAAGCCATAACTTCTTAAGAAACTGTATTGCTTGAGCTGTGATACATATACACACAAATAAATATATATTTTAAAGAAATCTATCAGTTAATCTCAGTGATAGTAAAATAGACTGTTCTGCAGTATTTCAAGTTGAGGCAAAAACCAAACCAAACCAAACCAAAAGCCTGAAAACATCTGGAGCCCTCTGATTCTTCTTCTTACTCTATGGTGCATAAGCCCCTCCAGGATGGGTACCATCATATCTGATTCATGCCTGAGTGGGCTCTGTGGTTGCAGAAGTGAGGCTGTCACAGTGCTGAGTCTTGTGGATTCTCACATCCCTGCAATTTGTCTCTCCCTAATTCTCCCTTGAGAGATTTTTCCTATTGAAGAGGAAAAGTGGAACTTTGACAGTTTCCTTCAATGAAAAGCAATGCTCCTATAACAGAAAAGTTTGATCTGTTTGTGGATACCAAACTTTTGCTAAGAATGAATCTTTTTATTTATTAGTGTTTTTTAGAAGTTGAGGAAGACTGGGGAAAAGGGTTTATCCTATTTAAAGTGGAAAAGGAAGCCACTATATCTCTTTTACTAAGAATTTTTGTTTACTGGAATCAGTTTGCAAAAATTTTCCTATGTGATGCTAGCTAACAGGCATGATCTTGAGGCCTGGTGGTGTTAAAATTGTAAATGCTATTTTTGCTTCTGTCACTGTGTTTGCTGCCAGACCATTAATTCTACCTCATATATGAATCCCACCCCACCCTCCCCCAATGAATCTAACTCCTCAGGCGGTCCAAGGAACTTCAGAGCAACACTTCCCTTGTTACATTGATCTGAATTGAATTTTTCCTCCTCCTCCACTCCTCACAATAGATGATGGAAATCTAGGCAAAACGGTACTACTTTGGGAGGCCCAAATGTCTTATTCTAGCTGGTCTTGAATATCTGCCTATTTACCCAAACCTAGTGTGAACACCTTTGAGGCCTCATTCATTGGGTATCATTGAACATTAGTAGAGCACATTCATTGTGGATACTGCCTTCGCAAAAGGATAGTGTGAAGTGGACCACCGAAGGCCTCATTCACCGGGATTCATTGAACGCAAAGAAAACACAGTCATAATGGATGTTACCTGCACAATTGGATGGACTGTGACTTTGTGTAGATCTTGTTGTGTAGGTTCTTGGACCAGGCTGGAAGCCACAAAGCTGAATCCTCTAAAAAGATGGTGGGCATTGGCACTTGGAGGAACACCAGGGGAATCTATAGGTGAATCAATGTTATGATAAGTGGGATTAGATAAGTGATAATTTTTTATGATAGACATGGTATAAAGGCAGAGGCAGGAAGTGAAGTAGAAGGGAGGTGGAGCTTGTAAAATGCAACCCTCCCCTAAAAAAATCCAATAACTTCAAATGTACTTGGTAGCCACAGGTCTTGAATTGATTGGATCTTTTAAATTTGAGGTGAGAGCTGTATGTAGATTAGGAAAATGTAGGACAAATCTTATCTAATGTCTTTCATTTTGCTGTCTATTTCTAAGTTCAATTGTGGTTAATACTACATCTCTCCAGTTCTTTTTAAGTAGAAAAATTTAAAGCTTCAGTGTAAGCTGTTTTATCTATATGGAAAAGGCTAATATGTCAAGTAAGGATGTCTTCCCTTGTTTGTCTTCACTTACTGTGGTTCTCAAGAACCTTAGAATTACTTTCCAACATTTTTTTCAATTCCATACAATCTCAATTCAAACATTATGTTTCTTCATAGGCCTCTCTCGTACAGACTGCTTTTCTCTCTTTGTCTCAAAATGTATCATTCTTAGGATGAAAATGTGATTTCCATTGTGGGCTCATTATTCTTACTTCATTAAAAAGAGAAATGTGGACACTGGGGAGTGTTTGCATATCCTGAAGCCATAAACCTTCAATTTAGGTGCCACTCAATAATCTCCCCTGATGAAGATAAGAATATCACCAGAAATGATGCATCTAAAAAGAGGATGATGATGGCTAATTTATAGGACAAAAGATTAAATAACCTCATTACTTTGCTCAGTTGACTGTCATGTACAGCTTGTACTGAAGAATGCATGAAAGCAGTGGTATGCTGGAGCCTGCTCCAATTGCCCTGACTACTACATTTTCATTGTGAGCATTTCCTACACAGAAGCAGGCACATGCTATCCATCAGGGCTCAACTTACTGCTTTACTGATAGTCTAGACCTAATGAAGTGATGGAGAAAACAGCAATAATACAGATTAAACTTAAAATGTGAACATTTTCCCACCTCCGGAGAGCTAGTCCTTAAATATTTATCAGCACATTCCTTCATGGAAGCCATTTACACTTACAGTATGATAAAATCAAGGGAGATAGCACATGTAAATGGCAGCAAGATGGCATAGTGGATAGAGGGCTGAGCCTGGAGTCAGGAAGACTCATCTTCCTGAGTTCAAATCCAGCCTCAAACACTTACTAGCTATGTGACCCTGGGCAAGTCACTTAACCTTGTTTATCTCAGTTTCCTCATCTATGAAATGAACCAGAAGAGGAAATGGCAACCCACTCCAGTGTCTTTGCCAAGAAAACCCAAAAGGGGTCATGAAGAGTCAGACATGACTGAAAAATAACTGAGTAACAAAAACCTATACAAAGCATTTTGCAAATCTTTGCATAAGCATAGTATAAGAATGCTATCATTCTTATAAAATTATTAGCTCCAGATTATATCTAGCTTCTTTGGTTATTGCTATTCAATCATTTCAGTTGCATCCAACTCTTCATGACACCATTTGGGGTTTTCTTGGCAAAGATACTAGAAGAGTTGCCATTACCTTCTCCAGCTTCTTTTACAGATGAAGGAACTAAGGTAAATAGGGTTAAATGGCCTCCCAGGATCACACAGCTCGTAAGTGTCTGAAGTCAGATTTGAATTTGGAAGATGAGTCTTTCTGACAGGAGCTGCCCTGTATCTAGCTGTAAATTATGATTGCATTTGTTATTATTTCATATCATTTAAAGAAAACTTTAATTAAAGTTTTAAAATAAGCATTTTAAAGCATTTTTTGCCTATTATTGCTCCATTTCATAAAGTAATTTAAGATTTATACTCTTTACAATGTTGCAGGAATAATAGTTTCAGGTAGAATATATAGTGTTTTCATTTTTTCAGATACTTTGTATACATTATGCTTTTTGATCCTCACAATATCACTGTGAAATACTACTGTAAAGTACACAGTATTAAGCCCAATTTGTAGATGAGGTGAGGCTTAGAGAGACAGATATTAGCATTAACAATGCAATTCATAAATATAACAAAATATGTAAATTCTGCAATGAACTGCATGTTACACACACACACACATATAATTAATCTTGGGCATTGTTAAAGGATGTTTATAGACTCTGTAAAATATGTACTCTTCTTTTTTAAATTTTTCTAATTTCTCTCCATTTGTATGGATACCTTGCTCAATTAGTATATAGAGTTCTAGCAATTGTTATATTTATGTAATTATTACATTGAGGGGACATATTCTATAGTAAACCCATATATTAAATATGTAAAAGTTCTTTATATGCTTTAATATATTTAACATGTGAGTTTACTATAGTAAATTTATATGCTTTATATACTTTAATATATTTAACATGTGAGTTCACTATAGTAAATTTATATGCTTTATATACTTTAATATATTTAACATGTGAGTTTACTATAGTAAATATACTCCTCCACTGACCATGGAGTCAGGAAGATATAGATTCAGGTCATTTCTTTAACATATGTTGACTAAATGAATTTAGGAAAGTCACTTAATCTCTCAGCTCCTAGGCTGAGGAAGTTTTTATTTTAAATCTGTTTCTGTGAATGAGGATGGAGAAAATGGGTTACAGGAATTATGTTTTAAGTTCTTACTTTTACTTTAATTTAAAATAATATAAAGAAATCTGTTGCAAGAGATTTCTCCTCCGCAATTTATGAACAATTATGAGTTGTCAATGTCACAAAAATATTTTCAGGAAGCAATTAGCACACTGGGAGAAAATGATGATAATGAATGTTGTCATGCACCTTTCATTTGCTTAGATAGAGAAATATGAATGTCTCCGTATAATGTGATCAGTCCAGATCACACAGAAAGGAATAACTATATTTCTCCTGGAAGACTCTGCATATTTTTGTTCATCTTCTATGTCTCATGCTAATGAAGAGACTCATATTCTAATATCACAAAGGCAATGTGTTCCAATAGGAGCTCTTAATTGTTTCCAGGTTATTATAACAAAGGTACCATCATCATTTAATTTTTTATTTTCATAAACGTCCAGTTGTAGGCACCAACATGATGACTAAATTGATATGATCAGAGTTGACAGTGTTTGGGAATAAATTCCCAAACTGCCAAACTATGGAAGCTTAATTAAAAAACAGAAAGCATGGCTGAGTAGTTTTTGGAATCTGAAAATTATTCAGTGCAAGACCTGTGAGACAACAAACATGTTTTTTGAAACATTGCTTTGCTTTTCCTGCTTGCGTACAAGTTTCTCTGGATGGATGGGTTTCCATTTCATTTAGTCTGTTTGTACTCCATCTTGCTTTTCAGTTCACCCTATTTCTTGCTGCCTCTTCAAAATTCCCCAAGCTATCTTGTAGTTTATTGAAAAGTGAACCCACTGGAAAAAAAATACAAGTGGATACATCATCGCTTTCAGCTACTTCAAATGACAGGAATTAATTTCTTCCCTGAGGTTTCTAGATTTAAGGGGCCTGATTCTATTGAAGGGAACACTATTATGGATCTTCACAGGTCATGGAAAAGTTAAGGTCTGAGCACGTACCTAGGTGGTCAGTAGTCCCTTTTATAATATGAGAAAGGAAAGAACTGCTATAAATCTGTACATATTTATTAACACTAAGAGAATGGAAATATAAAAGGAGTACTTTCATCCCTCATACACATGAACTGACTATACAGGGACTTTTACTTTTCCATGCATGCATCGAGGGAAATTGTTGAAGGAATAATGGCAGGAAACGAAATGATAGAGAACCTTTTAGGAAAGGTTGCAAGAAAAAAGTGTGAATAGTCTTAAAATGATGACTACATGGTGGGTGATGTGATTAAATTTGACAAAGATCTGTGAGAGAATAATTCTTTAGCATGACACTTAAGGTGGAACACAAGAAAAAAATAAAATAAATACATGAGAAATTAAAACTGAGTACAGTCAAGCCTTAATGATCCACTTGAGTATTATCTACCTTATAGATTAACCTGATGAAATTTCAATCTTGAGTTTACTTCCCTTTGCCACTCAATATGATCCAGAGTCACCTTTCCTCCTAGTTAACAGGTATGTGCTCAGGGAATAAAACAATTGCAGTATTTGCTTAAACTAAATAAAAAACAAAAATACTAACTTATTACAAGAAAATGACATTATGCATCCTAAAGTTAAATAAAAATGATTTTTTTTTATTATATGCTTTTTAAAAAGAGCAATGCTGTTACTACTTTTAACCTATTTCCTCCTTCCCACCCAAGTCTAGTCCTGGACCTTCCAAACACAAACTTATATAATTAGCCCAGTTTCTAAAAGCAGAGATAGTCATGTCCCTAGTATTGCAAAATCCATGCCCCCCACAGGTAAATTCTGTGAGATAACAATCCTATGAAGGGCTTTTGAGAGCCTCTAGAGAAAAAAAAAAAGAAGATATATAAGATGAATAAGTTAACAATCAATCAATGATACTGGAAAAGAAATCACAATTTAGAAAAATTAAAATACTAGAGAATCAATAATTCCCCTAGGAGCATTTATTTAGTGTACAGCACTGTGCTAAGTGCTAGGGATACAAAGATACTAGGGAAACAAACACTCCCTGTCTTCAGCATTCTAATGAAGGAAACAATACATACACGTTGTTTTGGATGCTGAATATGTAGAGTGAACATCTCATAGTTGGGGAATATGTGTCTTGGCAGCTGGTGGGAGTGGGTGGGTGGGTAGGAGATTGGGAAAGGCTCCGTGAAGGATGCTGTACTTGAGCTTAATCATGAAAGAAACTAGGGCTTCCAAGAGGCAGAGTTGAGGAGAGAGATCACATTCTTGGTGTGGGGAACAGTCAGTACAAAGGCATGGAGAAAGAAGAAGGAATATAGGGAGTAGGCCACAGCCAGTTTTGGCTATTTTTGAGATATACATCCTGTTATTTTTTTTTGTGGGGTAACAGATTTCATTTTAATTTTCCTCCTACAAGTATACTAATATAACAGTAACATTACTATAGTATACTAACATTTAACAGTCTACTATTAAAATAAGTTTGAACTCTCAGATCATATCAATAGGTTTATTGGGTGAGGGAGTAGTGCTTGCTAACTAGGTAGATTACAGGGACAGGCCAATATTAGCATAAAAAAAACAGTCACCAGAAATACTTAGCTATTGACTTTCAATATTTTAAAAACAGATTGAAGTTTAGAGTTGTGCTTCCAAAATGAAAACATACTCCTTTTGAATATTGAAACATTTTACGAGTATTAATAGCTAATGTCCCACCATCTTAAGAATTGCCATTACATACATTTGACAGATGGATAAAGCAGACAGAAGTAAAATTACTAAAGGAAGCCCAATGACTAAGTAAGGATGAAACTTCCAAATCTCATCCTCTTCCATCTTTTGTCACAATGACTAGATCTAGTGCTAAGTTCATATATGTATTAGGACAGAACGTTACACCAAGTTAAATATCTTTCAAAGCAGTAAAAGTATCCTATTATTAACTGCCCCCTATTTGAAGTGGATTTCCTTGTCAATGGAAGCCTTGCTAAATCACAGCTATCCGCAATGATCTCCACACTGAAGGCAGTCAACACTGTATAGGATTCTCAGGTCCTAATACTAATGACAGGCTGGATTTTATCTGGGGTCTCCTGGAAGACTCCCAATGAATTAATTAACAAATAAACTGACTCAAATGAACCTAGATCTCTTCAGTGCAGCTTCGGTTGCTCAACCAGAGCAGTGTTGTCTTGCTTAAAGAATCTTGACTGGGAACGCAGTAAGACAAAGATGCCATCATTCTACATCCCTGTAAAATCTTACATTCAATTCATTTCTCATCATCCATGGCAGCGGGAATCTGAAAGAGTACAAGGAGTTGAAACACACATGTAATCCTCTAACCTCACTGATAGGACTAAGGAAACCTCTGCTTCAATTTAACTACATGCCCTGTGTATTTATCTATCTGTTCATTCCATAACTTTCTTTAAAATTTTTACAAATAAATTTTGATAGATATATTTTCTTTTTATGTTGCCTAAAATTTCCACCTGTATCCCTAGGCACCTTCTTCCCTTCCAGAGAGCCATGCTACATCACAAAGAATATTTTTTATTCTATAACTTTCCAAGGAGTTGACAAGTACCTCTATACACATTGTTTAATTTTCTTTTGCTTAATAAAAGCTTGTTGACTTGATGTTTTGGACTAGTATGCAATCTTTAAATAAAATTTAACAGTGCTAACAGTGTTTTCAAATGAGAATATAATTTGATTTCATAGTAGATGAGTTCATAAACCTTTAGTCTTACCAACAGTTTCAACCTTCTCCTAACTAAAACTTTGAGAGTGCAATGTTATTGAGAGGTAGTAAAATTGATGTAAGTTTCTATTACTTTTCCCCTGTGTGGAGGAGATAGTGCCAAGGAGTAAAACACAAGAAACAGGAGGGAGAAAAATCCATGCAACCTGGACAACATCCGAAACATATAACTAGCCACTGGATAATAGATAATTTCTGTATCACTTACATCTATAGTTTTAAATCTAGCCAAGAAGGAAAAACAACAAACGATGACAGTTTTCTATTAAACATAGTTTATTCATGTGGTTTTCTGGCTCCTAGATGTCTGCCCCCTAGCTGTTTGGCAATATTGGAAAAATATGTCATTGGCAGTAACAGTTGATTCTTCCCCTTTGTGCTGCCCGCACTAACCTGTAGGAGTCCTGGATGTGAACTCAGGATCAAAATGAAATGTATCTTCAGGTCTGCCCACTGCTGGTTTAAAAGGTGGCTTGATCTCTTTTCTGTACAGCTTCTAGAAGGAGAGCAATACAAAAAAAATTCAGATTCCAGAAGGGAGGCAGTTTGCATTGACTTTTCGAAAAACAAAAGTTCCTTTGGAAAGACAAAAGTAGTTACAAAAGTTACTACCAATTACTTCTATTTTCAGGCCATTTTAACTTAACAAAAGAATCACTAAAGTGCTGGAAATAAAATAGGTTCAGTATGGAGGGTAAGGAGTGAAAACATGCTGAGTTTCCCTATCTAAAAATGAAGGGGGTGAACTAGATCATATGAATAATGTATGCAAAATCATTTTGTAATCTATGAAACGCTTTAGAGGCATCAGCTATTATTGTTAATAGGGTGACATTTTATGTGGACTCTCTCTTCTTCTAACCTGTGATTTCATGTGCATGTACCCCTGGGTACTACTTGGGTATAGCCATATCTTCGTAATCAATCAATCAGTGAGCATTTATTAATCATGAGGCATTACAGAAAATGCTGGGGATAGAAAAATGAAAACCTCTCTGCCCTTAAGAGCTTAACATTTTAACATGGAGACAGCGTGTACATTAATACTTACATATGATATAAAATCAGGATAATTACAAGGTAAATATGTTGGGGGGCAGAGAGAGTCCTAGAAGTTAAAAAGTTCAGGAAAATATCATATAACAGGGTGGCATGTGAGTTTTGAGAATGGCTTTCTTTTAGAATTTCAAAGTTGTCTTTGAAAGCAATTCCAAAGAAGGAGTTTCTAAAATGGAACAATAGTAGCATTTTGAAATCATCTTTTTAACTTCCCACAGTGACCACTTAGCAGGAAATGACATTCATTTGGAGGTAAAAAGTTGCATTAGGAGTTTAAAAAATGTCTTGTTACATTAAAATGACATAGATGGAAATGGGACAGTTTTTTTCTATCCATGCCTCCTCCCATGGGACCTGGCTCATCCTGTGTTTTGTATATTGCTTGTGGGGTAGCAGAAATAACTGGCTAGGCTTGACACCTTGAAAGAGCATATGAGCTAAGACTCATTGTTTTAACCTCAGATATGTTTGTTCATGCATGTGTTGTTACATTAAAATATAGTTAGTGACTCTTTAAATTTCAACTTCTTAGAAGTCATGTGATTTGAGAAAGTCACAATGCTGTTCGGCCCCTTCCCTTACCCTGGTGTCTCCTCATTCCCTCTACCAGTAAGAAACCACATCTCAATCTCTATAATCCTATTTTTTTACTTCCTTCAAATACATAGTAACTGTAGAATCCAATGGTCAGGGTCTTCATGTGGCCCAAGAGCCTTGGCTGTGATTTGTTCTTGCAATTATATGCATTGCTGAAAAAAATCATTGTTTGAATATAATTGCTCAGTATCTTTATTCTACTATAACAAATATGTGTTAGGCATCCATAACATTCCAGAAGCAAGCATTTGGGACATGACAGAGATTGTCCAGAAAACTGTCAATCCTGGTTACCACAATCCACTTTTGGTATAAAATTTTTGGATTCAAAATTATGCCATGGAAAAGCATTATTAAGCAATAGGAAATATTCATTAAAACTAGACGTGGGGGTTCAGAAGAGAAAGTACCTTCAGAAAGTGAACAGTTAGCTAAGAAGATGGTGTATGGGAATGGAATTTATGTATCTGAACCACAACTTAAAATATTGGAACAACAGGCTCCTGACCAGGGATGGAGTGCATATAGTAAGAGTCAATTAAAAAAAATTCATTTCCCTGGAGACTTATGAACCTGATAGAGAGGACTTTATACTGTAGAGCAGGGAGAGGGAGAAACCCAATAGCAGAAATCTACTAGCACAGTAAGGAATAGAAGAATGAAAGAGGCAAGGACACATCAAAGCAGAAAAAACAAAAACAAACCATGGCCTGATAGGGATGTATACAAATATACAATGTACAATTAATAAACAGGTTAAATTAGATATTCCAATACTATGGATAATTTTAACCTCAGAGATTTGGTAGGATGAAATTCATGACTCAAAATGGTTCTGGCAGAGTATATCTTATTCAAAAGGGGTAGTAGAAGAGTAATGCTGTCTATTGGTAGACTGAGATATGTAGAAATTTAGGAATTCAAGTGTGGAAAACACGGTAGAGGATATTTGAATGTGGATCAATGAAGGGAAAGACAGAAATGATACTGAAAGAGGTAGAGGATATGACAAAGGGAAGGAGAGCCTAAATTACTGAAATAGAAAGTCTAGGATTAAGTGATCACTTCATCATAGAGTTTGTGTTAGAGAAGAATGTTAGGCATGTTGTGATGTCTGCCTGATATTTTGGGAGATTTCAAAGGGGAATAATGAGTAGGTTGGATCCTGTGGGCTAATATTTACAGAGGAAGTCACTCTAAGAATACAAAGATCTTTGAAGTTTGACAAGTTATTTATAATGAACATAACTGCCTTCACATATATTTGTTTACATGTTGTCTCCTCCATTATACTGTAAGTTCCTTGAGGCTAGGAAGCATCTCTTGTCTGTTTGTATTCCTAGAACTCAGTACAGTGCCTGGCACAAGAATCTGCTCCTGTTCAGTTCTTTCAGTTGTGAATGACTCGTCATAACTCCATTTGAGATTTTGGTGGTAAAGATACTGCAGAGGTTTGCCATTTCCTTCTCCAGCTCATTTTACAGATGAGGAAATTGAGACAAACAGGGTTAAGTGACTTGCCCAGGATCACACAGCTAGTTAGTATCTGAGGCCAGATTTGAACTCATGAAGATAAATCTTCCTGTTTCCAAGTGCACTGCTCTGTTCAATATGCCACCTACCTGCCCCAGCCTAGCACATAGTAGGCACCTAACTCATGTTTACTGATTGATTGATATAAGCAGAAATGATTGAGCAAAAGGAAAGTGAGCCTTGTAGAGACATGTTTGGCTAAAGAGAGCACTTATGGGGTGGAATCAAGATGATGGAGTGGAGAAAGCATTACAGGTGAGCTCACCCCAAATTCCAAACAACTTTAAAATAAAGCATCAAATTGAATTTTGGAGTGGCAAACTCAGCTAAAGGTCAAAGCAAGACATGTTTCTAACCCCCAAAAACTTATGAAGGGAATATCTGAACTAGCTGTGGTGTATGATTGTAAGGATATATTATTGTGCTATAAAAATGATGAGGTAGATCATTTCAGAAAAACCTGGGAAGACTTGTATGAACTGAAACAAAGTGAAATGACAATGAAATGAGTAGTCACAAGAGACAATTCCAAAGGACACATGAAGAAAAATGCTATCCACTTCCAGACAGAGAAAACTGATGAACTCTGAGCGCAGAATTAAACATTTTTTTTCCATTTTATTTTTGTTTTTCTTTTTTTTCCCCCCTAACATAGCTAGTATGGAAATATGTTTAACATGACTTCACATGTATGACTGATATAACATTGCTCTCCTCAATGCATTGGGGAGGATGGAGAAAATTTGGAACTCAAAATATTAAAAAAAGAATGTTAAAAATAAAGAAGAGAGGGAACTTGTGATCTAACTCAGATTTTTAAAAAAAAATTATGGAAGATGGCTGCACAGGGACAAAAAAGCAGGGCAGAAATTTTCAAATTGCACTCAGAATAAAAATACTCTTACTGTCACTAAGTCCACTACATTTAAGAAAACAAGTCAGGAATCAAGGCTGCAAATTCAAGGTTAGGAGAAACAGTGGTGGTATGTAGAATAACAAACAGTTATTTATAGGTCTTAGAAGGGTCAAATATTGAATGTTCTGTTACTTTAGTGACCAGAAGGTGTTCCAGAATGCATAAATAATAACTTTATATAGCCATTTGGAAATATCAAAAGGGGAATAATTATTCAACTCATAAGATCTGGTCATTTCCTGCCATTAATGAATTTCTTGAATTGAATTACTCCTTAAACTCTTTTCAGAAATAGGAATATACTGCTCTCTTTAGTGATGCATTTGAATAAACTTCCCTGATAATACACTAGTTGGAAGAAATCTAATAATCAGGAGAAAGCTCTGGGCCATCATTGAAATATTAGCCCTTAAGACTTTTTAACAAAACAGTACCATTGGACATAGAATGTTTGTGCCTGTTTTTGATAACCTCTATAAATCACCTCCTGTGATATGGGAATTGAATTATTAAATAAATTTTTGTCCTTAAGTGAAACTCATATCCTCTTCTTTCTCCAAATGTCTGCTTCCTCATGCTGCTGTCCTGCAGAGAGGGTTCATTTCTATGGTCAGGACTTGTTCTTTTCTATATGGAGGCATAAACTATCACAGGAATCATAGGATTTAGAGCTGGGAAGGGTGTTGTAGTTCACTTCTCTTCTTTATAGATAAGGAAGCTGAGGCTAAGAGCCCAAGATGTGAACAAGTCTAAATGACTTGGTTAAGGTGGTGGTGGTAATAAGTAGCAGAACCAGAACTTGAACCCAGGTCCACCGATTGCAACTCTGGTGCTCTTTCTACCTTATAACACACAGGTAACTACAGAATAATTTCTTTCTCCTTTTTCGTCACTGCGTGTCTCTCTCTCTCTCTCTCTCTCTCTCTCTCTCTCTCTGTCGTTCCGTATGTGGAGCTGTCTTTGTCTCTGTATCTTGTGTGTCTTATGTTTCTAATACAAACTGGCAGGCAAAATCAAAGTCTCAGTACCTTAAATTCAGTGCCCTCTTATGCCAGCTTCTCACTGTGTATGTATATACATGCATACATACATACATGGACATACATACATAAAGACACAAGGATATATTTCATCTGTATAGGAAGGAAGCTCCTTCTGCCAATACAGATTAGCATCGGTTCTACAATTTGGAGTCTAAGGGAGTAGCCTGGGGTCCTGGGAGCTTATGCACTTGCTCAAAGTCCCACAAGTATAAATATCAGAAGCAGGCTTGACCCCAGATTCCTCATGCTCGGATGCTAGCTTTCTATTCATCAAACAATACCACTTCTCACAATATAAACTGCCCTGCATACATAAGTACATATTCATGTGTGTTCACACACACACTACTCCCAGAAACAAAAGACCATCTTTTTTTAAAAGCAATATTTTATCAGTATTATATGGCAGCCAAGCTTGCAATGCAAGTATCTCTGCAGAGTTAAACATGAGTACTAGTATAGTTTATTAACAAGTAATTATGATGAAGAACCAAAGTAAAGGATATTATTATACACGTATTACAAAAATGAGACAGGTTGTTCACATGGCAAAAAACCAGAATAGCTGGTGGATCTCCTATATGCTACAATGATATTCTCAAATTGTTAGAATCAAGCAAGTAGCATGTTGCATTCCCCATCCGTGCTTAGCTTAAGGAAAGATAGGTGTAGGAGATGCACAAGATGGGCAAATGTAGATGGCTTGCCACCTGCATTATTGGAAAAAACATCCAACTCAATATATGGTTCCATTTGACTATATACACTCACTCTTATTTCCTATCACATCAATGTCCTTTGAAGTTAAGGGAAAGAGAGGAGCCAATAATAATTTCATGACTATTGAATTTGAAGATTATACAAAATAGAGAAGGAAATATAATACAGTGGAGGTAGAAGCAGAACCTTAAAAGATATTTACAAGATAAAATGAGAAGTGGGGTCTAAGAAGATGAAATTCATGAGGCAGAACTGAAATCCTATAATCAGGCTAAAAAAGAATTAATGACCTTTGTATAGAATGGGAAAAATAATTAGACAGTCATTTTTGGGAAAAGGATTTGGGTGTTTTAAGTGACATAACTCAATACAAGTCAACAGTATGACATGGCAGAAAATAAAAGCTTACATATTCTTGGGTTTCATTAATAGATTGTGTCTACAGTGAGAGAAGTGATAGTTCTTTTGGGTATGATTATACTTGATGGCATGGCACTAAGTTGTAGGAGTTACATTTTAGGATACTCTCCAATATATCAATGTGCTTCCTGTGTTTGCTAACGCTGGACACCATGCCATTTGAGGTTTGGCCAAAGGAACTAGTGATGTTTAGCTTGGATAAGAGAAGACTTAAGAGGATATGATGTTGAATGGATACCATATTAGACATTCTAATGGGACTTCCATTCCAAATCCAGCCTCAGACATTTATTAGCTCTGTGTCCCTGGGCAAGACACCTTTTTGCTCAGTTTCCTCATCTTTAAAATGAGCTGGAGAATGAAATGGCAAACCACTCCAGTATCTTTGCCAAGAAAACCCCAAATGGGGTCACAAAGAGTTGGATATGATTGAAAATGACTCAGCAATAACAAGAACAAAAGTTGACTGAATGCCACGCCGAAGCAGAATTAGGTGAATTTTATTGGGCTTTCTTATCCAAATCACATTTCACATATTTTGTATATACCTATGTTTGTATGCAATGTTTCCTTTGGCTCAACTCTAAGTTCCATGAGGGTAAAATAGTTTCATTTTTCTGTTTGGGTGCCTAGCACAGTTCCTAGCACATAGTAGTGTTGAATAAATGTCCACTGACTGATATAAGGGCAGAATCAGGAACAATGGGATGCAGCTGCTAAACTGGATTATGGTTTTATAGAAGAAAACACTTCCAAATGAAGAGAACTGTCCCACAGTAGGGTGGACTGTCTTGGAAAGCAGTAGTTTTTTGTTTTTCTTTTTTGTTACAAAAAGCTTTTAAGCAATGTTGTAGAGGGGATTCTGGGTTAGGTGTGAATTGGACTAGATTATCTCAAGTCCCTTATATTTCTGAGAGTCTAGAACATGAGCAGATGGAGGGACAAATATTCACAGGAAGGAATTGTGAACACAAGGTCATATTAAAAGACAAAGCTGAAGCAGGAGGTTTCCACTTTCTATAGAAGTCTAACTTGCACTTGGAGAAACCAACTACCTCTAGGTACAAGGTGGAACCCTAACTCTAAGTTTTCTCTTCTCCATAATTAGCCTCTTCCACAGAAGGTTTCAATTCTTAATCCTCAGTTTTACTGGAAGGGCAAGGCAGACCTTTCTCAATAAGAAACATTACATTTTGTCTTTGTATTACTAAGATTAAATGACATCAAAATCATAGTAGAAGTAAACAAACATTTTTTTTTTAATTCTTAGCCCTACAATCTGAATTACTGCAAAAAAAAAAATAGTCTACTTGATGTTCCCTGAACATAATGTTCCATCTTCCCCATCTGTGTGCCTTTGTACTGGCTAGTCTCTATGTCTATAATGTTTTCTGTCCTCATCTCTGTATCCTGGAATCTGGAGCTCCTTCCAAGACTCAGCTGAGGGTGTATTTCCTAAACCAGGCCTTTCCTGTTCTCTCCCAATTGTTTGTGTTGTCTCCATTTCAACTTTGCCCTAAAATCACTCTGTAAACACTTTGCATTGATTTATTTATGGACATGTTCTTTCTACTCTCAATCTAGTAGACTTTAAATACCTTGAGGACAACGTCTGTTTCATTTTTTTTGTATCTTTCAGCACCTAGGAGAGAGCCTGGAACCGAGGTAAAGAATAAATTCTTGCTAGTTGAGCTGAATATAAAGTATGAATTAAATTATCTTAACCCAAAGTCTGTAACATGAATTATTGCACTTCAAAATTAAGTTGACCTGAAAATGAAGATTGCATTTCATTTAGGAATTTTAACTTTGTAAGATGCACCTTAGCAATTCTGACCTACGCTTTCCATCTATGATACTGCAGAATGATTCACACATGGATAAAAGGAGGATTTATATGATTGAATGCCCTGGGCACTCCTTTAAAATCACTTCATTTTAAAAGAGGTCTCATGACACAGGTCTCACAATGTTGATAGAACAAGATTCATGTGATAGAAGCAATATAATAGAAAACTCTGAATATTAATGGTTGCTTTTATACCAAAAATGTCACTCTCAAATGGGAGAAACAAAAAGCTATAGGTGGGGTATAATAAGTGTGTTAACTTGGATAGCACCAGAGTCTCCCTATAGCCCATCAATGTTGCCTCCCACAATCAATCTCAGTTCCAAACTAATAAGTGTTAACAGAGTAAAGGGCATTTTTTACATGCTGCACAGGAAATGAGATTGCATGAATATGCAGGTGTAGAAGAATGACAGTCTGCTTAGGAAAGACTAATGGAGAAGTTTAATACATGCTCTCATGCATTCTGTTGCCTTTAGTTTTTTTTAGTGCATAAATGGATAATGACTTTCTTTGGTTTGCCTCATTTTGTAAACCTCATATAAAAATCCAAATTTACAAAACTGATAAATTACAGAATTAATAATCACTTTTAATCACTTTGAGAAGGATTCCCTGTTAGAGTCCTTGAAAAAGAAAATCTTCCTTAGTGTGCCAGGAATATCAGTTACACAAAACATACTAAGAAAAGAATTCATGAATTGAATTTTCTTCTTAACACGTCTTGGTGCATTGTGACAAATGCAAACACTAGCCTCCCTTCTAATGAACAGCTCTTCCGTAGTCAGGAGAGCCAAGATTCTTAGTGCGAGGGCCAAGAATGGATTGGAAACCTTCCAAGTGTTTGATTATGTGGGTTGAAATGACTGATTTTCCTTAAATCTTTGGAAGGTACTCTTCTTCTGTGTATATGCTAATTTGGCACTCATGGCATGAGCTTCAGAAAAAGAAAATAAATCAACAACAATAAAGGCTGTGTTGGGCACTATCACATAACTCAAGGACAGAGATGCTTTGTCTATAATTAACTTGTTAGTTTTTCACTGTGCTAGTCAGATGGAGAAAGCTCTAAAAGAGAAGTTCTCCAGAACTGAGAACTCATTTGTGGGTTTTTGAAACCAATTGAAAAAAGCAGCTCAGATCAATCTGGAACACCTGTCAGCATTTCTATTTATGGCTGGTTGAGTCACTTCTTCCTAGGGATGCTCATGACCCAAAGATTCCATGGACAGCTGCTTTGTGACAGATGTTTGCTTCAAAGAAACCAGGGTACCTTTGCTGGCAGTTTTGGGCCACAGAATAAAGCAGAGCAGAGACTGATTTATCCTTGTGGTTTTTTTTATTTGAATCCCCCAGGTAAGTACTTGGATTCTTCACCCAGGCAGGAAGCCAGCTGTCAGCAAAGGGGAAAAAGATTTCAGGATTCCTGTACCATGATGCTTGCCTTCTTGCAAAGCAGACTTGATATAGTTTAAATGTCTTATTCCATTATGTTTTCATTTGTCCATGTAGCTAAGAAACAGAACCAATACATCTTTCCCTAAATTTGCTCATTGGATTCCTCTAAACGTTTTCCTGTTAACATTACAAGGTGCATTTGAATTACAGGAGGTACATTTGATTGACTCATCTGGCATTTGTACTTGGAAGGCTAGGGTAAGTGAGACAGATGCACATACGGGTAAGTCAACTTCGGGTGGCAGAAGGTAAAACTGAGTCAATGTGGATAAGGATACTCATACAGAGAAAACAGCTTCGACTAAGACTAGACAGAATGGGAAGCAATAAAGGGGAGAGAGAAGGGCATCAGCGACACATAATATTCTTCATATGAAGCATATTCTTAATGCCAGAAAATTCTGCTTTTTGGAATGGGGGTATCTCTCTGGTGATAGACCAGTTGAGTCTCTGGAAGACAACAATACATACAGTCATAATTTTAAAAACTTGTCTGAAGCCCATAAGTGCTTCATTACAATTCTGGGAAAGCAATTATGCTAGCCAGCTTAAAGGTTTGCTACTTCATGTGGCTACATTAGGTGAAAACTGTAATGGTTGCAAATGGCATTACATTCTCTTCTTGTCCAACCCTTTGTCAATTCATTTCAATTTAACACAGATGTGATAATTTGTGGCTCTTTAGTTACTTTTAGGTCTTCATTTTTCAGAAAATGAATGACAGAAAAAAAACCATTATAATTTAGCACTTTGGCCAAATGGTTCAGTTCATTGGTGCAATGGATAGAGAATTAGGCCTTGAGATCAAATCTGCCCTCATACAATTACAAGCTGTGTAACCCTGGACAAATCACTTAATACCGATTTGCCTAAGTTTTTGGTTTGTAAGACAGAAAGGGACACACTGGAGAAGACAACAGCGATCCCTCTAGTACCTTTGCCAAGAAAGCCCCATGGACCAAATCTGTGGGGTCACAGAGAGTCAGACACATCTGAACAGCAACATGCCAATTACTTTGTTAGATACTGAGGACACAAACACAAAAATGTGTTAGTACTTGCCTTCAAGGAGCCCAAGTTCTAACAGGGAAATGGGAGGGATATTTTGCTTTGAAAATCAGACAGATGGTGAATAGGGTCATAAGAGAATTCATTGATATATTCTTTCTAAAAGCAACAGAGGTGTCAATTTCATTGTGGTTCCTGGAGGAAAGTGTAGAGGGAGATGATTGGGGTAGAATGTGGATTGTGAATGGGGCTGGCCAGATAGAGTGGGCCTTTTAGCTATGTGATTTTGCACTCATGATGCTCAATCATGACTGTGCAGCCCCAGGGTGGGCATTCCAAATATGAATAGGTTGTCCTATTGGGCATGGTGTCTGGAGGTTCAGTGGTCTAGAGAGTGGAATTGCAGGGTAGAAGGAAATAAGGTGGCAAGGGTGCAAGGTGCGGTCTTTCTGGAGCCTGCTAGTTATAAAAGATCATTTGACCACGTGCAGAGAAATTCATGTAAGATAGATTTTTCCTCTAGATTTTGCCCTTTTTTCTTTGGCAGATTAATAATGATAAGTAAGTTTAAATGAATAGATCTTCTTCAAAATGCACAAATGAACCTGAGACAGTCCTGTACCCCAAAGATCTGTCTATATGCTACTTTCTGGATCCATAAAAAACCTCAAACCCTGAAATAACCTCTTCTTCAAATCTATGTTAATTATCTAGCACATTAGTATTGAGGCTGACTGATTGCATGCAAACTAATGCAAAATACAGCGTACTTGCTGCAGGAACACAATTATCCTCGCTGCAATAACAGGGACCTTTCCGCTTAACAATACTGTGATCAGTGCTAAACATTTGCACAAGATCAATGCTTATTTCGCTGTCCAAATGCACTTCCATTCTTGAGGGATCTGCTGACAGCTTGGCTGTTATCATAAAGGCACAGTAGTAAGAAGTCATTCTCAGTACAAAGCAGACACTAACTTGGGAGCTCTGGAACACATACTAACCCAATCTTTCTATAGCTTTCAAAAGTTTAGGCTGGAAAAAAAATAGTCTAATTGTTTTTTCAAAGCTGGCCTTCCTTAATTCCACTCACACTTGCTCCTTCTGTCTCGAGTCCCACTTTTGTTTCTCTCCTTTCTTCTGCTGCTCTCCACTTCAACGGGACAAGTAAACAGAAGCTCCCATCTTCAGCAATATTACATTTCAGTACTCCCAAAAAGCACACAGTGCCAGGAAATCCAAGTGATAGGATATCTTAAAGAGGCAGGACATATTTATTCAGTGTCTTTCAGGAATTCTGTCTGGTTTCCCTTGAGCCTGTAACAATGTTGGGTTTTGAGTTTTAGTTTCTGTTTGCTACTCATTACCTACTGCATGTGACCCTGGAGAAGTTGTTTGTTTATCTGCTAAATGGGAATAATGCCCCTTGTATTACCAACTTCACAGGGTTGATCTGAAGGCCAAAGGAGATAACATATGTGCAGTCACTATTTGTTTCCTTTATGGCACCGTAAGAGGCCTTTTCTGGTCTGGTTCTCTCCTCCCCTTCACCCCTCCAACTTGTTAGTGCCTGCCCTCTGAGATGGCCTCCCATATACGGTCTCTCTATCTTGTTGGCACATGGTTGTTTGCGTGTTGTCTCCCCCATTAGACCGTAAACTCCTTTATTCTCTCTCAGTGCTTACCACAGTGCCTGGCAAAATATGAGTGTTTAAATGTTTCTTGACTGATGTATTTCTCATCTCTCTCTCTTCTTAGACAAATTTAATTTTTTAATAATACTTAATTTTTCCCCAATTACATATTAGAACAATTTTAAAACTTTTTCAAGTTTTGAGTTTCAAATGCTTTCCTATCCTCCTTCCCTCCCCTGTCCTCTCCCTGAGATGGTCAGCAATTAGATATAAGTTATCCATGTGCAATCATGTAAAACATTTTCTTATTTGTCTGAGAGGATTTTAAATTGATAGAGTATGAGTTTGGGCTTTTTTGTAATGCTTTTGTTTTCAGAATTACTTACAGGTTGCTCACCTTAAGGAGATCTATTTCAAACATAATTTCAGAGAAAGACATGACAAACATAGAACTTAATGTAATTGATCCAGGGAAATAATAACAACCAAAATTTATTCAGATTGTCCTAAATGTCTTTGTGCAGTTTTGAAGGTAACAGAATGAATATGCTCTTCCAGTTTAAAAATTTTATGTCACTCTTGTCTTCCATAGAAATTATGTATGTGGTTGACCATACCTCTCTCCAAAAATATTTTTCAAATTTGTCTTCTTGAGAAAATGGATAGTAAACTGCACTCAAAACCAAAGCTTTACAAAGAACTTCTCATACTTTTTCAATTTAAATTCTACTATTTAGCTAGAAAAGGGAAAAGCAAGGTGAAACACAAATTATAAATAAAAAAGATGGTGATTGCAGTCATAGATGTTAATTTCAGGGATTTTTTTTTCTGAGATGTTGAAAAACCTTCCAATGTCAGAGAGGAAGAGAGAGTACATTTCCTTAAAGTGTTGACTATCTACTATGTGCCAGGCACTGTACTAGGCACCTGGCATACAAACACAGAAATGAAACCCATCCTTGCTCTGAAGGAGCTAAGAAGTCAAACTTGGGGAGACAATATGTGACCATATGGGTGTATGCCCAATAAAAACAAGGTGACTTTAGGAGGAAATCATTGGGGGAATCAGAAAAGGTTCATGTAGAAAGTGATATTTGAATTGAGACTTACAGGAAGCTAGGATTTTTGAGAGTCAGAAATAAAGAAAAAGTGTAAAGGTAAATGGAAGAGGCAATTCTAAAAAGCATGGCTACAGGAGATGGAACACTGTGTATAAGAATGCTTCCTCGAGCAAGTATGAAGATTGACTTCTTTCAGGTCCTAAACTGAATGCTAACCTAAACCATGCTATTTTTCATAGTTAAAGAACAACAACAAAAAATCCTCTGTTTTTCTTCATGCTGCTCCCTTTCCCGTTTTCATCCATCACTGCCTATTCACATCATGCTTGTATTTCAAAGGCTCAGTTCATCGAGATGAACTTCCCCTTAATCTCTCCAGCCAGAGGCCATCACTACCATAAATATGTGTGTGGAGGGCTACCTCTACTTTGTTACGTGGAGTATGTGAAAATATAGGCTTTTTATTTTTACAATGATTCCACTTCATTCTAGTCAAACATATATTTCTATACTCATTTCTGTCACTTACAGAAGAGAATTTAAATACTATTGAAATAAACTTCATTATACCAAATGAAAACATACTGTAAAATCTGAGAATGTTATGACTCATATTACCAAAAAAAAAAGATACTATGCAGTCTCTTTTATTTGGCTCCCACTAAAGAATTCTGAGGTTGTGGAATAATTTGGCTGTACAAAGTGCATTTGTACCCAAAGACATCTCTCTACTTGCATTCATCACGACAGAGTAACCTCCTCCATGTAAAGAATCAGAAAATCTCAGAGCTGGAAGGACTTTAGAGGATATCTCAGAGGACAACTCATGGGATGGCCTTGGGTAAAATGGTGAAATTGATGTTTGTCAATAGATTTCCCTGCCTTTCCTTCATTCACATCTTTTAGGCACCAAAAATTGCCAAGGTCTTCTCCCTGAGATCTTATCAAAGACTTCTTTCCAGAAAAAGACATGATATTTTCATACTAAAGCATTTATGCTTTAGTATGAATATGTGTCATTATGTCACCTCTCCTGGTAGTATGTCTTCAATTTTAGAACTCATCTGTAAGTGCAGAATATCCTTCTGTTAAAGGAATTTTTCTCTCCCGAGCAAATGGGGTCCCAATGGAGGGGTCACAAAAGGCCATTCCCAGTACTTCTGAAATGATGTTTACTCCATTTTCCTGAATGTTTGCCATAACCAAGCTGAAAGTCCTGAAACATGTCCCAAGATTGTCCGACTTTTTGACATATAGGTTTATCCCCCCTAATGTCATTAGTTGGATCCACAAAACTTTGCAACAGAATTTCAGAGATTTCCAATGGAGTTTGCCTATAAGGTTATTTGTAAACCGATGTTGGTTGGGATAACCTTATGTGGAATACACATGTGTTTGCATTGTGTTTGGTCTCAGTCTGAATACAGTAATCTTCCATATCTGTCATTATATGTAACTTACATTCCAGTCGATGGTAACAAAGAAAGGATGGCGCTTAATTTCTTCTACTCCATCAAGGCCAGCACCTGCCAACAATAAAGCAAAGATTGAGCACTGCAGTAAAAACAGAAAGGTTTTTTCTTTCCGATATCTAGTAATGTGGCAGTCACACTGTTTTTAAAAGTATGCATTTTATATAAGATGTTCTGTCTTGTATAATTAGGTTCTTGCTCTTAGCTGCACACCTTTTCAATTCTATGCTGTTTCTTAGGAAACATGAAGAGAAAGGTGAAAAGAATTAGGCTGGAATGCCCAGTCATTCTGAAGAGGTTTGCATTTTTAAATTTTGCAAAAGAATCTCAAAATGAGGGGGAAAATTGCCAATGAAAATATAACAAAAGCTGGGGAAATATTATATTGAAAACTGTATCATCATGTGCATCATTATATGTTGTACTGTATAAAGGTATATTTTATTGTTGTTCGGTCATATCTGACTCTTTGTGACATCATTTGGGGTTTTCTTGGCAAAGATACTGGAGTCGTTTGCCATTTTCTTCCCTAGCTCACTTTACAGGTGAGGAACTGAGGCAAATAAGGTTAAGTGACTTGCCCAGGGTCACACAGCTAGTAAGTGTCTGAGGTCAGATTTGAACTCATGAAGAGGAGTCTTCTTGACTCCAAGTTTAGCATTCTATTCATTGTGTCATCTAGCTGCCCCATAATGGGATATACAGTGGCCAAGTTTTCACTCTCAAAGAACCTTCGTTCTATTCCAGAAACCAGTACCATGGAGCAGACAATGCTGATGTGGTGAGGAGAAATCCTCTACAGAGACAAATGTGTGAGACTCTGACTTTGGCCCTTTCTATGTGTCTGCCTTTCAATAAGTCACAACCTCTCTGGGTTTCAGTTTTCTCATAATAAAAAGAGGGCATTTTTTCCATATGACTATAGAGAGCTTTAATTTCTTCATCTGAAAGTTGCCTGTTCATATCTTTGACCATTTATCAACTGGAAAATGACTTGCATTTTTATAACTTTGACTCAGCTCTCTATATATTTGAGAAATGAAGCCTTAATCAGAGATACTTGGTGCAAAAAATTTCCCCCAGTTTTCTGCTTTCCTTATAATTTTGGTTGCATTGGTTTTATTTGTACAAACCTTTTTAAATTTTCTATAATCAAAATTATCTTTTACATTTTTAATGTTCTCTATGTCTTCTTTGCTCCTAAATCCTTCCCATATTCATAAATCTGACAGATAAACAATTATTCCATACTCTCTTAATTTGCTTATGGTATCACCCTTTAGGTATAAATCACATCCCTGTTTTGACTGTATCTTGCTATATGATGTGAGAATTTGGTCTACACATAGTTTCTGCCATTACTGTATTTCAGTTTTCCCAGCAAATTTTGTCAAATAATGAGTTTTTGGTTCCAAAAGCTTGGATCTTTGGGTTGATCATATACTAGATTACTATGGTCATTTGCCATAATTGTAATTTGTACCCAATCTATTCTACTGAGCTACCACTCTACGTCTTAGCCAGTATCAAATTGTTACCTCTTTATTCTTCTTACATCTTACTCCCTGCCATATACTTTTTGATCCAATGACTCTGGTCTCCTTGTAGTCCCAAAAAAAAGATACTTCATCTCTTTCTTTTCAGCACTCTTTTCTGATTATCCCCTATACCTGTTTTCTCTCATCTCCACCTTCTGGCTTCTCTGGTTTCCTTTAAGTCTCAACTGGAATTCTATATTTTACAGGGAGTCTTTTCCAACTTCTTGTACATTTTTTGCTTTCTGTGTCTTCTTTACTTCCTCTTTTATCTTCTATATAGTTTGTACATCTTTGCTTATTCCTCCTCCCATTAGAGTACAAGTTCCTTGAGGGCAGGGACTTTCTTTTGACTCCTTTTGTATTCCTGGGGTTTAGAAGGCTCTTAATAAATGTTTACTGACTGAGGACCATGTTTTTACCTTTATTGTATTCCCCAGTGCTTGCAACAGTTTCTCATAGATAGCAAGTGCTTAGTAAATTTTTATTGATTGTTCAAAGCTACAGTTCTATTATTCTCTGTTGTACTTTAAGGTTTATAAAATACTTTTTCCACATATATTAGAGCCATGTAATAAAAATTTTATTATTCCCATTTGACAGATTAAGAAATTTAAGCTGAGAGTTCAAGTGGTTTGACAGTGACCACAAGTAGTGTTAGAGTTAGAATTCTCTTGATTCCAAGTTTGATGATCTTTGTATTATACCATAGTGGCTCTCAGAACAGATGGTCAATCATGGCATAGTTTAAGAGAGGCAACCATAGTGCAGTGACATGGGGATTCAGGTGACCTCTGAGTCAGCAAGAGCTGAGTTAAAGTCCTATTTCTAACATATACTGGCTGTGTAACTTTGGACAGTCATTTAATTTTTTTTGAGCCTCAGGCAACAAAGATTATAAATTATAATGTATAATATTACACATATAATATCATATTGTTATATATAATACACATAAATATAAATTATAATATATATGTCTTTTATTCTAGGTGTAAGAGACAGACAAATGATATATATATTATTTGACAAAACCTGCTGGAAAACTGAAAAACACTATGGCAGAAACTAGATATAGATCAATATCTCACATTGTATACCAAGATACGACCAAAATGAGTATATATATATATATATATATATATCTGTGTGTGTGTGTGTGTGTATATAATATATATACACATATATATTATATATGATTATAAATAGTGCAGATCATGGTTTATTTGTATGTTATTTACTTACCAGAATTTCCCTCTATTTTTATCAATAAAATCACAAATTTAATCCCCCTTCTGGCAAATAAAAGGCTTCCTTTTCCTAATGATGTGCCAATAGTGTTTGAAATACTAACACTGGAAATATGGTCCCACAGATTGTCCTTTCTTTACTGTCAGTCTACAACTCAAGAAGAATTTATTAAGTGATTACTATGTGACAGGCACTCTGATAAGCACTGAAGAGACAAAGAAAAATGAAATACACATCCCCAGCCTCAAGGCATTTATATAATAGAGGAGACAACATGCACATAAATGTGCATATATATTCATGTATATATACACATATATAACATACATACTTGAACACATGCATGTATGATATATACAAAGTAGATGGAAGGTAACCTTACAGATGAAATTACTAGAAGTAAGGGTCCAGGAAATTTTCCTGCAGAAAGAGGAGTTTAAGCTATGTTTTGAAATAAGACAGAAAGTTTAAAAAGTAGAGGTGAGGAAGGAAACTATTCTAGGTATAAGAGACAGCCAGGGCACATATCTACTGATAAGCTATTGCTTATATTATACTTTATTGCTTCAAAATCCTCCAAAACTCAAAGTTTTCCCCTAGTTGAACACAAACATATCAGAAAAGAGTTGAGGCAGCCAGGTGGTGCAGGGGATAAATCATTGGGTCTGGAGCCAGAAAGACCTGAGTTTATATCTTAGCTCAGATACTTACTGTGTGACCCTTGGCGAAACAAAACAAAAAAGCTCCATTTCCCCAACTGTAACATGAGGAAAACAGTTACACCTCCCCCTCCCCTCAGGTTGTTGTAAGGATCAAAGGGATGATATTTGTAAAGCATTTGGAGCTTGGTAATGTTTCTTCCCTTCCTTCTTCAAACCCATGACACTGGACTTTCTTTCTACATCCTTGAATAAGACACCTCACATCGTGGCTCTGGGCACTTTTTCTAGCTGTTTTCCCATGCCGGGAACACTCTTTCTCTTCATCTCCATCTTCACCTCCTGGCTTAAAAAAAAAGCCCTAGCTAAAATCCCACCAACTTTCCCTCTTACTTCTAGTGTCTTTCCCCTTTTGACTCAATCCTATTTCTCCTGTACATAGATTGGATATAATTGTTTGCACATTATCTCCTTTATTACATTGTGAGCACCTGTGTGGCAAGCGCTGCTTTTCTCTGTATCCCCCATGCTTAGCACAGTACCTGGCACATAGGAGGCACATAATAAATGCTTACCAATTGTCAGAACAGAGTAAAAGACCTCAAAAATGAAATAGCTCCACCTATGCTTAATAATGAATCCTACATATGACATCCATGAAAAGTAGTCCCTGAGCCTCTGATTGAAGGTCTCCAGTGATAACAAACCCCAAGGTAGCCCATTCTATTCTGAAGTAGCTCAGATTATTAGGTTTTTTTCCATTAGATGGAGCTCACATCTGCTTCTCCAAATCTATTACTCATTCATCTAAGTTCTGCCCTCTAGGATCAAGCAGAACAAGATTAGGGTCATATTTCAAATGCTCTTGAAATGCTTGGGAGACATAAAGTCTTCTTTTCTTTAGGCTAAATATTCATTGACTAAACCTTATATGACAAGGGCTCATCATCTTTAGTCTCTCAATTTTCTTGGGTTGCCCTTTTCTAGATATATGCTCTAGGTCTATGTTTTCTAAAATGTGACTCCCCGAATTGAATGCAATATTCCATATTATAGAATATTACATACATACATATATATGTATGTATATATACATAGTAGTATAACAAGGGCAGATTATAATGGTACTTTTATCTTTCTAGTTCTAGATATGATGCAGGCAAAGATGTATTGCATTAACTTTAGTAGGTGCCATGCAACACTGGCTTCAAGTTCCATAAAACTCCAGATTTTCTTTTAAATATATGAGCTATTGACTGATCTTGCCTCTACTATCTTG
The DNA here is from genome assembly GCA_028658325.1 of Potorous gilbertii. Lineage (NCBI taxonomy): Eukaryota > Metazoa > Chordata > Mammalia > Diprotodontia > Potoroidae > Potorous > Potorous gilbertii. Next base: position 447,481,283 of record CM053770.1, read on the forward strand.
CATTTGTGCAGCTAAGTTTCAGAAACCCTAAGTATTAGTGCTTTCTTCTCCAAGGCTACATTCCATCTAATGTGTATGCATCTTCTACCTATGTAAGTATGTGTGGTCTTTTCCATTATAATGTGAGTTCCTTTAGAGCAGGGACTGTTCTTGCTTCTTCTTTGTGTCTCTAGTGCTTGGCACAGTGCTTGGCCCACAGTAAAAATTTAGTATATTTAAAAAAATTTATTGATTTGAACCATTCATCTTTTAAAATCTTATTACATATGGCTTGCTATTTTAAACTTGCTGAGTTTTTTTGGATCCTGACCAATATTTTAGTTGTGCCTCCCTACTTCATGTCAATATCAAATTTAATACTGTGTACACCTTCATGCAAATCATCAACAAAAACATTCAAAGAACAGGACCATGGACAGATCCTACAGAAGTTGACACCAAGCCATTAATCATCGCTGTTTGGGTCTAATCAACCAGTTTCAACTCTAGCTAATTATATTATCATTGTGTACCCACATCCCTCCATCCTTTCTGTGAGGTTATCATAAAAAAATTCATCAAATGCTTTGCCAAAATCCTGGTAAACTATATCTATTACATGTTTCTGACGTTCCAGTTTAATAACTTTACCAGGAAAGGACATGAGGAAAATATGGCATCCTCTATTCTTGATTAATCCTCTTAGAGACCATTGGTTTTCTTTCCAAATACTCATAATTCATCCTTTTGATAATTAAAAAAAATAATTTTGTCAGGATAGAAGTCCAGCTCACCACTTTATAGTCTGGAGAATATGCTCCTTCCTATTTTTTAAAAATTGGAATACTTGCTCATTTCTAGTCTTATGGAACCTCTAATTTTCATCATGATTTTTCAGTGATCATTAACATGGATTTATATGTAACTTGCATCAGTTTTTTTCATTTGGAATTTAGTTCACACAGGACTGGTGGTTTGAACTTATTGCTTTCACCCTTTCCTCGCTTATCCTAAGTGTTGCCTGTTAACCAGTTGTACTCTGCTACTACTGTTGAACTAAAGAGTCCATTATTTGTTAGAATGTTCTACCCATCTTGAGTGGCAGCCTTATCTGCTTATTAATTTCTCCCTTCACTTTCTTTTAAAAGCTCTAGATTTGCAAGTTTCCAAATAAAGATACTTTCACTGGACTTTGTTCAATCAGGCTTGAGAAATCTTAGGAGGCTCTCTGTCATATTCTGGATCAATGCCTTTGGCATTGGAAAATATCTTATGTAGAGAATAGATGGACTCAAACTGCAGATTAAAATATTTTTTTTCTCTTTCTTTTTCTTTCAGACTATGGCTAATGCAGTGGTTTGTTTTGCATGACCTTCTATTTGCAATGGGTTTTCTATCTCTTGCCTTCTCAATGAGTGGGGAAGGTGATTGGAAAGGAGAGAATTTAGAACTGAAAATAAAAATGAACTTAAAAAATAACCTTATATTCCTATTTTTTGTCAAGACAACTAAGATTTGCCTTGATACATCTGAGTGGCAAGTAGCCAATAGCTATGACTCATTACTTCTTCTGTTGACCTCTAAGAGATGACCTCTCTTCTGGCTCCTTCCTCATCACCATTCCTTAGACTATGAGAAGGTGCTTCTGCAGAGTCTAGCTCTACACCCTATGCATAGAGCCTCAAACCGTTATATTACAAAAGTTCAGAAGTCCTTTCCCCTTTTACTCTTCCTGTGCTATGTCTGCCATTCAGTATGATTTTTCAAAGATTACCAATACTGGCTCAGCAAGTAAATGTGTCAATTCTTTTAGCGCCTTGGAATTCAAGTCTAGAAACCCAAGCTTATTGATAGAACTCCCATTATGAATCTCATTTTATTGCACATTTGATTCTCTGAGCTAATTTATGTTGTGATCTCATTAGGCAGCAATTATTAATAATTTTACACTCATTTCTTGATACAAGACTCTACTCTGAAGATAGATATTCTATCCAAGGGTATAAATGGAAACCCATCCATGCATTACTCTTATCCATGCCCTCCAACAAGCTCAGCACTGGGAGTCCTTTCAATGTGCTGAAGGAATGCTTTACTTTTGTTTGTCATTAGCAAGACACCACTGGAACATATGGGTTGTATATCAGTTATCCCCTGCTCTTGTCACATGACTGGCCTATTCTCTTTTTTGTATATTTCATATATTGCTTAGATGATATTCTTTACATGGTTTTCCTTCATAGTTTCTTGTTGGTAAAGTCTTGCAGCCTGCTTTATACCCACCTGTGTTTCCATACTGCTCTTTGAATGATAATACTGGCATTAAAAGATTGATCTCTCTTTCAGGGCTAAATATGAGGTCATCAAAAGAACTTTATAGTTTCCCAAAGTCAATTTGTCTGACAATTTGTTGCACTCCTTCTTTTTAGGTCTGGGCCCAATTTATTATCTGCAGTGTCTGTGCCTTTCAAACTTCACAAGCTCATCATCTAGTTCTTGATCTGGAAGAGGCTTCAGAAGCCATCTAGTTCAACTCCCCCATTTTAAAAGGTGCAGATTAAGTACTTGAAAAAAAAACCATGAAAATAATGGCAGATTATGGTCCAACATGTATTGCAGAAGATAAAAAGGCAAGTTTCAAAGGTGGAAATAGTGAAAATATAGTGGAAAATATGTATAATGAATAAGTAATGAGAGAGGACAAAGATTTACAGAAAGCACAGAAACCCCACATCTATATACCATGAATGCTTTCTTCAAAAACAGAATAAAAAGGTATTAGATCTACTTAGTACTTAATAATAGCACAGAAATGAAAGTCATATTTTAGCATATGTGAAACAGCTTATTCATGTAGGAGTGAATCAGCTATCTGTGTATAGTCAGTCCACTGATTTGTAAGAAAAATATATAGCATACGATTAAAAGAGTTTTATGTAATCATTAAATTCGCATTTATCTAGAATTATAACTAAGTATTCAGAGAATCAAGACTCCTTTATAATAGTCTAGGATGACTATTGATGCACATGACTATTAGCCTGGGGTTATTGCAAAGTCCTGAAATGCCTTCTGAATTATCAAAGATTAAATTAGGCTCAGTGTTATTTTAATGTTAAGCTTATAATAATTCCTAGAAAATTAGTAATCCAAACTTGGCAGCTCTCAACCAACCAAAATAAGCCTGCTGGACTGTTATTCAACACATACTATAATTGTAAGTGTTGGAGTCAATGTTTTCTGTTTTCAGTTGTAAAGTTGTGAAGTTCATAGAACCTTAACTTGCAGTATATAGGATCCTAATAGAGTGCTGTCTTCAATAATGATAGTGATATGATTTCACATGCAAAATGAGTTTGCCTTCCCAATGGATGGGGAAGGGATTGGAGGGAGAGGGACCACAGGAAGGAAAGGAGGAAGGGGAGAAGGGAAGACAGGGAGAGAGGGAGGAAGGGAGAGAGAGAAACTTGGAACTCAAAATTTAAAAAAATGAATGCTAAAAATAAACAAAAAGGAAAAGAAATCATGATGATTTTGGTTTAAAAATCTTTACTAATAAAAATAAACCCTCTTCTTTATTTTAACATTACATTATATTGTATTTTTTTAAAAAAAACCTTTTTAACTTTGCTATAGTTCTTTGTCTTTGCAAACTTTGTTTTTGAAACTTCCAATTATGACTCCACTGGCACACTATCAAATCTGCTTCAGGTCAGGACACAAAGCACTCAAATTATACCAAGAACAACACTCAGTAAATGAATAAAATAATGCATTGCGATACCAAAGAAAGAGCATACATTTTAAGAAGAGGGATTGATCCCATTAATATAGTGCTTTAGACAATGCTTTTGTCACAAAAGTCATATGATGTAGGCAGCACAAGTATCATTGATTCATTTTTCAGATGAGGAGATGTTTTCAGGTTCAGAAAGACTGACTGCTACAAAATCTATTACGATTCCCATCTTAAGTGGGACTTAAGGGCAGATCACCTTTAATAGGATTTAGAACTGAAAGAGACCTTAGAGATCATGTAGCTCAACCTCTTTATGTATGTTTGAGAAAACTGAGTCCCAAAGAGGTCAAATGAACTTTCCAAAGCCACACAAAGGACTATTTAAACAGAGAGGTTCAATGGCTTGTCCAAAGCTTGGGTGGCCTATGTTAATTCAGCAAACCTCTTCTCATTAACACCACCCGGGATAGGAACCCCAGTCCTCTAACTTCATACACAATACTCATTTATCTATACCACTCTATCATCTTATAACTCCAAGTCTACTGCTAAGTCCTCTATATTATGCTTCTCTCAACAGGACAGAGGCATTTTTTTATGTCATGACCCATTAATAGTAACTCTCTGAGGAATCTACTTCTCATTAGATACTTCCATCAGAGTTAACTGTCCTTCAGCATTTACAAATAATATAGATTGTAGGCAGAGGATAAAAAGCTGGTAGGCAAAGGACAACTCTAATGGTATAAGTATACCTATGTTTTCTTTCTTAGAGCAGATTATTCTTGGACTATGACAACTTTTATTTTACTCACTTCTTTCATTCTTATCAGTTTTTGAACTGGTGTGTGTGTGTGTGTGTGTGTGTGTGTGTGTGTGTGTGCATTTAATGAAAACTATTGTGTATAATACAAATCAGCCATTATGAGAAAGTTCAGTTCTTTTTGGGGGGGTCACATTTATATAGTTCTTCAATAATACTTTGTGGTGGGGCTCCAAGTACTATTGTCTCCATTTTATTTTGTTTTTAATTTATTTTATTGCTGACTTCTGTTTTTACAGATTGGGCATTTCTGAATACCTCTCTTCCCCTTCCCGCAGGAATCAAACATTTCCTTATAAAAAAAGAAAGGAAAACAATTAAGGAAAAACAACTTATAATTGTCTAACAAAGTGTACTGCCCTCCTATCCCTGCCTCTATAGCAAGAGGAGGGAAGGATGTTTCATTAACTGTTATCTAGAACCATTATTAATTTTTCAATTAGTTGGCTTCCCTTTAGTGATTTCATTTACATAATTGTAGTAATATTGCTTTTCTAATTTTGCTGATATTTTCTGCATCTGATTATATACACCTTCCATTTCCCTAAATTCTTCACATTTCCCACCTCTATTATATAAATATATCATGCAATTATAATATTCTATCACTGTATCATAGCTTATTCTCCAATTGATGGGCATCTCTGAGGTTTCTAGTTCTTTGCTACAACAAAAAGTATCACTATGAATATTTTGGTGTATGTTGGACCTTTCTTTTGGGGTATATACTTAACAGTGAGATTACTGAATCAAAGGCTACTGTGAGTACTAATACATACTGACAAGACCATAGATGCAGACTAGGCCACATAGGCTTAGTGACTCAAGACATACATGTAGCCCTTGGTCATGGAAATCCAAATTAATAATAATAGCTAGCATTTATAAAGCACTTCCATGTTTACAAAGCACTTTACATAGGTTAAGTCATTTGATCCTCACAATAACCTTAAGAGATAGACTATATTTTTATCCCCATTTGATGAGGAAACTGAGTCACAAGGATGTCAGGTGATATGCTAGCAAGTGGCTAAGGTCGGATTCTAGCTCAAGTCCTCCAGCCTATAAGTCCTATGTTCTATTCACTGAATCACCTAGTTTCCCCACAGAACAAGGAAGTAGGTAGTGCTATAACATGGTAGTACTCTTTAGTTGATTGGCTAAATATACTAGGGCTTACTTTCCCCAGTAATTTTTTTCTTCAATTCTTTCTTAGAGATTCCAGCTCTGCTTATCTTCAAACAAAACAATTTGTGATAATGGTCTTTTGTATGCAGCTACTTTTAACAAGCAAGCTTAACATGCCTAACCAGTGACAATGAACTGGGCTGAAAGAGAACATCAAACAGTGGGCATGCTTGTCTGAGGATGGATACTGATTTGTTTTGTGATTCTAATCAAATATTACTACTTCACTGAGCAATCAATCTTGGTCAATCCAAAATGGATATCATTTCCTGTAGGGGCCATTTCCAGTTGTCCTGATCTATATCTTATCCCTGGACCCAGATGGCTCTGGAGGAGAAAGTGAAGCTGGTGACTTTGCACAGCCTTAAAACCAACTCATTTATAAGTCATGGCATCACCTTCCTGATGTTATGGTCCTCTTCCTGAACAAAGGACAAAGTGCCCCCAATATTACTGACAATCTACCTATGTTACATGTAAGTTATGGGATAGCAACTGAGGCCACAGGAAAAAAACTGGCACACAAAACAATGTTTTTGCCTTATTATTTGCCACCTGTATCTATCTGCAGGTATTTAATTTTGGGGGGAACTAGGATAATATGCTAACTTCGAGATTCTAAGGATATAGAGTAGATTTGTGATTTAATTGCTATAGGGGATCCTTGGATCAGGAACACTCCCTCTACAAATGTAGGCCAATACCTTCTTTCCAGCTTATGGTTTTAAAGAATTGCCTAGAACACTGAGAAGTTAAATGATCTGTCCAGGGTCATACAACCAGTATTCATTAGAATTTAATACATTATAATTGAAGTAAATACTTGCCATCCATGCCACTGTGCCCTTAAAAAAGTCTAAAGAGCATCACGTATAGATGTGGATTCTTATATTTCTATTTATCATCATTAAAGTTTCATCACTTCAACTTCAATGCCCTGTACTATATTCTTTCCTTTAAAGTCACATTTTAAAGTCTTAAACTATGATATAACTATGAACATAATTTAGTCAGAACTCTTACTTTGTTTCAATTTTTACTTCTATTAAATGACATGATTTGGGGAACTCTTGAAAGAAATTATTTCAGCAAGCATGTCATAAAGTTTTAATTTTTATTGCCCAGATGATGCATATATAGGATTAAAAATATGATACTATTACACTATGGGATTTCCATGTACTAAGTAAGTTGTTCCCCAAAGTTGCTTAATAGCATCCTATAATAAAATATTTGTTATCCTTTTTCATGTTTATGACTGGCCTTGAGAGGTGTTTTGTCCTCTTCTTTGGAAGTTTTTAACAAGGATATTTTTATCTTTTAAAAACTAGACTTCTTTTCTAATCCTAATGTCATGTTTAGTTTTTTTTTATTAAAAATACTTACTATTTCTAAATTTAGTTTCCTACTATTCTATAAATTTCACTTTGTGGACATAATTTTCAGGTTATCTGTTGTAATCACAAAGTTATGAGATCATTCATGTGTAATATGGGAAATGAGTTCGTTTATTTTATAATTGTACCTAGTAATTGCATAGGTGATTTAGAGGTTTTTTTAGAGTCTCTTTTCCTTTCAATTATTTCATGCACTATATCTATTTAAGAGTCAAATCTTCATAGTACTCAGGTTCCAAGTATAATACTGCATTCATTCATTTATTCAGTGTGTCTGAAATACTAACTATATGCAATATACTGGGCTAGGCATTGAGAAATACATATGTAAATAAAACATGGTCTCTGACTTTACAGAGTTTACACTGTAGACAAGTCATGCACAGGACACATATAAAGCCTTATTTCTATGCAGAGTAGATCCAAGGACTCTGGACTTGATTATCTCCTCCTGTTTGCTTTGGGGTGAAATGGCTTTTTGTGAGTCATATCTCATGAAGTAAACCCTCTGAGCCATCTTTGCTTTAAAACACTACCTCCAGGCCTGGTCTGGTATTAGGGGCAGTGTGGCTATTCTTTACCAGTTAGCCCAAAGCTGTCTTCTACTTAAGTACATGCTTAGCGTTAACTTATACCAGGTCAAGATATTTTAGGATCATTATATTTTAATCCCTTAGCTAAAATGAAGACTGAAAAGACTGACACTGGAAAGGAAAATACTTGTGTGAGTGCAATATGGGAACTGTGCTCACACAGGTGCTCTTTGAATGGCAATTTGATTGAATTATTTAAAGGGAGCTTATTTAACTGTAGTATTTTTGTGTTCATCGGCACATCTAACCTTTACCTCAAATTCTCCAGGGATATTTCCAATCCCCCAGGATTATCTGCTTCAGGGATTCTAAAAAAAGCTACAGATGCTCATTAGCAATTAACAAAAGTTGTTAATTTTAATAAAAGCTTAATAAAGGGGGGTTTTTCTTATTTTTTCAATCACACTCCTTCTAGAAAAGAAAAAGTAAAAAAAAAACTTCCAAAGAAGAGGACAAAACACAAAAAATTGTGTTACAATTAACAATTGTAAATACTGCTGCTTAAGTCCATATGAGACTCAATTGGTAATTTTTTTTTTAAAACTTACACAGACATTTAGTAGAAGGGGTACTGAATTGTGCTATTTCATGTATTCTTTTAGATTTACCAAGCACAGACTATTCTTTGCAATAAATTTGTTATTTGTTTTCCTATGATTATTTTGCTCATTTATCACTCTCTCAGTCCTGTCTACAGTGTGACTGAGTCATAGTTTATTTTTAGACCCAACTATTCCTTCATAATAAAAATATTGGTAATTGTGATGATTTATGGGGAATATTTGCTGATGAAATAAAAGGAGAAAGGAAGGAAACAAACATTTAATAAGTGCTTGCTATGTGCCAGGCACTGTGCTATGTTTTACAAATATTTCCCTTGATCCTCACAACAATCTTGGAAGGTAGGTGCTATTATCATTCCCATCTGTTGTGAGGAAACTGAGACAGAGAGGTTAAGTTACCTGCCCAGAACTGCACAGCTAGAAAGTTTGTGATGTTGAATTTGAACTCAGATCTTCCTGATTCCAGGCCCAGTGCCATCTATATCTATTGCTACCTTGCTGCTTCTAACAGGCTCTTTGGTCCTTTGATTTCACCCTGGTACAAACAAAGAGGCAACCTCTGCAAAAAACAAGTCAATTCTTACCTACGTGGCGGGAGATCAGTCAATAGTTGACAAGCATTGATTCAGTACTTACTCTGTTCTAGGAACTGTGAGATGTGCTAATTACACAAAGAAAGGCAAAACACAGTCTGGGCTCTAAAAGTGCTCACATTCTATCTGGGGAGACAACACACAAATATCTATGTCCATAAAAGATGTATACATTACAAATGGAGGGTAACCTCAGAGAAAAGGCAAGAGCACCTAAGGCGAGGGGCTGGGAAAAGTTTCTTATAAAAGGTGGGATTTATGCTGAGTTTTGAAGGAAGCCAGGGAAGGCAGGAAGCACAAGTAGGGAGAGAGATTTCAGGCATGATGAATAGTCATTGAAGAGTCATGGAGTCAGGAAAAAGAGTTGTTACGTTTGAAAGATAGAAAGTAGACCAGTATAGTTGGATTGTAGAATACGTAGAGGGGACAGTAAGAGGCAAGAAGACCGGAAGGGTAAGAAGGGGTCAGGATGTGAAAGGCTTTAATTGCTAGTCAGATCATTTTATAGTGTTAGAAACTGTAGGTAATAACAACCTACTATAGTTCACTGAGTTACAGAGGTGGGGCGACATGGTCAGACGGATGCATTAGAAAAATCACTTTGAAAGCTGAAGGGAGGATTGCCTAGAGTGAGAAAGAACTTTAGGCAGAGACATATAAGAAAGCTGTTACAATGGTCTGTGTGAGGGGATGAAGGCCTGTACCAGGGTGGTATCTGTGTGAATGGACAAAGCTTGGCAGCAGATTAGGTAAATAGAGTTGGTATGAGGGAGTCAAGGATTATACTGAGGTTGTGAGCCTGGGGAGGATGGTTGTTTCTCAACAGTAATAGGAAATTTGAGAAAAGGGATAGTTTTGGAGGAAAAATAATAAGTTCAGTTTTGAACATGCTGAGTTGGAGATACCTCCAGGATATCCAATTCAAGATGTACAGAAGGCAGTTGATAATGAAGGAACAGAGCTCAGGAGGGAGATCAAGGCTGGACATATCAATCTGAGAATCATCCACATAGAGGTGACAAGTAAACTCACGGGAGCCAATGAAATGATTAAGTGCAATAGTGTGGAGGTAGAAGAGATGAGAGCCCAAGAGAGCCTTTCAGGATACTCATGCTCAATGGGCATATCATGGATGGAAATCCAGCACAGGAGACTATGAATGAGCAGTCAGACAGGTAGGAGGAGAATCAGGAGGTATCAGTGTCATCAAAACCTGGAGAACAGAGAGGGTCTAGCAAGAGAAGAGAGGATGATCAATAGTGTTGGATAGTTTAGGAAAATAGGTCAGGAAGGATAAGAATTTAGAAAGGGATGCTAAATTTGGCAATTCAGTGATCATTGGTAACTTTGGAGAGAGCAGATTCAGTTGAAGGATGAGGTCAGAAGTCAGATTTCAGTTACTATAGAAAGAATTCAGAAATGATCTTCTGCCAAAAAAAAAAAAATCTGAACTGGCTTTCTGTAGTTCTTTAGATTCCTCTATTAGAGGTTCATTCCTTTAGGTTAACTTTGCAACTATTGGAGAGAAGAGTGGAAAGAACACTAGCTTAGGAATTTTGGAGAGAGGATTCTAATTCAGTTCTGCTACTACTACTACTGGCTCATGGTTTACAAAGCTACTTAAATACATTATCTCATTTGATCCCTGCAATAACCCTCTGAGGTAATTCAGATATAATTATCTTATAGATGAAGAAACTTAGAAGGAGAGAGGTTGAGTGATTTGAGCGAAGTCACACAGCCAATAAACAAGGGTTTGAATCCAAGTTTGAATTCATTCTGCATCCAGTGTGACTTTTCAGTGTATTATAGCAACCTCTTTTCCCATTCCCTCTGCTCACCTTCCAACCATCACAGCCAACAAGTTCATTTAAGAAGGAATTGTGGTGGGGGATGGGGGGCATATAAATATGAGCCATCCTGACAATTCAGCCACAGGGGTATGAGATTCCTAAATGAACAAATAATTAACTGAAAATAAATAGCAATTTACACTTTCCCCAGGAGTAGCCACTGACTGATGAGCTAACCAGTACAATGAAGTAGCAAAGCAGGGAAAATATCGGTTTCAAATATACTAAATATAGAAACACCAATCAACATATACTTATTTGCTACTTATATTGAATTTTGTATGCAAATCCCTTAACATCCTTTGCTAGGCAGTATTTTATTAGCCAGAGTCTAGCTACTCCAGGAATTCGAATGTGAGAAAATTTCATTTCTTTAAAAAAACAGTTTACAATTTGGCCAGCTGCCCCCAGTTTATTTAAATTAGTGAGATTTTATTGTATTTCAAACTCCTGGACTCTCAGTGAAATAATCTGGTCAATTGCAGAAATTTGTTTCTACTCGTTTTATCTTTTTCCTTTGGGAATTTGTTAACTTTCAAAGCATGTGGATACACATGTATCATGAGATTTCCTCTCCCTCCCCATGACCAATGAAATGCTTTCTTTGCATTGATCCTCCATATACAATCCCAATTTGTACTTCATACAGTCCCTCAGGAAAATGAACAATCATTTCAATCTTTGAATGTCAGCAACTTTTCAGCCTTGCTAAATATCTGTCCAGGAAGTCACTGTCCTATTAGGCAATGATGGGGAAAAACTACCTTCAGAAGGGAAAGGATGTCAGAATGAAGGTTGGTGAATGAGCCATAAGATTTCCAAACTACTCTACAAAAAAAGGTCAAGAGTATGACTAAGGCCAGAAAAATCATAGAAAGAAAAGATAGCTTTCTTATCTATTCCTTTTCTTCTGGCTCACTCGTTTCCTTAGAAGAGAGGGTTTCCTCTTAAACTAAAAAGGGACAAGGAAGAGATAGGTGCACATTGATTTTTCCTAATTAAAAAAATGAACTGAAATTTTTCTTCAACCATTAGCTAGTTTGATAAGCAAAAGTGAGTTCTATGTAGCTCACATAAGGGGCTCCCTAAGGATGTCTGAATCAGGATGATTTGTCTTCTCCACCAGATTACAGTAAGGATTCATTTTTTTCTTTTTCTCTTTCCTTCCTTGCTTTTTTTTTTTTTTGGCAAGGCTATGTATCTTCTCTTATCATTTGTCAACTTTCCAGCACAACCTTTATTGTTCTGCTAGGCTACTCTGGTATAGTTGTCAGGGATAGGATATTTATAATGTTAAGGTAAACAGGACCTTTTCCATTTTCCCTCCTCCTTATAATTATCTCAGCAGAGGGAATGAACGGTTTAAAAATGCCTATATAACATCCCTCAAAAATGACGGGACTTTCATTATATGAATAAAGGCTTGCTAGTAGCTGTGTCTACTGTCATTTTCCTCTGCTTCCTATTTTACAACCAAATAGCAGAAAAAAGTGAAGCATGTATCCATTTTCAGAAAACAAAAGGCCAGGTGAGAGAACAAGGAGAAAGAGAGCAATCTCTAATATTATAGTCCTGGAAATGTTCATATAGAGAGCCACTCTCTCATACTTGCCAGTCAAGAGATTTCCACATATATAAATGAGAGTGAGATGGAAATGAAACTAGGAGAATTAGGAAACATACAGATAATAAAGGCAAGCACTATTTTAATTTCATCTCTGATGGGATCCCCTCACCCTCTGTATCCTTACTGCTTAGCAGAGTACCTGGCACATCGTAGGTGCTTAATAAATACTCACTGATTGACATTTACTACTTAGATTTTTCGTTGTCCTAACAGTTTCCCCATCTCCACCCAATAGCTAAATAGCATTTATAATGGGAAAGGGTCAGTAGACAATGTGAATAGTTGGCTGAACAGCAAAATTTTCTTAAAGAAAATGCTTGCAATAAACTAAAGTGCTAGGTAAAACAGTGGATACAGTGGTGGGCCTGGAGTCAGAAGAATTATCTTCCTGAGTTCAGATCTCACTTTTGATATTTACTAGTTGTGTCAATCTGGGCAACTCACTTAGCCCTGTTGTCTTCTGTTTCCTCATCTATAAAATGAATTAGAAAAGGAGAAGGCAAACCATTCCAGTGTCTTTCCCAAGAAAACCCCAAACAGGGTCACAAAAGAGCCAGACATGACTGAATAACAAGAATGACCAAAGCAAGTTTCACAAGAAATTTAGAAGTATTGTCTCATTTTGTGAAAATGCAGATTCATTTTTCATGGGAATTAAATGAAATAATGACTCTATCTGCTACTTCTACCAGAGAGGAAAAAAAGTCTTTAAATAATAATTCAGTTTAATGGTTTCTAGCTCATAGGATCACAGATTTAATGCTACAAGAAATCCAGTGGTTATCTAATCCAATCTACTAATTGTATATATGAGGAAACTGAGGTTCATCTGTCACATAGACACTAAGCAGGGAAGCTGGGATTTGAACCCGCAATTTACTTTGTTTTCATCCAGGTGAAAATAATATTATAATAGTTTAAAGACTAAGATTACATATATTTCATCTTCTTTCTTGAGGTATTTAAATTCCTAACACTCTCCATTTTTATTACAATGTGCAAGATTTGCTGACACCTCTAAAGAGTAGTGAGCTCATATGATGGCAAAAATATAGCAGAAGCCAGTTAGTTAAAAGATCTATAGAGTAAAATTTTGGTACAATCTCTGCAGTCTGGAGGAAGATTTGTTTTATAAACTTCACACTGAAGGTAAAAAAAAAAAAAATCAAGCTTCAACTTCGTGACATTTCATTTTTCAAGTTCCCCAACTTAAATAAGGGCAAATAAAAGTGCTTTAGTCATCAAAAATACAAAAATAGCTTCTGGGAAATTTCAGGCAGGATGAAGCAGTTGTTAGAGAGGTCCTTGAAGCATCATATTTCAATTCCTGACTGAGACGGAGAAAAGCTAAACACTGGGGTTTATGGGTTCAAAGACTGAAATAAAACTAAGCGTGTAGCTTTAATATATGCCTTTGAATCAAAGTTCTTACGCCTGACATCTTAACCTAAAGATGAAGATTAATGTCCTTTTTGAAACCATAGTGATAGGTTTAAAAGTTTTTGTAAGCCTATGGAGCATTTGGCTTGCATTCTTTTAATGGAGTTATAAAAAGTATTTGCATATATACTCTTCTCTGTTCAAAATGTGTCTATGGGTCTGTGCATGTGAACACTAGTTTTTAAATCTCCAGTGCTTTCCTTTTTTTATCTATTTTTAGAAACTACCATCAGCAATTTCAAATAGAAAATTCTACATTATTGATTCTTTCCTTCCTTCCTTCCTTCCTTCCTTCCTTCTTTCCTTCCCTAGCTGCCCCTGAACCACTGCTTCTAATAGTCCTAGTAAACAACAGATGGTTAACAGGGCAGGTGCTTTGGTGACTAATAGATAGAAAGACTTTTAATCCAACAGACTTGCATTTAAACCTCAACTCTAATGTTTCATCAAATTCCATAGTTCAGAGATCTAGAGCTGGAGGGACCCTCAGAAGCCATCTTGTCCAACTCCATTTTAGAGATGAGAAAACTGAGGACCAACGAATTTGGATGATTAATCCAAGGTCACACCAGAAAGGAGATTTGAACCTACTCAGATTCCAGTCAATGCTCTGGACTACATAACTGCAATCATTAGCAAGGCGCTTAACCTCTCTATGCTCAATTTCCTCATCTTCAAACTGGGTATACTTTTTTGTGTTGTTTACATCACAAGGGTGTTGGGAAGAACAAATGAAATAATGTACACAAAGAATTTTGTCAACCATCTGCTGTTAAATAAATGCCAGCTGTGGATATTGGGAGAGAGTGTACCATTGTAGACTTCAAGCCAGGGAAGCCTGGGGTTTGAACTCTGTGTCTGTTACTTATTAGCTATGTGACACAGGCAAGTCACTTAACCTCTCTGATTTTAGGTTTTCTCATTTGTAAACTGGGGAAAACAATATATAAGTGTACTGACATATCAATAGGTAGAGGGACTAGACCTGAGATTTCATTAATATAGATAACTTCAAGGTTATGAAATTCCCTCTACCAATGCATGTTGGCATATACTCTTTAAAGTCTTGGGCAGTTACCTAGAGCCCTGGGGATTGGGTGGAAGGTGGTTAAATAATTGGCTTGGGTCATAAGCCCATTTGTGTCAGAGGCTGGACTGGAACCCAGGTCTCCGAGGCCACCTCTCTATACACTAAGCTAGGTTACCTCTCTATTTGAAGAGTTTTGTACTCTTTAAGCATAAAACAAATGTCAGCTATTATTACTTTTCATTGCCTTTTTTTGTCTTCCTATGTCCTATCAGTCCTTAATAATAGGACACTGCAGAATCCATGTATTTCTGGCAATACATGGGAAAAGAAATTAGCTGATCTGCAACTGAAAGAATGCAATATTTTCTTATGGACTTTGAAGGAAGGAGAAATTCTGAGTTTTTAGAAGAACCAAGTACTTGAAATGATAAATTTTTAGTATTTACAAGAATTCTAGGTTTTGTGGCTATTTTTTTCAAAGCACAATAGTAGAAAAATTAAAATTTGAGCTTTCCCCAAACCGCATGGAATAACCAGGATGATGTTGCTCATTTTGTGAAAGATAATTCACAGCTTGGGAAGCTTGGCCACCATGACTGTATCTTGAGAAAGGGAAAAATGTATAAGAATTGAAGTCAGGATACCCCACACATAGACAATCAAATTCGTTTTCTTCTCTTTAAAATCCAGTTATTTAAGGAATGAGGGGAAATGAAAGTTAATCCTTAAATATGTAGGGTGATATCAGTCTAAGTCCTGACATTCTTGAAAAATCCAATGTGCAAATAGAAAATAATGAATAGAAGAATCACAGGTGCGCCATGAGGACCAAATATGAAAGAACTTTGAAAAGTATAAAATGATACACAAATGCAAAGTATTAATATTAAATATTGGCACTTTCTGGTCTTTCAAATACTAGTTAAGTATGCTTCAATGATTACAGGTGGCCTTTCTATTCACAAGTGCCTTATGTGACTGTGGTGACCCACCTCATGATGCAAGTTGCTACTGATGTATGAATTTCTATATGTAGAAATAAGTGTAAGTGAACAGATTAGATCCATTTATCATTTAAAGTATATTAAAGTTAGGAGATAGAGATGGAACTTTAGGGGTCTGATAATTTTTACATCCCACGTTTTTCATTTTTTGCCTTTTTTAAGCAGAAAGAAATGAATTTTGAAAAGAATTGAATCACTAAAGAGGCTCAATCTTATTTTACAGCATTTAGAAATATATAGAAAAGTAGAATTTAGAGGTAGAAGGAATCTTAGTGATCCTCTAGGGCCATAGAAATCAGTATTTTAGAGATGAGGAAACTGAGACCTGAAAAGATTAAATGACTTGCCAAGGTCAGAGAATGATTATATATCTTTTGGGGTAATAAATAAGTAGTGTCATCTATGACTATATGTGAGCATAGCCATCTGAGTAGAAGAGAAGTGGAGGGCTTTCCATAAAACACTTGGCCTTGTTCAGTTTCTTTGATTTAGGCACGGTGAATAGGAGAACTGTATGAATCTCAAGGCAGAGGATAGGGACACTCCTGCTAAAGGCAGTGTGCCCATACTGTATTCGTTACTGGGACCTGTACCCCAAGGGCCACTGGACGCTTCCATTAGTTTAGAGGTTGTGCCATGCCATGAAAGTTCCTCTCTGATATTGTCCATTTAGGTCAATTTCTTAGCATTTTAATGTTTTATAAAGAAAAAGGAAGACTAGGCAGGATTTGTTGGTGATCTGCATTAGGAGAGGAAGTTTTCACTTTGGGACTTCTTTGTACCAATGAAATCACACCAGACCTAACACAAAATCTTTTAAATATATTAGAAAAGTTTTCTATTTAAAGGAAACTTTCATAAATTATTTGTGCAGAGATGTATAAGGAAAAAAAATCACCCTATAATTGACTTTTATTTTCTTTCTTTTTTGGTAAACCAACCTCTTCATAATCCTCGGTTTGCTTCAAGTGGGGGAGAACCCACATTTAAAGGAATTGCAATTAAAAATCCTCTTTTCAGTTTTACAATAGTTTTTTTTAATCAGAAATGCTGGTTTATGTAATGTCCACCAATCTGTACTGTCTGTACAGTTTACAGTCTTTGAGAGTTCCCTAGGGCACTGAGACGATGAATCCCATTCCCAACATCACATAGCTAGTATCTAACAGAGTCAAGCCTTGAACCCGTAAGTTCCTGTCTGGTGCTAGTTTTCTATCAACAACCACATGACATCACAACCCATAATTCCTTTGTGAGGTTGGAAACTAGTTAGAAACTTGCTCTAAAAGTAATGAAAATAAATTGAGTGGATTTTTTTTTTATTCTTACCATGATTTTAGAGGGAAAAAAGCCCATCAACAAAATACATTGCATCCTGGAAATAGATCCAGCTGCCTCTCCAGAAACTAGATGCTTTATCTTTTTCCATTTTTCCCCACATGAAGGAATGGCTTACTCATATGATTGTAACAAAGATTTGCCACTTGAGGTTTTCAGAGAAATAGATCATGGGTGCAGCTTGTGCTCTGGGGGCCCAGTGCTGTATGCATCAGATTATGTGCTTTTCCCTGAAAACTCTTCTGTTATGACTGAATTCTCAGTCTCAGTAGGAATGGCCCTAGATAATGTTCAGGGGGAGGGAGGCACAAATAGTCACATCAACATTGTCAGGCAGAGTTGCATGGGGACATACAGAAATAACACATGTTCATTCATACCCAATCTGTTGGAAGGGTTCCTTTTGAAGAGTGCTCGCAGCAAACTCTGGGCTTCAATACTTAGGAACTGAGGCATCCCGAGCTTGGCTCTGAAAAATATAAGAGTTTTTCTTGTATAGATAACTGTGTAAAACAGAGGAAGAGAAACCCTTCCGAAGATTGTCTGAAATACCAAGTAGTCAATGTTGGTATCTGAAACTCAGAGACACAGAACCTCCTTTGTATCAGCCAAGAGCACACCAGTGGCCCTGAAGTGTTACCAGTCCTTCTGAGATTCTGTCATTCAGATTCATGGACATTCTTGGATAAAAGTGAAACCTGAGGTAATACTACGTGTCCCAAAAGTCTCTGCCCTAAGACTTTTGGGGACACCTTGTATTTCTAGCAGGTGGCAGAACTCCTCATTTGTTATAGAGATTTCACTAACTTCAGAAATGGATAAAGTAGATATACTTTTGTAGAAGCAAGTACCTGGACACATCCAGGATGGCCTCTTAGCACAGGTTCTTGGATCTGCTTTTCTAAAAGGAAAGTAACTTTTGAGGGGTCAAAAATCTTCTTTAATCACGTATACCAATAGGGAAAATACAAGCAGAGAAATAAAGACCAACAGACAGGGCTTCTAACTCTCTGACCATAAGCAACACATATATCACAGATCAACAGACAGATCCAACTGTCTGACCATTACACACGTACACAGTTACCAGAGAGAGAAGCACCAGCATCTGGGTTTTCAAAGCTGGGGGGCTCCTTAATGGCTACCCAGAGTCTCATCTGGCACACAACCCTTCTTCCAAAGAGTGATCCCCCAAAACAAAACCTCACCTCAGCTTCTGTACTTCTATCTATCTATCTATCTATCTATTTATAGATATAGACATATATCTATATCTATATATACTTTTCAGAGCCAGAGGGCATCACAACCCTCCTGACCCAGTGCCTCATTAGCAATTAACAAAAGGTATGGACCTTCCTACACAACAAGCCTTCTCTAATCAAGCTTCCCTTAATGGGTTCCACTTGAGGCCTATTAATGGAGGGAGATCTTTAACTCTCTTTAACATTACAACTTTATATCTATTTACTCTTTGAATAAAGTTCATTAGGTCCTAAAATTCAGCTTTAGTATCTATACAATAACTTCAACTAAAGCTTCAAGGTCATAACAATAATAGCTTCCATTTCCAAAGCATTTTAAGGTTTTCAAACTGATTGATATGTATAGGGGATGTTGTTATTCCCATTTTACAGTTGAGGAAACTGAAGTTAAGAGAGTAAAGTGATTTCCTCAAAGTCAGAGAGCTGGTAATATCTGAGGTAGGATTCAAAGTCAGGTCTTCCTGAGTCCTAATCCAGCACTCTTTCTACCGTGTCACCTAGATGTCAAAGGACACCAGTTCACAAAGTTGAAGTTTCTATGTTGGCCAAGTTAGGTGAGCCATATTGATGGGATAAATTGAGCTTCCTTATTCAATTGCTAGATTACCAGTCTATTGGAACACCAGTTCTCAAAATATGGAGCAATGTGTGTTTTAGAGAAGGAGACCTAGGAGGAAGAGGAGAAGGAAAAGGAGGAGAGGAACAATAAGGAGAAGGAAGAAGAGAAGGGAAGAGAAAGGTGAGGGAGGAGGGGAGGAGGTACAGGAGGAGGAGAAGGCATCTCATAGTTCGGGAAAGATGGACAGAATCTTTCTATTACATCAAAAGAATCACTATTAGACTTTACTTTCAGAGATAACTGTTTCTTTTCCTTCTATTTAAATGAAATTTTGTGCAAAGCTCATCTCACAAAGAGCAAATAATTCAGCAAAAAGCATTTTAAAATGCCTCCATTGTTCCAGGCACTGTGCTAGGCTTTGGGGATAGGAAGACACAGAAAGAAACAATCTCTATGCTCTAGTAGCTGATGAAGTCACAGCTCCAAATAAATCAAGGAGTGGTATGCTGTATTTTAAAGTACAAATATACAAATATTCAGATTTTTATAAAGGAGAAAATTAGGAGGGGATGCGGGTAGGTGGTGGCAGCAGGATTATTTGTTTCTCGAAAGCATTACAATGGGGTTGGTTCCTTTAAATTGCTTCCCTCTCATTTAGAATAGGATTTAATTTACAAAAATTTTAGCTTATGTTCCACTTTTCAGAAAGCTCTCTGTTGTACAAAATGGCAAGTGTATGCACCGTCAGCAGGGCTGGGGGTGGAGGGTGACTAAGTAGACTAGCTCTTGGATTCTTCTGCTGGTTGTAATTTCATTCTCTTCATTGTGAGCTTGTAGAAGCCTTTCCAGAATGCATTGTCTCCTTCCTCTCTCCTCTCTTTCATTTTCCCATGCCTATCCTTAGCCCCTTCTCTTTTGACTTTTCCATTTCCTGAAATTAGTAGGGAGAGGAGGACATGGTTAGATTGTAGATATGTGGCCATGTTCAGGTTTCTTTATCCGCCATCCCAAGCCTAACGGTAAAAAAAAAAAAAAAAAAAATTCTTGACATAATTAGGATAATGAGCTAAACTAAGCTATTATAATTATTAGTTTTTGCCAAGAACAATTTGCAAATAAAGGATGAAAATGTAATCAGGGACTTCCAGTGAATGAACTGGGAAATAGTAAGGAGACTCAGCCAGCATATGGATACCTTTAGAGTTGATTATAATGCTTAGACAAGGTGGCACATTAATTATAAAGGTAGACAGATTCCTCTAATGGCCATTAATTAGGATAATCCAAACCCCTCTCACATGATAGCCCTCTTCAACAATCTCACTTTTCCAAGGGCCTATTATCAGAGTCTTTGGCTATCTTATAGGGAAGAAAGCAATCTAATCAAAGTGTTAAAATATATATGTAATATTTGTATTGAAAGGTAGGGCAGAGTAGTAGATAAGGAGTTGGACTTGGAGGTAGGAAGGCCTGAGTTCAAGTCTTACCCTTGGCCCATTCTAGCTCCATGACCATGAGTAAGTCATTTGCCCCCAGGAAATTCTTGAAGATTATTAGCTGATCTGCCTCATTGGAAGGAATTTTCATTGGTGTGAGGAGTTCCCTAAGTGGATGAAACCATAGATTGAGACTAAAATCTGAGCTTATTTACATTTTAAGGAAAGGGTAACAACTTCAAGGAATGAATATATAATTTTGGTAATTTTTTTGTACTAAGGTCACTGAATGAGAATATAATTAGGGATGGGGATAACTGTCTGGTCCCCCTGAAATCACCTTGAGTTTGTCCTGAGGACTATGAAGGACACCTAGACCTTTAGGCAGAAAGGATGATGATACCTCAGATCAGGGGTTCTTAAACTGGGGTTTGTAACCTTAAATTTTTTTTTGATAACTGCATTTCACTACAATTGATATCCTTTGTATGTATTTTATGCATTTTCATTTTTTACTTTAGGAAGGAGTTTGCAGGTTTCATCAATCTGCCAAATGGACCCAATGAATCACAAAACAAACAAACAATCCCCCTCACCCCGAAAAACATTAAGAACCCTTAATGTAGAGGTGAGACCAGACGTAGAGAAGCTTGGGGATGTGAACTAGTGAGTGCCTAGCTGGCAAAAATCTGTCCCAAGACTTAGGCTTATTCCTGAGATAGCCTAGGATGGTATCTGTTGAGCCTGTGTCATAGTGATACAGAGACAAATTAAGGTATGCAAACTCCACCCTGCTCCAACTCTTCTTATGGAGCACCCGATGAAATCAACTTCAGCTGCTGAGTATCTTTTTGCCATGATGATGAGGCATGTATCGTGAAACCGATAGGACAGAACATCTCTGTCTAACTCTGTGGAGCACTGAAAGAGCTGGTATGAGGGATAAAGAGGCACTGACCCGTCACTATTGTTTGTCTACTCTCTGCTCTGGAGAAGTTTCTGGATTACCTAGAGCAAAAGGAGGATGGTTGGATACCTTTCTATTCTAGCTTTACCATCAATGTCTGGCAGAGGTTCAGTCACTGGCCCAAGGTCGATCAGAGCAAGTCAGCTGCAGAAAGGAATTAGATGAAAATCTCTCTCCCAGTCACTCAGCCACTCCTCTTGCTTCTCTGAATTCCCTAAATCACACGGCCTCTGGGTTTTTGTGGTTCATCACACATAGCGGCCAAAACAAAAGACAGAGTTCAGAACTCCAGCTGTTAACATATGTAACCTTGCCTTGGGGTGTCTACTGAACCAGTCACTAAAGTTAGAGTCACCGATCTTATAGCTTCCTCCTCGCCACCTTCTATGTGGTGTGGTGGGTAGAACAACAGCTGTGGAGTCAGTTCAAGTCCAGCCTCAGACTTTTATGTGCTATGTCAACCTGGGCAAGTTGCTTAACCCTGTTTGCCTCAGTTTCTTCATCTGTAAACTGAGCTAGAGAAGGAAACGGCAAACCTCTCAGGTATCTTTGCCAAGAAAACCTCCAATAGGTCACAGAGAGTCAGATATGACTTAAGCAATTCAGCAAGAACAACCAACTCCAGAATGGTAATAGGTATGATCATAACAAGCATTATTTATATTATGTAGCATTTTACAGCTTGTGTCATTGCTGGGGTTCAGTCATTTAGTTGTGTCTGACTCTTCGTGACCTCAAGGACCATGATGTCCGTGGGGTATTCTTGGCAAAGAGATTGGAGTAGTTTGCCAAAGTTTTGCAAAGCACTTTACAAATACTTCATTTTATCCTCACAACAATCCTGGGAGGTAAGAATCCTGGGGGATTCTGATCACAAACATCAGTTCTTGGTTAGAGAGTTCACCGGAACCTTTTTTGAGTTCACCACAATCTTTTGGTATGACTACTTACAGCCAGACATTTATTTTATGCAAAGACGGAAATTAAGTTGATATTCTGCAACTAAATACATTGCTAATGATCTATCATAATTCCCAACCACCTACTTAAGATTTGTACTCTTAGAAGCAAGGGTAGAGCTTGACATTAGACCATCTTAGTAAGTACTGTACCAGACTAATATTTCTCTAACCACAAGCTGTCTCTGCCCTAGCCTTGTTCCTGGTAGCTCCTCCCTTCTGCCCTCTCTCTGTTTTGAAATCCCTATCTGTAACATTCTATGTTTGGAAACTTCCAAACTAGAAATTTTCAGCTTCCTACACAATTGGAAATTCCCTGTTTGTGAGTTAGGGAAACTGACCACAGCCATCGGAGAAGAAGTCCTCCCAACTTCAACAGAACACCTGGCTTTGTTCAGTTTCTCTGAGCTGACATGATGGGAGCAAGAATTAAAGTAGATGGTTGACCCCTCAAAAGTGACTTTCCTTTATAAAAAGCAAATCTAAGAACCTGTAAAGCAGGCCCTCCTGCACATGTCAGGGTGCTGGCTGTTACAATAACATTGCTAAAAAGCTATACTCAATTATGAAAAAAATTTAAATGTTCACAGACCTCATATTAAGAACACTTGCTAACCCAAGAACGTTTTGCATTGTCTGGATCATCTGATTCTTCTGAGAAGCTCTTCCTACTCCTACCAATCAGCTCCGATAAAAAGACTGTGCTTGAATAATGAGTTTTATTACTTACTTGAGGATAAGGGCCATCGTCTCCTTTCTGTCCTTTCCTTGGAATGGCAGTGACCCAGTTAGCATCTCAAACTGCAGAACAACAAATAAAATGGTGAATCCCATGGCCATATACTCACAAACTATAGCCATATAAACTCAGTGACTCAGGCAGCAGAAAATACAGATCAGTCTTGTATAGGTTAGAAAAACAGCTCCTACAAAGCAAGTTCTTTGGAAAATAGACAATGACATCAACTATATTTGCTATATTGCTATATTTAATATAGTGATTTTACTGTCTCAAAATAATTTTCTCACCTGACCTTTACAAAAGCATTGCGGTATAAGTACTATAATCATTCCCATTTTAAATTTGGGGAAATAGAAGTCAGAGAAGTTAACTAATTTGCCTTAGTAAGTAGAAAATGGCAGAATGGGGCTCAAGCCCAGATCTTTTGATTGTAAAGGCAAGCCTCTTCCTTAACACACCATGGGGATAAGAGATGCCAGATATGTTGGATGGTTTTATCAGTTGTAGAAGATAGACCTGAAATGGAAACAGAAAATTACAATACATATGCCCTTTCACTCCAGGTAGTGAAAAATAATGGATAGCTGCTAGGCTGGAATCTCTAATGAAGGGCAAATGTTGAGGCTTGCCTCTTTCCAAACAATAAATTTCTTTCAAGTGCTCATTTCCCTTAGCCCATAAAGCTTTAAATTAGATGTAAGCTGGCAGCAGTGGAGCATTTACATGGTCTTATCACAGTAGTACTAACATCTGGCTAGTTCTGATTTATAAGCTACAGCTTCTACTCCCTCTCCCCTTTCCCCCGCAAAAAAGTCCTTGATAAGATCCCAACTCTAATTGAAGCAAGCCAAGTATCATTTTCTCTATGGTTCTTTGACAGTTTAAGTTACAAGGGAGGGCAGTCATGGAGCAGATGTTTATGTGATCTTGTTAAATTTGTACCATGCTTGATTGCTTAGGTTAATGTGGTGGCATATTTCTCCATCTCATTTTTATTGCCACCCCCTTGAAATTCAGGCCCGACTCCTGAAAAGCTATTTTCAGATCTCTGCCTATTTGGATGGTTGGAAAGAGCTCCATACTAGTCAAAAGTGCTGATCTCCTCATAGGAGGATGGTGATCCACAAGACCATGACATTCACTAAGGGCATTCAAATGTGCCAAGTGTTTTACATACAGTCTCATTGGATCTCCCCAGAAGTCTCTAAAGAAAGGACTACAGGTGGTTTCCTTCCAAACTCAAGTCAACAACCAGCCATCTACTTCATGAGGCCTTTCCCTATTGTACCTGGCTGCTAGTGCCACCGCCTCCCCCGTTACCTAGTATTGATTCTGTATGTGTGGGGGGAGAGAGAGGAGGAGAGAGGGACAGAAAGAGACAGAGGACATAATGAATTTATAGCTTCAATGTTAGAGAGGCCTGGATTTAAATCCTGCCTATGACACACACATGCTGTGTGAGCCTGAACAAATTACTTAAACTATTAGTGCTCCAGAGGCTACCCTCCAAGAGAGACCTACTTTGGTAAAGGGAGTTTCCCAATCTAATCACAGATCCAACCTCACTCTCTCTTCTCCTCCTCCTACCGGTCACAAATCGTGACTTTTTTTTTTAAATTCTGTGGATTGTTTAAACTTAAGAAAGGGATGGAGAAAATGTTGATAACTCAGATTAATCTTGAGAGTATGTCACATGAATACCACCTCCACCCCCACACCCCCTTGAGCTGGGTGGTGAAACATTTACTCTGCTTCCGTGTTATCCTCCTCTATTTGAGAGCAGGAACTATCTTTCTTTTTACTTATATTTGCTTATTTTTGCTTAAATTTATGTTCCCAGTGCTTACCACAGTGCTTGGCATACAGTAAGTGCTTAAAAATACTTTATATATTAGAATAAGAAGGTACAAAATTAGCTAGTTATGATGGTCTAAACAAAGTTAGAATGCACAGTAAAAAAGGGTGGGGGAAGGGAGTATCACATTAGATACAAGGCCCCAAACGTGGAAGGCTTATTCTCTGCTGTATTTTGACCTGAACAGACTACATCCGTGAGGGCATCTCCATTTTGAAAAGGCATTAGTAAAATGGCTGAACAAGTTGTGGCATATTACTGTAATGAAATACTATAGTGCTATAAGAAATGATAAGCAAGAAGACTTCAGAAAAAATTGAAAAGACTTGTGTGAGGTGATGCTGAGTGAAGGGAGCAGAACCAGGACAATACTGCACACTCCAACAGCCACAATCTTCAGTGACTAACTTTGGTAGACCTGTCTCTTCTCAACAATGCAAGGATCCAAGACTCCAAAGGACTCATGATGGAAAATGCTGCTCACATCTAGAAAAAGAACTATGGAGTCTGAATGTAGATTGGAGCACATTATTTGCTCTCTCTTTTTTTTCTCTTTTTTGTCTCTTCTTTCTCATGGTTTTTGCTATTAGTATTTTTCTTTACAACATGACTAATGAGAAAGGGAGTTCAATATAATATATATGTAGAGCCTATTTCAAATTATACCGTCTTGGGGTGGGGTAGGGGAGAGATGGGGAAAAAATTTGAAACTAAAAATCTTATAGAAGTTAATGTTGAAAACTAAATTGAATAAAAACATTTAAAAACATTTCAAAGATTAAAAAAAAAGGCATTGGCAAGCTTGAAGCTGATTTACAGTAGAGCAAACAGGACTGTGAAAAGCCTGGAGCCCATGGCAGATGAGGACATATTGAAGTATTGGAAAGGTTTTCCAGAGAAGAAAACCCTGGGATGGGGCAGGATGGTGTTGAGCAAATTATTTGAAGGGTAGATCATCTGAAAGAGGAATCAAACTTTATTTTTGGTTTGGACTTTTAAAGCAGAACTAGAAACAATGGGTAGAAGTTGTAGGGAGAATAATTTGTGGCTTGATAAAATAAAGGGGAAAAGTCTCTAACAATTCATAGGGTATCTAGGTGGTCTAATGGATTGAGTGCTTGACCTGGACAGGAAGACTCATTTTCTTGAGTTCAAATCTGGCCTCAGACATTTATTAGCTGTGTGACTCTGGGCAAGTCACTTAACCCCCTTCGTCTCAGTCTCTCATCTGTAAATGAGCAATTAACTTTTTTTTTTGTATTTTACTATGTTATGGAAATGCTTGTCTTGTTAAGTTCAGACTAAAATAAAGTATTTTGCATATTGAAAAAAATGAGCTGGAGAAGGAAATGGCAAACCACTCCAGTATCTCTGACAAGAAAACTCCAAATGGGGTCATAGAAAGTCAGACATGACTGAAAAATGACCAAACAATTCAAAATGTTCAACAGTGGAATAGACGAGACCCTAAGCTTTCCTTTATCTAAGTTAAAATGTTCTGAAAAAGAACCCAACATGTTGCTATTAATAAACATTTATTACTATTAATATTCAATAGCCAGCCTGCTTTTTCTATGAAGACTTCTAACTCCCACGGTAGGCTGGGATATCAACAAGGTGCTTGTCATATAATAGGTGCCCAATGATACTTGTGGGCCCGATTTATACAGCTCTCAGTGCTGTAGCTGGGTCCATGCTGCTGCTTAGCGAGGATTAGGGTCATCCTTTTTGTATTTTTTTTTAAGCTATCATCAGTCTACTTAAATTTCATCTTTATTTTCTCAATAGCCCCTCAAACTCAGAGAAAGAGATCATTTCATTATGACTGCCAGGAATAGAGCCACTCAGGAGTGGTTTGAAGGCATTTTATCATTCCATTTAATCAGGAACTGATTTATATGAATCCCTGGAACATTATGCATATTAAGTCTTTTGGCTTAGGTAGACCACATTACTGTACTGACCAAGCTATCCAACACAAATTGAAAAAAGACAGCTCACCTTTGAGACCCAGGCTCTAGCAGAATGTGCTTAGCAAGAGCTACTGGAGAATCATTTACAAATTACCACCTGCTAAGGCCAGACCTTGATGTTCCACTGAGTGGATTTTACGTGGAGCAGCCCCCATTTTGACTGTAGATTCAATCTCTTCCCAGTCATCAGGAGGGGTTTCACAGCTGTTGCTATCACCTATTGTGCCTCCTATTAGAAAGCAAGAAATAGGGTAGAAGCAGAGGGATCCCTAAGTAGACACTTCCTTTACTCTCAAAAAGGACTGAATCATAGATAGAACTATGGCTCAAGCAGCCCTATAGGGGAAATTCCTCAGGGTCCAGGAAAGGTGGGACCCTTCATGTTTCATGCAGTGGGTCTTTCCAGGGATTGAAGGGGCTAGAAGTTAGAAAGTTTACTTTAAGGTCCAAACTTTAAACTTATGTCACTGATGGAAATCCTTAAAGTGAATTAAAGGTGCCATTTTAATCCTCAAGATTATGCAATACACATTCCCAGTTCAATTGGACAAACATTGATACACAGGTGCTAGGTGTTAGATGAAATGCAAAGCTTATGGTCCCTGTCATTGTGGAACTTACATTTGAATGGGACATTCACTTCTGTGTATGGGTACATAGAATAGAATGGTCATGTAAAATCAATTATTTATTCTTCTATAGCTATCTTGTATTGGGGATTGACTACATATCTTTTATTTAGATATTTTTGTACATGTAAATACTTGCTATACCATAAGGTACTCTTTAAGGAAAAACTAGCCTTGATAATGTGAAAGTAACCCTTTGTCAGTAAAAATGGTTCTACCTAAAAAATTCTGCACAGAGGGGACACAAAAAGACCCTCGTAAGATGCTCCTATAAACAAGAGTTGCCAAGATGTTTTCAGGAAGCTGTGTGGTATGAATACCATCGACCTGGAGAACTAGACTATAGTTCTGGTTCTGCCACTAATAAGTGGTATGAATTTGGGGAAGTTTGGATCTCTTTTTCCTCTTGTATAATCTGAAGAGAATAGACTGGTCTTGCGTTGAGTCGTTTTTTCAGTTGTGTCTGACTCTTTCTGACCCCATTTGGGGTTTTCTTGGCAAAGATACTGAAGTGTAGTTTACTATTTCCTTCTCCAGTTCATTTTTCAGAAAACTGAGGCAAACAGGGTTAAGTGACTTGCCTGGGTCATACAGCTAATAAGTGTCTGGGGCCAGATTTGCAGTTAGGAAGATGAGTCTTCCTGACTCCCATCCAGCCCTTCTCTTCACTGCACCACCCCACCTAGATGCCCTGATTGGATTAGATTAGAAAATTGGATTAGATTAGAATTGGATTAGAAAATTTCCAAGATTCTTTCCAGTTCTTGGATTCTTAGTCTATGAAGTTAAAAAAAAATTAATTTCTCAATGCTTAGGAAACTCTGTAAGATTATAATACCCAGGACTTGCCAATCAGCATGAGTGAAGGGTGTTTCCATGCTAGGAGCTCCTCATATCAAGTAAATAATAGATTGGGAATAGAAAAAAGAAAAAAGTAAAAGAAAAGGTTCACAAGAATTAATCAAAACATCCTTGTAAAAAGTAATTTCCAGCCTGATGTAGAAGTATTAATTTTCTAAGGATATAAATACAAATACCATTTAAAATTTTTTTCTTCAAGTTACAAGTTCCCAACAGAGGAAATTCAATGCCTCTCAAGGAGATTCACTTAGAATAGCAATATAGTCTTTTGACAGTTTTGTGAAAGAAGGGAAGGAAAGAAAAAAGAAAGAAGAAAGGGAAAAAGAAAGAGAAAGAAAGAAAAGACGGAAGGAAGGAAGAAATACAACTATAGTTTTTTATAGGCTTCCATCTTCTGTGACTTGAATCAATTACCATGTGGGAGACCAAAGAGTCTCCTTGGTCTATGAATTTAATGACTTTCAACTTTCCTTAGCAAAGCAAACAGAAGGTGCCTCGAACCAAATGTGCTTTATGAGTTGATCTCTTCATGAGTTAAAACTATTATGCACACACTACAACTCTCCCTATTCCTTCCCAATGGACCATTCTGTTTACTGCAAAATGGATTCTGAAGCTACTATGGAGAATGTACTAGACACAGAGTCAAAAGACCTGGAAGTAAATCTCACCTCCAATCACTGGCTTGTTTGGCTATAGGCAAATTATTTCACCTCTGTGGTACCTTGGCATACTCCTCTGTAGAATGGGATATGGATATTTGAATTAATTATCTAATAGGGTGGTTGTCAAGAGTTTTGTAAAATGTAATCAGAGGAAAATGGAATTCACATTAGGGAGGCAGCATGATACAAAAGAAAGAGTACTAGTTCTGGAGTCAGGAGTCCTAGGTTCAAATTCTACCTCTTAGATTTACTAGTGGTGAGACATTAGGCAAATCAGGAAGATCCAGTTCAAGTTCCATCTTTAATTGCTACTGGCTATATGGCCTAGAACATGTCATTGGCCCCAGTCAACTCTCTATGCATGTAAACTGATCAATAACTTCATTTATTGAGAAATTTTATCCACCAAGAGATTCCATACATCAATAAAAACTACTTCTCTGGGCATACATATGTGTGTGTCCCTCCCTTCCCCTCTTCTGAAAGCAGTAAGCAGTTTGATACAGTTTATACATATGTTATCATATTCCACTGTTTCTGTCTCCAGCACAGTGTCTTACACAAAGAAGTTTAATCAATGTTAGTTAAATTGAATTTGTTGCATACCCCAAATAAGATAAGAACCCTAGTATGGGGAACGGTTACATCTGGATGGCTTTACTAGTTACTACTTGGGTAATTTTCAAACAGCTGACCAGTCAATGAAGTGAAACAACTAGTCACTTTAGTGAAAACAATTCAGTCCCAATATAAGAATTATACTCGTGTGGGAGTCAGCGCTAGACTGGAGCCATGGTTAGGCACTTTGAATGGTGTAATTGACAGGAAGAATCAGGTAGATATTATTTCAGATGCCAGTAACATGCGGAGTAGGTAAAAATAAGAGACCAAAGAGTTCCTAAGGTGAGCTTACACCAGGTGCAGGGAATATTATCCCCACTGGACATCTGAGATGAAGAAAGATTAAGTGATTTGCCTATAGTTACACAATGCCTGCGGCACGATTTTAATTTGGATTTCCCTGTCTCCAAGTGAAGTGCTCTACCCATTACTCCACCTACCTGCCTAGTTAAGTTACTGGGGAGTTATTACGTATTAATTTATGGGACATTGATGAGTGATAACCTCCTACTGATCTCCTCAGTTGTAGTGCTCTTTCCCTTCCCTATTTTTCCCTACGGTTCTAAACATGCCACAAGTGGCATTATCTGAAAAGTCATAAGTGGTATTATCTTAAAAACTACTCTCCTTGGCATGAGTAGTTTTGGGGATATAAAATTTTCTGT
This sequence comes from Potorous gilbertii, assembly GCA_028658325.1. Lineage (NCBI taxonomy): Eukaryota > Metazoa > Chordata > Mammalia > Diprotodontia > Potoroidae > Potorous > Potorous gilbertii. The sequence continues at coordinate 447,511,647 of CM053770.1, forward strand.
GAATGTCTCTCTAAGGAATTCTTTTTCTCTGAGCTAAGGAGTTGGGCTTTTATTGGTAAGCAAGGCGGAATCAGTGAAGGCATAGGAGTGTCGAAGTACTAGAATCAGAAATGTTTAAAGATTAATTAATTAATTAGCAAAGATTAATCTGGCAGTCTGTAGGATGGATTAGAGGAGGAAAATTGTGGTCAATGTATAATCAATTGACAGGTCTTTTGACTAACTGGATTGGTGGTGGGAGATAGAGAAAGAAGTAAGAATTAAATATGATTCAGAGGACTTAAGCCTGAGTGACTAGAAGGATGACAATGACATTAAAATAAATGGGGAATTAAAAAAGGACTTGTTTTTTGGGAGAAAGATAGCTAGATCAGTTTTGTAGACACTGAATTTGAGATGCCAATAGCTCATCCAAGTAGAAATGTACTGCAGGCAGCAGGAAATGCTGGTCTGTTTCTCTGCTTTAATTTGCCTTAATTTTTATTTATTATATTAATTAAATGGATTTTCTCATCTCTGTTTTTCATTTGTAAAGCTGATGTGTAAAATGTTTTCTATTTCTCTTTCCCTCCTAATTCCTTCTCTTTCAAACTAAATTTTGCTTATTTTAACCTTATTTGGTCCATTCCATTTACTACTTATATGACCTCAGGGAAATATCTTTACCACTTTGGGCCTCACATCTTCATCTTAAAAATGAGGGGGTTAGACTGGGCAATCTCTAAGGTCTATAGTGATCCTATGATTTCTAGGTGATAGAACTTTGTCACGGTAGTTCATTGGAAACAGTTATAAGAAATCATTTAGGAGCTTGATTTCTTTTTCTTCTCTGTCATCTTTTCAGAATTTTAGGGCTATAGCAGAGATAAATATCATCACAGCAGAATGCTACTAAAGATCATACAAAGGAAGAGAGAGAGGAAAAAAAAGATAAATTTTAGAGTGACGAACCATTGATTAAAATATGCTTTCTTTGGGATCTTGGAAGGTCAGATACTTCCTATCACTATAGTTTCTCAGAGGAATTTGTAATACTCAGGAGTTCAGGGGCCTAAAAACCAAATTGTCAGTTTGGTCCCAGAGCTAGTTACCTGTTTTTCCTAAAGCTGGCATATTTAGGTCATTTTTACAGAAGGCAATAGGATACACCCTAGTCAAAAATTACAGCAGAAGTTTCCGAGATAGATAACAAGTGGCAAGATCCATTAGAATACTCTACTTAAGCCTTGGGGAATTTGGTTGTCTTTGTGTCTTTGTCACTAGATATCTGTGTGATTCTAGGAAGCCACTGAGCCTCCTTGGGTATTTCCTCACCTAAAAAGTGAAGAGATTAGAGTGGATTATTTTTAAAAGTTCTTTCCAATTCTACAATTCTGTGATTCTTCTATGAGTGTCAACTGTCATTTTACATGCCTATGATAAGGAAAAAGGAGCACATCTAATGCTTATTTATAACTTTATTTTAATACTTTTACAATATAAGATGTCTCCCTCTTTCAGACAGTGTTTGAAACCATGTTCCATGTTCAGCACAATATATTGGAAAAGCAGGGAACATGAAGTCAAAAAGCCCAGGATCAAGTCTTGACTGCTACTGTCTAGCTATTTGAATGTAGTCAAGATATACAAATGCTTATAGATAGATTATTGCTGTTCAGTCGTTTTTCAGTCATATCTAGCTCTACGTGATTTTCTTGTGACTTTCTTGGCAAAGGTTCTGAAGTGGTTTGCCATTTCCTTCTATAGCTTATTTTACAGAAGAAACTGAGGCAAACAGCGTTAAGTGACTTGACCAGAGTCACACAGCTACTAAGTGTCTGAAGCTGGATTTGAACTCAGGGAAACAGAAAGACACAGTTTTTGTCCGTAATCTCTAAGTTAATATGTTTGATTTTTGCATTTATTTTACTTATCATTTTAAAAAAGGCGTCAATAAAATGTATTTTTAAAGAAAGAATAAAGTATTTTGATGTTTTCAGCTCAGATGTGTAGAAATTGAAAAGAAACAGATTTAGCTTTGTTGGAATGAAAATGAATCCTAACAATGTGTGTATTGTCCTATGACATAGTGAGTTCCCTCTCCTTTCAGGTTTTAAGTAAAGGATTATGATCACTTGTTATTTATGTTGTAGAGAAGATTTTGTTTTCCACTGTAGGTTAGACTAGATGGTCTCTGAGGTTTTCTTTAGCTCTAAGAGTCTATGACTCATATCTTGGAGTAAGGGTTGGCATACCGAAGACTATGAGTGCCTGGCTTATAGGGTGAGAAGTCATTGACTAGTTCTTTCTGATAAGTTAAGTTACTGAGTATATTTCTTCTCCCAGGGAGTCCAGGAGCAAGGAAAAAAAGGGGATGGGGTAGGGCAATGCATATTTTTTTTCCCTGAATGACTAAAAGATTGCTACATCCATCAGGAAGACTAGAAGGAGCCATTACCATGAGCACACCAAAGGACCACCAGTCCGCACTTTGTGTGTGCCCTCGCCGATTCACCACCTCTGGAGCCATATATTCTATTGTCCCACAGAAGGAATAAGCTCGTTTATCGTGGTCGATAGCCTCCTTGCTCAGGCCAAAATCTAAAAATGGGGAAAAAAAGATACAACTTAAATATAACAATGGTCATTACAACTCTTTCCCATGTGCATCATCAAAGTCAGAATCTCATGTTTTTAGACACATTGGTTCTGATTGGCTAGGTCTTGTGTTCTCCCACTTTTTCCAAATGCATTTTTAAATGCATTCTCATCCTTTTAAAAATGCATGTTTTTCTATGGACAAATACCCTTGAATAGCTCAGAGTTCCCAAATGATGAATCCCAGACAGTATTGCCATTCGGTAGCAGTGATAATGCTGCCCTTTTTGGGTAATTTAAGCAGCAGTTCCAGGCAGAGCATCATCTCAGACTCCTAAGGCTCCACAAAGCATCACATGTACCTTTAATTGCCACCTCAGGCAAACTTTTGGAAGGTGTCCATTTAAGTTCAATTACTCAGCTTCTTAAAAATTAGCTCCTTCCATGACCTTGGTCTGAGAGGAAGTGCAGTGCAGAAAAAGCTAAAGTCAGAGAAAGCAGAGTGCCCTCACCTGCTAATTTTATGCCTGTTTGACAGCTAATATGGCTGTACAATCCTGTAAGCAGGGTGAAGTTTTATCAACAAGTGGTAGATAGCCCTTTTGGGAAATTTTGCTTGGGTTCCTCAAATTTTTTGCTACACCCCACTGTTTTTAAGTTTATGAGAAAAGTAGAGAGATACCGAAATGTAAGAAGGCTTCTAAAATGTGATCTAAATAAAGAGGTTCTTGACTGACAGCAGTATAATGTTGTTAAGGAGTATGAATGGGCCTCAACAGGAGGGTATAAGATGAGAGGTGAGAACAGGGGGAAAAATGGGAAATTAAAAAAAAGGATTTTAAAAAATCACAATTTGAGAGTTTAAAGTACAGCAGAGAATGGATCATAACCTACCAGATCAACAAAATATTTATGAAAATCAATTAAAAAAGTACTTGCAAACAAATGGAAGTTATACTAACGGATCTTTTCATTTTCAAATGATACGTAGGTTTACAAGGGTTGAGATGAAGTTTTAGTAAGAACTGTCTTACAAACCTGTAATCTTAATGTGCCCCTCTTCATCTAGCAGGATGCTAAAATTAAAGGAAAGAAAATAGGACTTTAGAAGGAGACTCAGCATATTAAACCACAAGAGACAGTAGAAGGAACAAATTTCATTAGCATGGTAGAAAAAAAATGAGTCAAGGGAAGGATCCCATGGCCAATGGGATACTTGTCTTTGTAGGTTTTTGGTTTTGGAGACAATACACTTTCTACTCAAACTGTTTCCTCTTGGTGGTGAGAGAAATGATTATTAAACCAATGCTATAGGGAGATCCAGAGTTTTCTCTTTTTCTTTAGTACTCATTTCAAAGTTCAGTTTCTTGAAGGACATTACTGCTAATGAGATTGAATTAGCTCTCCTCAATATTAGTCCAACCCCCTCGAATCTTACAAGAAATTTAATCCGATCGTGTTGTACTTGGGTTTGGGTGGGGACAGGGTCTATAATTAGATTGCTCATGGCTGGGGGAAGAAGGGCAGTGTAATTTACAAGTAAATGACATAATCAAAGTTCATTAGAATAGGTCCAGCCCTTCATTGTAATGTTCATTCTCTCATTACTCATTAACCAATCAGAGTGGACTGCCACCCTCTGGAACACCCACTTTTCCAAGGCTATATAAGCCTTGAGTTGACTGCCGGGGGCGTCTTTGGCATTTGAGAGTACCACTGACCTCTTTTATTAATAACACACTAACTAGGCTGATTAATAAAGTGATTAAATTACCCAGAAACTGTCTCTCATACTTTCTAAATATCACAGTGGAGTTAAATATCAGATATATATGCTCACACACACATATGCATGGATGTATGTATAAAATATATATGATAAATACAAGAATTAAGGAAGGCACCTTAGGGTTTCTGGTGTATGCTTAATGAGTCAAATCAACAATCATACCTCAATCAGACACTTCTGGCCTGCCCTGCCAGCATCAAAGTAGTGTTGGCAATTTCCCATAGTCCATCTTTGCTTGAGGAAAAAGACAAGATTTAGGAGAATTCTGAAACCACTCTGGCTGATGGCTACTCCACTCCAGAAGCACTTAAAAATAATTTCTTTGAAACCAGGATAGTCTCAGAAATCCTAGGGGAGTGAGTGGTGGTGGTAGGAACAGAAGCTTCCCAGGGGTTCAGGTCAACTCTCCAGGAATGACTGGAATGTATTTCTGGTATGTCAGAATTTTGTGGCAATTAAGAAGGGATGTATGTGTATAGAGTTGAAACATTGCCATGTGCCCAGAATATGAAGGATGTAGGTCAGGAGGAAAAGAAATGAGATAAATGTAAAGAAGAATAAGCAATAGCTTTTGACTTCACCATTCCTTTTAACACATGATTTTGGTGGAAATTTTTGTTTGAGGTGAAAACATGTGGTGCACTATTCCTTTCAGTTGCATTTTCCAAATTAATATACCCACAATATACCTTGAGATTTGAATTATATTGAAAATAATCTATAAATACTAATGTAGGAATCCCAAGGAGATGGAATATTCATGGGCTGAAGATAAATTGAGGAAATTTTGGCAGAAAAATAAAGGAATTTAAGCCTATTTTTATGCCCAAGATGGCTAAACGTGAATGTTTTATACATAATTTAATATTTAGTATTTTAGAAGAATAATGTTGGTTAGCATCACAATATTTCTCACAGAAGTGTTATTCAGGTCACACAGAACATGAAGTTTCTTTGTAACCAGTTTGGAAAACATTTTATACTGTTATATTTTCTTTTCTCACCATTACATACACATATAGACACAAAGAGTTAGACAAACAAGTTTGGAAAGGTAGAAACACTTTACACATCTCATTTGTTATCATACATAAATGCATTTCCTATGGAAAATCCATTTGAAAAAATTTATACAGTTTTTGTGAGTGTTAAAAAAATAGAAGAAAAACGTGTTACAAAGAATTATGAGGCTAATTTTTAGCTGATGAAGCAAATTTGTTGGTCTTACTCATTATCCATATCTAGAAATGAACAGCTTTCAAGAATGGTAAACTAATAACTCTGAGATAAACAAGATATTTTTTAAACACTGCAATTAAATGATACCATATTTAAACTCTAAAAGATCACTTTAACCTTTAAAAGAGAATGGTATCAGTGCCAAGCATCAATATGGATGCATATATTGCTTCTCTCACACATGAATGTCTGTTTACCTCCTACATCTATGGGAGCTAAAGCAGGTATAATATCATATATTTCCATAATACAATATCTAAGAGATGAAAGTTAATCTTATTTCCAGTGATGCCTTTTGTAACTACCAAAGATGACAGAAAAGACTCAAGTATGATCTTATACTTGAAACTAACCCAAATGTTGACAGTTAAAGAATTAAAGTGCTTACCTATAAATCAGAGATAGCAATTAAAGATGTTTCCTTTTTGCATCAGCTTTTCAACAAGACAGTTATACTTAATAAAATATTCTACTTTTCTATGTTAAGATTCAAGCTAGAGCTTTCAAAAATAGTTCAAATGCAATTTAATAAGACATGCCAAAAATGTACTTGTTTATGTGGGCTGTCGTGCCCACAATCTCACATAAACAATGAATTCCTCCCCTCACAATGATAAAGTTCAGCATGCAAACTTTGCTTATGAATATGCAGATATTTTACACAAAAAAGCTGAAACACATTTAGTGAAGCTTGCCTCAGAGAAGATTTTTATTTTATGCTGGTCAATTAAGAACCGAAAAAAATATGCATTAAATCTTGTTGTATCTGAGTGGTCATCTTATCTATGTTAGCACTACAGATGAAAGGGAGAGGGAAAAGGTATTTTGAAAAAGCAGCTTTCATTCTTATTATGGATTAAGCACATAAAATGCTCAGAATAGTGCCTTTTATACAGTAGATGTTTAATAAACATGTTGATTGGCATTCTAGCAATAAAATTGCAAGCTGATTGTAAGGAGAATTAAGGGAAAACTGACCCACTGTATGAGAAGGTGTCTTTGAAAGCCAATTGGTTCTAAAATATACTGTGGCAGCTAGGTGGTGTGGTGGATAGAGTGCTAAGTAAGCTAGGAGTCAGGAAGACCTGAGTTCAAATCTGGTCTCAGATATTTACTAGTTATGTGACCCTAGGCAAGTCACTTAAGCCTCTTTGCCTCAGTTTCCTCATCTGTAAAATGAGTTACTCTATACTGAGTGGCTTATATTCAGAGAAGTTTGAAGTTCCTTGAATCTGCTCAAACATCTGAAAGAACTTACTATCTACAGTTGAGAGAAGGAAAGAAAGACAAAACTGAGTGCTAGATGCAAAATGATGGGACTACCACCTTAGTTAAGGAAATATTACACCCAGTATCCAGGAGGGCCTGAATACATTTCAAAAGGCAGCAGCTTGTGACTTTTTCAGGGACAGGGGGAGAAGAGCCTTCATTAGCCCGTCCTGGAATCTCTGCCTTGGATCTCGACAGTATGCAGATTTTCCCAGTCTGCTTTGCAGAGATTTTCTAACCCTGGTCTGCAGTGCCAGGACTTTTGAAGAAGGAAATGTAGATACCGGTAAAGGCTTCAGTGTTAACACTTGTCAGTAGCAGATAAGGAACAAATCTGGGTTCTAGAAATTCTTATTTCCCTTTTGCTTCTTTCCTCTTACTTACTTTTCAGGCTTTAGATCCCTGTAAATGATTCCTAGACCATGAAGGTGGTCTAAAGCCAAGGCCAGCTCAGCTAAGTAGAACTTCACATCCTCTTCAGTAAACATTACCTAGTAAGAGAGAAAAGAATAAATCCGTTTACTTTCTTGTGGGGCTGATTTGTTCTAGAGAACTCTGCCAGCAGGAGTGACTCATTTCTCCTAAAAAGTATACAGTTTAGTCCAATTTGTTCTGTGAGAAAACCATGGGCTCCCACTACCTAGTCATTTTTGGCTCTTCTGATGGAAAAAAAAAAGTTCATAGTTTTAAGATATGGGAAGTAAGAGAACAGATTAAATATGAAGCCATCTCTCAACCATTGATATAAATATATTGGAGCAAAAGTAGCCAATAATTCTCCCAATTCCTGGTTACTTCCACTTGGGCTGTAATTTTGTATTTATAGGTAAGTATGGGTATTTTTTGGATAATTGCAACATTTCAATAAAAAATGGAGCCACATTGAAAATCTGACAAGAAAAATTTGCAAACATATCCAGATTTTCTACTCTACTCCACTCTTTTAACTTAGAGTAAGGAAAGGAAGATATCATTCCTAGGTCTCTTGCAAAATTATTCACTCTAGGGGTTTGCTCTCCTTCTTTGGGGAGAGAAAGAAAGAAAAGAAAGGAGAAGTAGTTTTAGTTTCAAACAGCTTCCCTGCTGAGCTTGAGTAAGTCTCCATGTTCAAGATAGGATCATAGATCTGGGCTGGAAGGTACTTTGAAGGTACTCGAATCAAGCTTCTTCATAATACAGATGATGAAACTGATGCCCAGAAATGTGAAATGATTTGCTCAAGATAATAAATGGCAGAGTCAAGATTTGAAATTAGTCCTTTGACTCTACATCCAGGACGCTTCCACCATATCAGGCTGTTTTTCAACAACAGCTAAGGAGGTGGTTAACTGATTAGGGGAATTTTGAAACAAGATTTAAAATGGAATTGTTGGTGTTGGGGTAACTGGCAATGAATATTCCTGCTACCAAGTCTTTAATGAGTAGTACTGTAGTTATAATGGATAAGATCTGACTTTAGAGCCAGGAAGACCTGGATTCAAAATTTCCCATCTCACACAGACTGGCAGGGTGATCCTGGGCAACTCACTTAACACAGTGCTGGGCTAGGAGTCAGGAAGACCTAAGTTCAACTCCAACCTCAGACGCTTACTAGCTACCTGACCCTGGGCAAGTTATTTAATCTTTGTCTCAGTGTTTTCAACTTTAAATTGGAGGTGATAATTACACCTAGCTTCTAGGTTTGTGGTAAGGATCAAATGAAATATTTGTACAGGATCTGGTATGTACCAGACACTGTTTCTTGCCTCTTTCCTCCCTCCCCATCTCCCTCCCTTCCTTCCTTCCCAGTGTTCTAAGCAACTTTCTAAGAGTATAAATTGTAGGGAAGCATTGAAAGAGAAGTTTCTCTCTAGGAGCTGCTTTACACCAAAGAAATAACAAGGCCAATTCTTCTCTCTTATCTCTCGCCAAAAATCTTTCTGATCTATCTGCCATTGATGTGCCAAGACAACACAGCAAGTCATACCTTCCTGGGACTTCATGCATGAAAAGAATAATATAAAAATTTTACTAAGCTAAATCAAGAATATGACCATGGAACAAACATGGGTTCTAAAGTGAGAGGACTTCCCCCTTTTGGTGCTTACTTCTTGTGTGGCCTTGGGCAAACGACTTCATGCTCAACCTCAGTTTACTCATATGAAAAATGATGAAGTAGGACAAGAAGCCTCCAAGGTCCCTTTTATCTCTCTGTATATGATTGTATAACTGTTGTTTACTCCCTTCTCCATCACTATTATACATTTAATTTCACCAACACAAGTAGTTTCCTTATTCATTTTGCTATTTTATCAGTCAGGTACTTGGCTATTATTCAAGAGCCTGTGGACATATGGCATCACAGAAAGGGATCATACAAAAAAGATAACCCAAGATTGGCTACCCACGGTAACTTTGAGCTTCTAAGTGATCCGTGAATAGTAATAGACACAAAACAGGTCAAGTGAAACCCTGTTAACAGCTGGTATGTGCAAAGGACAAAGTTTCATTTAGTGAGACACAAATTGAACATAAAATACTTGGGTATATTCAGTCATCTGATGTACAATGTGGAAGTAGGTGGGTGGAAAATAAAGACCTCATACCCACAGTCCAATAAGTAAAATATGGCTAGAGAACATCAGAAATACAAATTGTACCAATGTTTATTAAAATGTTGATTCTTGACTATTCTCTTTTAAGAGGAACACTACACATTTATGTATTTTAACTTCAATTGGGTCCTCACTGATACAAGACAATCCTATTACTTCTCACTAATTGATTCCTTATCCTACTCCCTTTAGAATATTTTCCAAACATTTTTTTTCCTTGAGCCTCTCATACATCTGCCTTTTCCCCACTGATAAGTTTAGGACCTTGCCTCTTCTTTACTGAAGAAATCAATGCCTCTTGACATGACCTCCTTTTTCCTCTTCTTTTCTTCAACTCAAAACTCCATTACAACATTCTCCACTCTCTACTTGCTTGCAATTTTGATAATAAAGTGACTCTTTTTCCCCAGCCAACCTCTCCATCACCTTCACTGACTTCATCCATATTATACCCCTGACTTTGAATGTACCCTGAAACTCTTTTCAGCTTTTCATGTGTTCTCTTTTCATCTCCATCCTTTTTTTTTTGGTTATCATATCAGCTTCTATGGATTTAATTACCATCTTTATGCATGTGACTCACAGACTTACATATTCAGCTTCTGTTTCTCCCCTGAGTTATATAGCTCTGTGTTAATCAGCTAGCTATTGGGTATTTCCAACTGGATATTCCAGACACATCTCAAATTCATGGGTCCAAAACTGAATCCATTATCTTCTCCCTCTTGAATTTCTCAATTTCTGTCAAGGGTTCTACCTTAACCTCAGCCACCTTTACACTACATATAGAATCATTTGCCTCAGTAAGCTCCTTGAGAGTAAAAGTTGTTTAATTGTTTGTCTTGTATGAACCTTGCGCAAGGCATAGCAAATATTATTGTTCAGTCAGTTTTCAGTAGTGTCCAACTCTTTGTGACCCATTTGGGGTTTTCTTGGCAAAGATATTAAATGGTTTGCCATTTCTTTCTCCAACCCATTTTACAGATGAGACCACTGAGGCAACCAGGGTTAAATGACTTGCTCAAGGTCACAGTGCCAGTAAGTGTCTGGGGCTAGATTTAAATTCAGGAAGATAAATCTTCCTGACTCTAGGTCAAGTGCTCTACCCACTACACCAACTACCTGCCCCATATAGAAAATAGTATGTGCTTAATAAAAGCTGGACAAATATAAGCATTAGTATTGTCACTGTTCCTGGAAAAATTCTGGGATTTTTCTGAGCTTTAATATTCATCATGTCTTTCAACTCAACCCAAGAAGCTAGATTAATTAGGGAAGAGAAGGCCCATACAGTCATAGATTTATACCTGCAATGTACAATAAGATCAACTATTCCAACCCTTTGTTTAATAGATGAGAAAATTAATTCCTAGATCAATTAAATGGCTTCTCTAGGGTCACAAAGTAGTGAGTGACAGTGTCCAGATTCAAACCCAGGTCCTCTGACTGCAAATCCAATGTTCATTCCACTGTAGCAAAATATTCCCTTTACGGTGGCTGAAGGTTGAACATTATTGAGTTCTGAGCCTGGAGTCAGAAAGACCTGAGTTCAAATTCAGCCTCAAATACGTAGTTGCTGTGTGACCCTAGGAAAGTTGCTTAACCTCTGTCTGCTTCAGTTTCTTCTACTGTAAAGTAGAGACAATAATATCAGGGCTGTTGTGAGGATCAATCAGACAATCACTGTAAAGTGCCAAGCACTAGGCCTGGCACATAGTAAGTTAGCTATAGGAAGTAAGCTATAGAAATGAATCTTCATTATTTTCTGTATCGTTACTGTACTGAGAATTACTAATGAACATGACGGTCCTCTCTCTCTCTCCGTTGTGGAGCACTTGAATAGATGTCCCTGAAAATAAACTGTGATTAAGGACTTTTTCCCAGTGTGGGTAGTAAAGCTTTGATCCCAAGGCATCTTTCCAATAAGGACCACAAAGCAATTTGGAAACAGCTTCAGATAGCCATCCGAATAACACACACATCCTTCTCCATAAAAGGCAGGCAAGTCTAAAACACTGTCACCATACAGAGCCACATAGGAGTTATTTGCCTCTCAGTCTCCCAGCTATGCTAGGTCTCATTTTTTTTTTTGCATTGCCCTGTGATATTCTACTTATAAAACAAATTCACATCATCAAATCTTTCCTTCATCCCCAACAGCTCTAACCTGAATTCAAGAAGAAAACCTACAGCAACTTGCATCTTTTTCGGCTTGTAAACTTACCTCTTTGGAGAGTCTTGTGAAAAGATCTCCTCCCCGTAGGAAATCTAATATTAGATACAGTTTTCCTTCTGTCTGAAAGGCTGTATTGGGAAAGAAGGTAGGACAGGACATCAATGGTGAAGGTCTCTTTGAATTGTACATTACTCATCCATTCATTCTGACTTGTCTCTTTGTACTTAAAAGTTTCTTTTTGGTCAACATAATAACATTCATTTAAAAAAAACTGAGTCATTCTAGAAAATATACAGGAACTCAGGTGGGAGAATAGACACCTGGGTAGAGAAAATAAATAAAATGGCCTAAAATTAATAGCTCTATTATCTTTTTTTATTTTAAATCTAGGGTTTTGGTATTTCCTATTCCTTTTCTTTTCATCACAAAGGAACCTGTCTTATTATTGATGCTGAGTAAGACATGGGCAGAAGTGAGGGGTCTATGGAAAATAACTAGTTGATTCAAGTTTAATAATAAACTTTTATTACAATATTGTTGAAATATATGGTATATTCTGATACATTTGATAAGTACATTAAATGGCAAATGCTTTAAAGATTATAGGACTGCAACAATCTAAAGCTATAACATCATAAATTTGTGTGAGAAGAGACCTTGGATAGAGAATACTACATTTTCCCTTATAGCTTCAAAAGGACAGTGTTCTTTATAACTGTGTTTGATGTTATTCTCTTATTTCTTTTGTGGAAGTATCTGAAACTGGTTTGCACAATTAGTTATGATACCATGCTAATGAAACTAAGTTTATGACCTAGAATACTTTGTGTGGCTAATTATTTTTGTTGTGTTCCAGATAGTAGATAGCACATCTAGCTATGGTCAACTGCCCTGCAAACGTATTCCTTTGGTGACCCGGGGACTGGGTGAGAGTTTGTGGAGGGATCAGCCTTCCTGGTAGCTATGATTACAGGCATGCACCACCCATGTTTGGATTCATAAGAATTGCTAAATAAATGTATTTAGTCTTTTATTCTGATCAATTTAAGAAGAAATTTTGAGGCAGTATTGTGAGCTGAAAGATGACTCAATTTCTTTCTCCCTAAAGTAATTTGTTTCTGTTTTACATTTTTATTTTAGTTTCACGAATATTCTCCCCAAGTGTTTATTCCCTTATAAATTTTTATCTTTCTGCTCTATCTTGCAGCATCATAGGCTCTAAGGCACTGCCAAGTTCTTAAAATAAAGGAGAATCCTTAAGACTAAAAATAAAGGAAAATCCTTAAGACTCAAGTGAAAATGTAATTAGAGTATTGCATCACTTGTGTTCTTGGCATATCAATTTTTTTTTGCAACTTCTCTCTGCAACTATAAAAATTCCCCTAAGGAAAGATATAATGTCAAAGAAAAATGCAAAAAGGTAACTTATGAGATTATTGGAGCTTTGATCGTTGGCATATTATGATTTTCTTTCTGGCATTTTATTTGTTTATGAAAATAGGAACAAATATTGAGATCACTCAAGCTAGGATACATAAGAACGTTACAATCAGACAAGATAAAAATTGATTTCCTAATTCTGAGTTGTTCCCATTCAAAGAAATGTCTTTTAATAAGTCCTGTAATAAATAGGTCATTG
>CM053770.1:447525429-447568810 GCA_028658325.1 Potorous gilbertii
CCCAAGAGATTATAAAAATGGGAAAGGGACCCACATGTACAAAAATATTTATAGCAGCACTCTTTGTGGTAGCCAAGAACTGAAAATCAAGGAGATGCCCATCAATTGGGGAATGGCTTAATAAATTATGGTATATGAATGTAATGGAGTACTATTGCACCATAAGAAATGATGAACAAGAAGACTTCAGGGAAGCCTGGAAGGACTTATATGATCTGATGCTGAGTGAAAGGAGCAGAACCAGGAGAACTTTGTGCACAGCAATGACCACAGCGTGTGAGAGTTTTTTCTGGTAGAGTTGGAACTTCGTAATAACACAAGAACTTACTGAAAAAAAAGTCCCAATGACGATTTTCTAAGGCAAAATGCCTTCCACACTCAGAGAAAGAAATATGGAAGTCATTTGCAGAATGTAGAAGATCATGTTTGTGTGTATGTGTGTTTTAGTGTATTATGTTTTGATTTGTTATATGATTGCTTCCATTTATTTTAGTGTGACTATATAGCATGACTATAGTTAAAATGTGCTCATTCGGAAAGTATATGTAGAACCTATACAGAATTGTATGCTGTCATGGGGAAGGAGGGGAGTAGTGGTGGGGAAGGTGTGGAGGGGATAAAAATCTTAATTTTAAGGAAGTGATTGTAGAACATTAAAAAATAATAATAAAATAAAAAAAATTTTATTAAAAAAGTGGCAGCGCATTGCCCTCCATGAGGGTATGACTGTTTTATCTAAATTTGGTATCTCATCTACCTTCAGATTGTGTTCTGAAGGTAATAGATGTTAAATACAATGTTTGTTTAATGGAATGGTTGATGATATCAAATAATAACGGGCAATAATAGCATATATTATATAATTATTCTATAATTATATAAATAACATTTATATAGCATTTACACATTTGTAAAGTGTTTTAGTATATTATTTCTTTTAAAGTGATCTATACCATTAAGCTATATAACACTAGGTAAAGTGAAAGAGAAAAGTGAGTAGGTCTAAAGTTTGCTATTATCAGAAAAGAGGTGCATCTCTACAGGTGCTATGAGGAAAGACATCATCATCATCATCATCCTCATCATTTTTGAGAGATGCAGACACCCTGGGTTCAAGGTCTATTAGGATGATGAATTGCAGCGGTGTCAGCCTGAATTGGGTCATTGTATACTCAGCATCCATAAAAATTTTCCCATGGTACAGATTTGTCTGACCATGTTATTCTCCTGTTCAAGAGTAATCAGAGGCTGTCTGTTATAGCATAAAATATACCGTAACCCCAAAGCTTGGTATTTAAAATCCTTGACAATCTGACTTAAACCTACCTTTCCTCCTTGCTTCAGATTAATCCTTTTTATACATGTTTCCAGCTACATTAGATTAATAGCTGATATTCAAACTCACCCTGTCATTTTCTTCTTCCTGTCATTCATAAAAGATACCCCATATTCCTACAATGCATTTTTTCCTTATCTCCATCTGTTGAAATCTTTCTTTTCCTTCAGGATACATTTCAGCTGCCACTCCTGAATGAATCTTTTCCTTACCCACCCAGTTGAAAATAATCGCTCTTCTTTTAAAAAATTGCAGGAGTATTTTGTATGGATTCCTCTTTTCACATTTTATCTTGTCTTTTGCTGAGTTTCACATACAGTGCAGTGCAGAGCCAAATGGTGAGTATGAGCAGGGCTACAACACATTGCTAATAAGAAGTTTTGTAGGAGAAACAGTATAAATAATGTCATCATGCTGGGGCTGATGGTCTCTAATCCCTGCTACTTGTTGAGGCTGGTAGATCTTTCGAACTCGGGACTTCTGAGCTACAGTGGGACTAAGTCTGGTACCAGTATGCTGATCCCCTGGGAGTAGGGGGCCCACCAAGATACCTAAGGAGGGACAAACTGTATGTTTGTCCAGTAATGGGATTGGGACCATTACACTTTCAGCCTCTGTAAAACAGGGAGACCCAGACTCCAAGAAAAAGATTAATCAAAGAAGTACATGAGCAGAAAAAAGACGACTCAATCACACTTAGCGTGGGATGGTAATTGATGGGAAGGCCATAGGATCCACTCACAGTCATGTAATATCAAGAGATCTTGAGGAAGATCCTTCAAATATTGGGTGAGTCCTTTGTGGTGAGCTTTGGGGAAGAAAGGAATGAAATTGCATAGGATAGATAGGCATAAATGGTTGTGGTTTCTACCATTGAGGGAGGTTATAAATCTTCAGGAGTATATCCTTGTTCTACCTCCTCATTAGACACAACCTACTTGAGAGTAAGGACTGTGTTATTATTCATCTAATGACCTACTGAAGAGTAAATTAGACTGAGAGCTATGAAAACTGGATTTAAATCCTGTCTCTGCCACTTACTAGGTGTAAGCTCAGTTTCCTTATTTGCAACATCATAGGGTTGGACTCAGTGAATTCCAAGGTCCCTTTCAGCTCTGAATCTTTGATTATACAATTTTTATATCTCTAGCACTTAGCAGAACACCTTGCATATTTTCTATCTGGATTTTTGATTTCATTGACCTACGGAATTACTTCCATGGAAACTATCAATTCAGATGGGTAACCATTCTACAACTTATATGGTTCAACTTATATGACCTGGGCAAACTAAGAGATGAAATTACTTCCCCAAAGTCACGCAGCCAATGCAAGTATGGGGCAGGACTTGACCCCAACTCTTGCTTACTTTGAGCCTGGCTATCTATTCATTACAATGTGCTGCCGTTCCTGTACATACTTAGGCTTCAAATTGTGTTCGTCCTTCGTTACCGAAGAAGACCATGTCATCAGAGAAATAATGATATGACTTGCACTTGACTTTGTTTTGAGTGAGAGAGGGCTGTGCAGGTCACCAGTTTCACTTCTCCTCCAGAGCCATCTGAATCCAGTGACCAGATATTCATCAAAATGACTGGCGATGACCCAGGATGAGGCAATTGGGGTTAAGTGACTTGTACAAGGTCACACAGCTAGTGAGTGTCAAGTGTCTTAGGTGAGATTTGAACTCATGTCCTCCTGACTCCTGCACTGGTGCTCTATCCACTGCACCACTTAGTTGCCCATGCTTTAAATTAATGTTAGACTGAATGGTTAATCTGTGGATATATGACTTCCAAATGCTCAACAAAGTTTATCATTAACTTTGCATTCACATTAAAATGCAAATGTGCTTTCGATTTAGAAAATATTTTTTATTTCACCTTCTAAAATTAATATAAATAGGCAAGTATGTTTATCCAAGAATAAAGCCCCATATCAATATCCTAGTTTGTTCATTAGGGTAGTTTTCTCCACCAAGCTACCTCCCCATATGATTTGAAATATTATTAATACCCAAACGCAGCCTCATATGATCATAGTTCTAAAACTGGAAAGAATCTCAGAGGCCACTTAGTCTATGTGCTTTGTATTTGATTGTATGGCTCTGTAACCTAAAAGAAAAGGCAAAGATACTACCCTACTCCTCCACTCCCCACAATCCACACACCTACTACATGGCAGAAGCAATCACAAAAGTACCTATACATTACACCTGCTATGATGAATTATAGGTGGTAGAAGCAACTGTTAATGTGAACAACTAAGGAAACATTTTCAGAAGCAGAGAATGACAACTACACTGTAGTCTGTTCATTTCATAAAAGAGAAAAAAAAGAGGTCTCTTTCAGATAAAGCCCTTGACGAAAACAATGGCATTAGGAAGGTTCTCTCCAAATAAAAACTAATGAAAAAATGGGAGACAGATAAGAAATATGGATAAGTTTTATACTAGGAAGAGGAAACTTTATATCATACCTGTGATCAGCTATCTCTACCTTCTTGGTATAAGCTCAGGCTTGGTGTAGACCCCCACCCTTTCTGAACTGACTCCCTCACCTAATTTGTCCTCACTGACATGTCTATGGTTCCCCAAAAGGGGTATGCTGCATTAATATAACTCCAAATCTCTCAGGGTTTTAGAGGTAACTCTGGTGCGGGAGTATATATTTCTATCACCTGCCCCTGTAGCTCCTGAGATCCATCGTCCATAGGATTCCCAAACCAGTCATCATGACACCACTAACTTTTAAATGTAAAAAGAAAAAACCCTCAATGGTAAGACACATGCAATAATGACTATAACATCTACTCAACAGAAGGGAAAACAAGAATAATCAGACATCACATTTATGTAAGAAAAGACAAAATCAGGAATAATCAGAACTTCACGGTATTTGGACAGATCTGAGGGAACTTCTTCTACCAACGAACACAGTGTCTGTAAGGGAGAGGGGGCATAGAATGAAAGAAATCTGGCAGGAAGACAAAGGTAGAGAATTCCATATTCACATGGCCACTCATAACTCTGGATTGTAGAACTGAAGGACCTTGGTCTCTTTGGGAACAGTGTGCACCATAAGAAGCTACTTCTCAAACAGTTGATCCCCTTCTGGGCAAAGACTTCTCTGCTTAACAGTTGATAAACAGTAGCAAGTTCTTTTAGTTCACAGACACTCTTAACAGCATGATGAGAAAGGAATATACTTTTTAAGTGAAAAAAAAAGTATCACCATAGCCATTGTTCAGTGACAAACAGTTTTCTTCAGTTATTGAACTATAGCTCATCAGGCTCGCTGTCTACGTGATGAAGCCACCGGTCAACTCTTCAGTCAACAGGATTCTAATTTCTCCATTAACACCTAGTGAAACAGAGACTCTTCTCCCATAAGCACATCTCAGAACAAAACAGGTGTTAAGCCTCTTTCCCCCTTTCAAACCATAGAGGGGAGTAAAGAACAAACAAGAACCCCTGAGAAATTTCCCCTCTCTCAAACTGTAGATGACATTAGAAGGCAATTACCTAGACAGCTCTGTATACAACAGCAGGCTTTAGCTTTCCTCTAATTAGCACTAGAGCTAAACAACTCTCTCATCTGCCCCACTCTCTTCCCAGCAGATGAGTAAAGCAATGCTTCTCTTCTAATCAGTAGGCTCCCAGCAAAGCATCTGAGGTGTCAGCTGTCTCATCTGGAAAGCAGCTCTCCCATCACTATGTCTTCTGTCCCTGGCTCCTGTGATTACTCCTGTGTTCTGTTTACTTGCATGCTTCTTTTGTCTTCCTCTTCCCCTAGTTTCTTTTCTCCTGCTGGTCTATGGTTTCTTCTCTGGTTTCTCACATCTTTTTTTTTCCTCCTACTTTCAATGCTTACATTCAATATATTTTCAATGTAATCTGTGTCCATATCATGGAATATAAACTCCATGAAGGCAGGGAATATGTAATTTTGGTACTCTCAGACCTCAGCATAGAACTTTGTACACAGTAGGTGCTTTTTGAATATTTATTGCAATGAAATTAAAGAACATACTATCTTTCTTCTTTTCTCATTATAACTGAATTAGAGTGAATGATGGAATATAGGAATTGTGATATTTCATTTTTTCTTTCTCAAGATCTGTGGATAGCTGAGGTAGAGACATGTCGAAACAGACCTAAATGGAAATTTTGGCAATATGTATTCTTCTGAAAGGTTTTAAAAGGAAGGCACTGGGCTTGATGAACTCTAAAACTCTTTCCAGATCTAAAATTCTGGGAATCTAAGAAATTCTTCAATCTCTGGCCTTCATGCAATATGCTTCTTTCCTGCTATTCAACAAGTTAAGGTTATAATATAATGGATTGTTCTGTTAGAAAAGTGAAGAGAGAAAAATTCTAGTGAATTTTGAGCTTCTTTTCTAATAGCAGATCTTAAATATGTGAATAAAAGAGCTTAATTTGAGCTAACATTATATTGGTCTCCAGCCCAAGATGTACAGGATTGGGGTGATATGATTTTCATGGTTACTTTATGCAACAAGGCAAGCTGCTACCTTCTGCACCAGCTGTGACTTTCATCTACCCTTCAGCACATGTCCCTGATATAATGGCACATTGCAGTGGTCCTCAGTGGATATGACAAATGTAGAGGTAACTATGAGCTTCATTCTAGTGTGAAGGACACAATTTTTTTTTGCTAGCAAAACATGAAGGCATTTTGGCAACTCATTTTAGTAGGTATGATGAATCATGTAAATTCAGCTACTAATCATTTTTTTTCTTTTGAAAGGAGCATGCTCCCTCAATACTAAGTCTTCAGGTGCTGTGGGTCACTTTCCTGGATACTTCTCGCTGGTCCTGTCATCATTATTCCAGTATTTGTAGATTTAATCTGATTTTCTGTCAGTCATTACATTTTTCCCCCTGCAGCCAATATCCATTAATTATTAGGAAGGTTGCTAAGATGATGATTCATATTCAACTTGCTATTCACTCTGACCCCTGGGTTTTTTCTTTTCTTTTCTATGAAACCAGACATATCAAATGGAATGTGAACTGCCAACATAGTTGCCCTTTTTTTTAAAAAAGCAAATATAATAGTGCTTGATACTGGTTACTGACCACAAATGCTATAAATCAGAAAGATACATCTAGCAGTGTAGTATGTGAGTCCCCATTGTCATGTACACTTTGTCCTATACCTGGCACATAGTAGGTATTTAATAAATGCCTATTTGAGAAGGTTGTGACCTACATCTTTTTTACATTGAGGATAGCCTGAAGATCATGCAGCTAAATGATGGACTTATGCTTATTGCCAATAAGACTTTAGAGTTTTTGGAAAGTTTGGCTGACTAGAATTACACACTTCAACTGGGATCTCTTGAAATAATGTCATGGCAAAATCACAGTTCTGATGAAGCATTTATTTTTCAAGACTTCCTTTCAGAGCTCACAAAAAGGTACTAGAGGCAAAATTGCATCCTAATCAAGATTCATTCTTGGGTTTCTGAATGAAAATTCATTTTCAAAATTATTTTTCAGATTTAAGAAACTTAAAGTCTCAACAAAAGAATGACCTTGAATGAGTGGTTCTGTTGTTCAACATCCAACAATTCAAGGCTACATTTAGTTGCTGTTCAGTACTCAAAGTAAACAAAAAGAAGTAAAGCAACATTTAATCAACAAAATATTAATCTCATTTACCATCCTAGCAAAAACAACCATGAAGAGATTTCTCTTTTCTTTCTTCTACAATAAATAATATTTAAGTCTGAAAGTTAATTAGTTGAAACACTTTGGAATTTAGTAGAATGTAAGCTCCAGAGAGTGAGTAATCAATCAGACATTTATTAGGCACCTACTATTTGCCAGGCACTGTGAGAGGCACATAGGATACTAAGATCAAAATCAAACAGTTCTACCCTAAAGAACTTACATTCTATTCATAGGCAAAAAACAAAACAATGAAACAATGTCTGCCTTCAAGAAACTTATATTCAATCAGGGACATAATGTATGCATAATTAAGAGTGCATGTTAAATAAATTCAAGGTAATTTGGGGACAGGGGCATCTGGAACTGGGGGGATCAAGAGCTACTTCATGTAGAAAGTGATGTTTGGAAAGAAACAGTTTCTAAAATATAGAGGTTAGGGGAAAATACATTCTAAGCATAGTGGGCAGCTAGGTCAAAAGCAGAGAGAAGACACCGTGTTGTTTGAGAAGAATAGTAAAAGGCCAGTTTGGTTGAATTGCCGGATGTGGTAAGACTAGCAACGTACAATAAGATTGGAAAAATAAGTTGGGGCTAGATTGGGAAGGAATTTATTTTGCAAACAGAGGAGTTAATATTTTGTTCTAGAAGCAATGGAGTCTCTGGAATGTCTTCTACAGTAGAGGAAATGATACGGGCAGATTTAGTAAAGTCAGTTTGTCAATGATGAGAAAGATAGATTAGAAAAGGGGAGACATTTGAGACAGACCAATTAAAATACTATTGCAATTACGGGGAAAAGGAGAGGAAGATCTGAACTAGGGTGTTGGCTTATGTGAATGGAGAAAAGGGGACTGATGTGAGCTGTGGAGTCTGCAAATCTGGGTGACTGGATGATGTTGTCCTTGAAAGAAATAGAGAAGAGAGGTAGATTTTGGGGAAAAGATAATGAATTCAGTGTGAGATGTCTACAGGACATCCAATTAGAAATATCCATTAGGAAGTTGGTAAGAGGGGACTGGGTCTTAGGAGTGCAATTAGAGTTTGAAGAATAGATTAGATCTACGAGTCATCTGCATAGAGATAATTAAGAGTATGGGAATTGATGAGGTCACTGAGAAAGAAGTGGAGTAAAGAGATAAAACCATAGGATGAGGCTTGTGGTACACCCACAAATGGAGAGTCATGTTATGGATGATGATTGAGCAAAGGAGACTGAAACAGAGCAGTTAAAATGGCAGGAAGAGAAACAAGGGCAATCAACATGAAAATAAGAACCTACTGAAACCAAAAACAGAGACAGGAGTTTTCGGGGGGGAGGGTGATCAACAATAAACTGCAAGATCAGAAAGGATGAAGACTGAAAAGACCATTAGATTTGGCAATTAAGAGGTCACTGGAAAGTTCAGCTTCAGCTGAGTTATAGAGCTGGAAGCCAGATTGTTTAAAAAGGATTGAGATGACAGGAAATGAAGGCAATAAAGCAGACAGCTTTTTCAAGTAGTTTGGCTGAGAAGGAGAGGACCGAGAAAGCAATTGCTTGTGGGGATGGTGGGTTCTAATTGGGGTTTTTAAGTAAGGAGGAGATGGATATGTTTAAAACAGCAGGAAAAGAACATTCGATAGGGAGATATTGATGATTAGTGAGGGGGGGACGAGTAAGGGCAATCTGCTGGAGAAGGTGAAAGGGGATGGGACTAAAGCTGCGAGACTGCCCTACGCAAGGAGAAGGCCCACTTATTTATCAAAGTTCGGGGCAAAAGAAGAAAAAATAGAAGATGATGTCAAGGAGTGTTGAAAAGAGAAAGGAAGAAGAGGGAACTCAGAGTAAATGGTCCCTGTTTATTTTAAAGTATGAGATGAAGTCTTTAGTTAATTCATTATCTCCAATTATAGTTTTATACATATTATATTTTAGCATGAAATACGTTTCACAAATTCATTGTCTATAGTGCCAACTACTTTCCTTAAGCTTGAAGATAATGACAAGTAGTTCAAAATCCTTACTGCGAACCATATATATATATATATATATATATATATATATATATATATATGTTATATAAAACATATAATGTATACATATATACACATACATACATATATACATATATAGGCATAGTTAATGCTTCTAGTTAATACAAAAAAGGTACTTATAGTAAAAATGGCACTTATAGATGGATCTTATTCTTATTCCCAAGAGCTTGAAACTATATCCAAATATGAATTTAGACCACAGATAGATTAGATTATAGTCTTTGAAGTCTCATTCAATTCTGAGATTCTGTATCAGATGAAAGGGCTAACAAAATACACAGTCAAAATGGCTTACCACAAACTAAAAGAATAATTTAATGATGGATTTTGAGTGCACTGTCTTTCATAAGCAATCTCAGTATAAAAAGTAGGTAGAGACAAATATGGTGATACTTGACATAATAAATTGAGGCTTGAGACCAAATGGGTCTGTGCAAACACTGTGCTCTTTTGGCACGACTATATAATTGGTACCAAGCATGCTACTTACATTCCTATAATATCATCCTATAAGCTTTGACATTTTTAAGTGGATTTACTGACAGAGAAGAGAAGAAATTTACTTTTTAGGAAAAGGATGAAGTTTTCTGGAGGAAAGAGTTTCTATTGATTTAGTAAAGACTCCCAGTTTACCTAATGCACTTTCACAGTTTCTCCCCAGCTATAATCATCAATGAACATTTGTGACTTGACTTTTAACTGACCAGTAATAACTCATACTGCAGAGGAGGAAGTTTTACTAGAAAAGTTACCATCTTCTACCATTTTACTTAGCACAGACTAGTTCTCACATTGTAGCTATACAGTTGTCAGCCTGGTGCAGTGGAAAATTAGCTGGGCTTGGAGTCAGAGGGCCTGGGTTCAAAACCAATGCTGCCATTTAGTTCCTGTGTAACCCTCAGGCAAGTCAGGCTAAATGATAGCCAGGTCCCTTCTAGCTCTAAGAAATTTGTGACTCTCAGAAAAAAAACGTTGTTAGAATGAAAGGTAATTGAAAATGAAAACAATATAAATAAAACCCTATTATAAAGAATATTAATACACATGATAAAGTATATTTCCTGTTTACATGGATGGTTCATAGAAACAATTCTTCACTGATTTGATTATAGGAAACTTCATACACCTAGTAATCCTGTAAAATAAGCCCTATCCATGAAGGAGTATTTCTCTTTCATTGTGCTTTGATTCAGTTCAATTTGGAATGTATTAAGTATCTAATATATGCCTAGTACTAGGTAAAGTGAGGCAGCTAAGTGGCTCAGTAGATAGAGCCCTGGGTCTGAACTTAGGAAGATCTGAGTTTAAATTCAGCTTCAGATACTTGTTAGCTGTGTGACCCTGGGCAAGTCATTTAACTTCTGTTTGCTTAAATCTACTGGAGAAGGAAATGACAAACTACTCTAGAATCTTTGCCAAGATAACTGCCTATATGGGGTTCCATGGGGTCATGAAGGGTCAGATGCAAAAGTTCATTCTTCGTAACCATGCTGTGTGTTATTCAATGCTTGGTAGATTAGGAAATTGAAGCTTGAAAAGGTTTAGTATTATATCCACAAACACAGAGCTAGTCGGTATCTGAGGCTGGATTCTCAAGAGAACCAGGTTCTCTTGATGTAAGTCTAATGCTTTATTTAATTTACCATGTTAACCATCAAATGAAAAGCTTGCTAAGAAGATTGCGTCAAAGAATTGAACTACCTTGGCTTAATATATAGGAAAAAGAGGCTCTTGGCCAGGAATAAATTACATCTAAAAGAAAATATTTGCCTAAAGATTCAAAGACTAAATCAAGAGGCTTTTAAATGAACAGAAGTGAGGATAAATCTCCCACATATATGCACTAAACCAAATGTTATTTTTTAATTTAATTTTTTGTTCTATTTTAAGTTCAGAACTATCCCCATTTTCTCCCTCTCCACACTAGAAAATGCTACCATTTGACAAAACTATTTAAATACATATAAAACCATACTATGCATACTTCTATTTATCACTTCTTTCTCTAAAAGTGGATAGTATCTTTCTTCATAGGTCTTTTGTAGCTGGGTTAAGTATTTATACCACTCAGAATATCTTGGTCATTCACAGCTGCTTTTTGAACAATATTGCTATCACTATATACAAAATTTTCTTCGTACTTATTTCATTCTTTATTATTTCATGCAAGTCTTTCCACATTTTTCTAAAATTAACCAGCTCATCATTTCTCACAGCACAGTTGTATTCCATCACAATCATATGCCACAACTTGTCTAGCCATTCCCCAGTCGACGGAATCCCTTCAATTTCCAGTTCTTTAAAGAAAACTTCTAGAAATATTTTAAAACCTATAAGTCCTTTTCGTTTTTCCCTAATCATCTTTGGAAATAGACATAGTGGTATTGTTGGGCCAAAGGATATAGGCAGAGTAGTAACTCTTTTGAACATAATTCCAGACGGCTTCTTAAATGGTTGGATCGTTTCACAATTTCACCAACAGCGTAGTAGTGTTCCAATTTTTCCACATCCCCTCCAGCATTTGTCATTTTCCCCTTCTGTTACTTTAGCCAATCTGATAGGTGTGAGGTGACATTTCAAAGTTGTTTCAATTTGCAATTCTCTAATCAATAATGAGTTAGAGAATTTTTTCATGTGACAATATATAGTTTTGATTTCTTCATAAAAAACTACCTGTCATATCCTCGGACCATTTATCCATTGGGAAGCAAATGTTATTGATAGTAAGGACAACATAGGAAGAAATCAGAAGAGAGGTGCAGTAACTCACAGAGGAGACTAACCAAAAAAACCCAAACAAACTAAAAGGAAAGGCAGTACTACTATTCATGGTCTTAGATGGCTTTACATAAATGTGTAATTAATTCATAAAGGGAATTAGAAATCTCATCATGTCACCAAGAGATAAATTCAACCTCATGACTACTACTGAGATTTGGTGGAATGGGATTCATGACCATAATATGGAAGTAAACCATTATACTCTTTTTTCCCCAAAAAGAACAGATTAAACTTTCTTTAACAAATGGTTCTGAGTAATATCTTATATAAAGACAAAGTTACTGTGAGAAGAACCACAAATCAGAAGGGAGAGTGTGGCAAAAAAAAATCTTTTAGTGAAGATGAATGTAGGGAGAAATAGGAGATAAATATATACAGAGTGTCCCAAAAATCTTTGTGCAATTTTAACCTACTAAACTTAGAAGTTTTAATAAAATAAATAAATTTAGTAAAATTAAAGATATGTAAGGTATTAAACCTTAAAACTGCACATAGACTTTTGAGACACTGTATTATGATACTTACTGAGCACCAATTCAGAAGGAGAAAAATGGATAATGAAGTCAAATCATAATTCTGATACTGATGTATGATATATGGCAGTAATGGGAAACTTTAGCCATTTGAACTTCTGAAACTTTGTCTCTGCTAAAACAAAGCATCTTAGGTTACTTTTCCTTGACAATGATTCATTCACCAAATTATGAAGGAAATGAAAGAAGCAGCTCTTCTAGATCTGATTCTTACTAATAAAGGGCCTTATTTCAGAAGAAACCGGTGATTCTATTTCTGAAACTGTTTTCACTTGCTCCAGAGAAGTGGAATAAAAGCAAAGTCCTTCCCAAAAGAACTGGAAAGTCATTTCACCTTGTTCTCATCTCTTCCCAAGCCTTTTATTCTAAGGATAATATTTTGTGAGGACTCAGAGTTTTACCTTTATCGTATATGCTAAGAATTCAGCCTCTAGTATTCAATGAGAATGCTTTGCTTAGGACTTAATCTTATCACATAATTCTGCAAGCAGTGTGCTCAGACTCTATGAATTAGTAATTAAACTGTAGGAATTCTACATGAGCTGTCTGACAAAGGATGGAAATAAAATTTTAATTCCCAGGTTAATCGAATTATGCTTCTTTAAAAGTTAAGATCATGGGCTGATCCAATCATTCTGGAGAGCAATTTGGAACTATGCCTAAAGAGCTACAAAAATGTGCATCCTCTTTGACCCAGCAATATCACTTCTAGGATTGTATCCCAAAGAGACCATAGAAGTGGGAAAGGGTCCGACATATACAGAAATATTGATAGCAGCTCTCTGTGTGGTGGCCAAAAACTGGAAATCAAGGGGATGCCCATCAACTGGGGAATGGCTGAACAAGTTGTGGTATATGAATGTAATGGGACACTACTGTGCTATAAGAAATGATGAACAGGAAGACTTCAGAGGGGCCTGGAAGGACTTATATGAAGTGATGCTGAGTGAAAGGAGCAGAACCAGGAGAATTTTGTACACAGCAGCAACCATAGTGTGTGAGGAATTTTCCTGATAGACTCAGTCCTTCACAGCAATACAAGGACCTAAAAAATTTCCAATGGACTCAAGGCAAAATGCCTTCTACATCCAGAGAAAGAACTATGGAATTGGATAGCAGAATGAAGCAGACCATTTTCTCTTGTGTTATGTTTTGTTTTATGGTTTCTCCCATTTATTTTAATTCTTCTATGAAACATGACTAAGGTAAAAATGTATTTAATAGGAATGCATGTGTAAAACCTATATAAGATTGTATGCCATCTCAGGGAGGGAGTGGGAAGGGAGGAGAAAAGGAGGAGGAGGAGGGAGGGGAAAAATCCAAGATATATGGAAGTGATTTTAGAAAACTGAAAACAAATAAAATAATTTTAAAAAATTAAGCTCAGAAATAAATGATATATTTGCATTTTATATTCATCTTCTGGTATTTTTATTGCCTTGCCGAGAAAGAATGGGAGTTGTTTTGTTTTTGTTGTTGTTGTTCTTTAATCTAATTGGAATTTAGAATATTGAGTTAACTCTAAATTAAGATGAAATCTTTGTAAAAACTTTACAAGGTGAGGCATGGATGTTTTTGGTGAAGCTTGAGTGTATCAAAATTCGTGTCAAAATGGCTGCACAATGTGTTTCTCTTAAGACAATTTTTTTTTGTGGGTTTTGCACCTATATAGACTTAAACTTTGGAAGTTAACTCCACTCATCTCCATTAGCCATCTTCCCCAAAGTCTTGAGACTCTCTTACCCCTAAAAGACTAAAGTAATGGCAGGTAAATGTTCATTCAGGTTTAAGAAGCACTGGCAATGCCCCTGTGTTTTAAGTGTAGATGGATTGGTGTCTTCCTGTAAATTGAATAAAAAAATATAAGTGACTCTTAAGTAGTACATTTCAATGGGTTTGAGGGAAATGTTTAGAGTTATAATATTAGTGTACATAGAGATATTTTATGAATAATTTTTAAAGATATTTATTTACTGTTGACTGCATACGAAGAATATTAATTCTAATTTAGCCTTATGTAGTTCCAATTATGACACAGAGTTGAGGAGAAATGTATTAGGAGTCAACACACTTTATACTTCAACTTTGGGCTCAGTTACCAAATAAATATGTGGACTTGTCTCCAAGTCTCATTTTCACTTGTAGCATTAGGTGGTTGAAACAGATAACATATAGACATGAAAACCTATGAAAATAAATTATTTAAACAATCTAACCTAGCTTATCTGGATGATAGGAATTTATTGTGTTGCCCTTAATCATCATCATGATATGTTGAAGAACAGGTCACAATTAAAAGACCACTGGGTGGTAGCCAAGAATTAGAAGTTGAGGGGATGCCCAGGAATTGAGGAATGGCTGAAGTTGTGGTATATGAGTGTAATGAGATACTATTTTTCCATAAGAAATGATGAGCAAGCAGACTTCAGAAAAACCTGGAAAAACTTCCATGAACTGATGCTGAGCAAAGTGAGCAGAACAAGCAAAATATTGTACACAGTAACAGCAACATGCTTCCTTGACCAACTTTGATAGACTTAGTTCTTCTCAGCAATATAATGAGCTAAGACAATTCCGAAAGACTCATAATGGAAAATGCTATCCACATCTGAAGAAAGAAATATGGAGCCTGAATGCAGATTGAAGCATACTCTTTCCTCTTTTTGTTTTATTTTGTTTTTTTCTCATTCATTTCTTCCTTCTCATTCATTTCTTTCCCATCCCTTTGGTTCTAATTCTTCTTTACTACATGACTAATATATAAATATGTTTAATACAATTGCATATGTATGGTCTATATGAAATTGCATGCCATCTTGGGAGGGAGAGAGGAGAAGGAGAGGAAAAAAATTTAAAACTCAATATCTTATAAAAATGAATCTTCAGAATTAAAACTAACTTAACATTTTTAAAAATAAAATAAAAAAGACAATTAGGTGACACAGCAGATCCTGAAGTTAGGAAAACCTGAGTTCAAATCCAGTTTCAGACACTTACTAGTTGTGTAACCTTGGATAAGTCACATAGCTTCTGTTTGCCTCAATTTCCCCATCTGTAAAATGCTAATAAAAATAGTACCACCCTCCCAGGGCTGTTGCAAGGTTAAAATGATTAAATGCTTTACGAATCTCAAGGCACTCTATAAGTGTTAGCTGTTATTATTAAGAGATGATGCAGTAACTGAAACCTGCATCATCAAAAGAGGTAAGTCGCTTGCCCAAGGTAATACAGTTAGTACATAGTAGAAACAGATTTTGAACTTAGGTCCAGTGACTCCAAATTCAGCTTTTTTAATACCATGCTGTTTTTCTATCATATGAGGACTTGGGAAAAGACTGAAGATGGTGTGCCACTATTGTGCTTGAAAACAGTTTGAAAAACTAGAAATAAAAGACATCAACGGGAAATATGGGGAATTTAAACAGAGAGGTTATTTTTGGAAAGTCAAATGACAAAAGCAGCTTCTTAAAGACTTAATTTTAAAACTCCAGATTGTTTCTCCAAAAACATGGATGATTATCATGTGTGCCAAAGTGAAAATTGTTGTCAGTGGGATTCCATAGAACTTTTGGCACAAAGGATAATAGCTTGTGACAGCTCCATTTTATCTTTAAACGAGTTTAGAATTGTTACTTTCCTGCCCCCTCCCTTTTAAATGGATGGTGAATCTTTCCTAAAGGAAATGTCAAATGCTTGAGGACAGCTGGGAGTGGGGCACTCGTGGATAGTGCTCCCCCTCCTTTCTTCCCCCTAACATTCTCCCCACCTGCCAATAAAGTGACTTTGCCCGTTACTCAGTCCCTTGAGGAATTTTTTAAATTGACCAACTTCCTTTAGGTTGTAAAGTCCATGTTTTCATTACTCAGTATTGGATTGTAAGGGGTAAAAATGTCTTTGTAATGGATTCCAGAGGATGCAGATTGTTATATTGTAACAGAACATAATTGTTATGTTATAATGGAATGCGATTGTTACGTTGTAATTTTGTTAGGATGAATGAGTTGCCAGAAAACCTATTCTCCTGTAATAGGATATTGACTAACATCTAGCTTCTCTGTAGTTAATTAACAAGGTGAAAAGAACTCTGGATGGAACCAAAGATGTTACAACACACCTTTACCCCTAAACCTGTATCTCTCAAAGCTTATCAAGCTTTTGTGGGAAATTTGTGAGTAGAAATGTTTTAGATAGTTGGGTATTTGAGTTGCAAAGGTGAGAGGGAGTTGGCAGGATAACGATCACCTTAAAAAATTACCTGAGTAAGAACCGCTGGGAGAAAATGAATTAGTAGGGACTTCTTCATCCTCTTTCTCCTGGTCACCATAAAGGTTCAGATAGAAATGAAGATGAAGGCAGTGTAAACCAATCACCTGATTTTCCAGATGAGGAAACCAAGGTCCAAAGAGATGGAGTGACTTGCGCAAGATAAGACATGGAGTAAGCGACAAAATCTTAGCCTCCTCTCCCTCCCTATAATCATATGAGCAAAAGTCACCCTCTAGGAGATAAGTTCATCATTATTCTGAAATATTGACATCAATAATTTCTTTTTTTCCCCTTGTTGATTATAAAGATGCTTAAGTTTTTCCAGCCTAAAAACAACACAAAACAAAACACTATTCCTCAAGTTATGATCATTTCTCTACTTTTCCTTTTCTACAGAACTTCTGAAACATACACCTTAACCTCCTGCCTCATTCATGCCACCATCCCTGGTGGTCTATTACCATTAGATGCATTGCTGTACTGAAACTCCTCTTTCTCAGATCAATAATGTATGCTTTCTCTCTCTCTCTCTCTCTGTGACTGTCTCACTAAATTCACTGATTTCCTTTCTTTTCTACAGCTTTAACTCTGCTGTCTATTTCCTTTCTCTTGACAACTCTTATCTCTCCATTTGACACTTCTCTTTCCTGCTTCTCCTATTTTCTGTCTATACCTTTTCAATTCCACTGATTCACTATTCTCAAAGTGACTCCAAGTAACCTTCAGCCATTTTTTCCTTCCTCTCAAATCTCTCAAGAAATCTCATCTACTTCACGACTCATATATGACCTCTCTGCGGATGACTGCCAAATGTACTGATCCAATCCCAGTGTGTCTTCTAAGATCGTAGTATTTTGAGCAAGGAACTGACCTTGGAGGCCATCTAACCCCCTCATTTTACAGATAAGGAAACAGGCCTAGAGAGAAGGGACACATTCAAATTCACTCATTAAGTGACATAGCCTTGATTTAAACCCATGTTACTTGACTCCAAATTCAGCAGCCTTTCTGCTCTGAAATACTGCTCCTCCTTATCTCAGCTAAGCTACCTCTTGGACACCTCTTACCTGATAGCTCCACCACTATCTCAAAATAAATGTCCAAAACTAAACTCATCAGCTCCTCTCCCCAACCTGACACTCCTCCAAACTTTCCTGTTTCCAATGATGGTACCACAAAACTTTCAATCACTCAAGATGCAAACCTGAGTCATCTTTTATTCTTTTTTTCTTTCACACCTGTCATATTACCAATTGCCAAGTCCTGTTGATCCTGCCTCTAAAAATGTCTCACATCTCTGCTCTGGTTCTACTCCGATTTCTACCACCCTAGTTTATCACCTCTTGTCTAGACTTGTAATAGCTTCCAACTAGTGTAAGACTCTCCTCCCAGAAATATGCTTCTGTTACATATACTGAATAAATATGAATTTGCAATCTTCTATCTCTGACTATGTCTTAACAGATTTTATATAGTAATTTACCATCTACAGGTCTTTCTTTGAAAACAGGATTGTAAGTTTAAAAAGCATACATAATTACAAATTGTTCCTATTGAAGAAATTTTTATGAAAAGCCAGATCTGCAAATTGGTTCTGCAGAATGAGAATTAGCCCGATCAGATAGCTGTACCACATTAGTCAGCTGTAACTGTTTCTAATGTTAAATCACACACAGAACTCAGACACAGACATCACAGTTAGGCAAAGAAGGGAAACTGAATAGGGCTAGAATTTATGATAGGGAGAAGACATATACTACATATTGAGGTTACAAGCAGAGGATGCAGCTTGCAATGAAAAGACCTGCGGATTCACCAATCCTGGTTTCAAATCTCACCTCAGAAGCTACGCACCTGTGTAAGCAAGTAGCTTCATATCATCAGGCTTTAGTTTTTTTCTCAACGAAAAGCTTGGAGAAAATAATCCAAGGGATTTTCTAACTCTCTAATTATGATCCTTAGCATGTTGATATCACTCTTTTTATTCTATATGCCATGCTGTTGCTTAAGGGATATTCTTAATGTATCATCTTCATCATGTCACTCCTCCATTCCAAAATTATTTGTGGTTTGCTGCTACCCACAGTCAATCTGGCTCCAGCCTAACTGCCCAGCTTTACCTCTGACTACTCTCCCTCATGTGTTCTAAATTTAAGGTAAACTG
This sequence comes from Potorous gilbertii, assembly GCA_028658325.1. NCBI lineage: Eukaryota > Metazoa > Chordata > Mammalia > Diprotodontia > Potoroidae > Potorous > Potorous gilbertii. Next base: position 447,544,242 of record CM053770.1, read on the forward strand.
GGCTATTCATGGTCCTCCATTCTCATCCTGCCCTTTCTTCTTCCTGACTGACCCCATCCCCTCTCCATCTATTGCAGTCACTTCTTTCAAAGCACAGCTTGGAACTGCCATTCAGTCTTTCCTCAACCCCACCTCCAGGTGAAAGTGACTTCTTCCCAACCAGATTTATCATAGCACCATTCCTGACAATGCACTGTCCCTTCACATTCTCCCTTACTTTCTTTTGAATACATTTCATTTTTCCCTCTCCCAGTAGATTGTACTTTCTTGAAGGCAGAAATGATCATTTCTCACTTTTGTATGTACTTTACATAGTATGTTGTTATTGTTCAGTGTATATCTTAAAGTGCTAGCCAAGGTGAGCTCCTATTGTCATTACTACATAGGGCTCTCTTCGGAAGTCCCCTACCTTCATTTGGTAGCCATGACACAAGCATCATATGGGCACCTAAAGTTTTTAGTTCCTTTGCTCAGACCTTTATAATCTTGAGATGCCCTTTCTAGGTTATTTCTGATAGCATCGTTCTCTCCCAAATGAATCACTAGATAGTTATTGGATTGGTTGTTCATTCTGAGAAGTCTCAGGACATTCTCTTGCTCCTGAAAAGCAGCATGTCCTCTGATTATTTATGTCATGTTGACATATGGCTGCCTCAGTAGCCCTTGGCAAGTGTCAACTACAGGTCTTATCCCTTCTTTATGACTGTAATGCTAATGAGAGTTAAAGATTGCTCTTACCCATTAATAGGTCTGCCCATTAAGGGAAGTTTGATTAGGGGAGATTTTTTTTTTGTTGGAAGACTTACACTTTCTCTTAATTTGTAATGAGGCATTGCTTCTCAAGGGTTGTGATGCCCTCTGGCTCTGAAATGTGAATAAATACTCTGAGGTAAGATTTTACTTTGGGGCTTACTCATTGGAAGTGTTTGTTTGGCCAGGTAAAATTCTGGGTAGCCACTAAGGAGCCCCCTGGCTTTGAAAACCCAGATGTTGACGCTTCTCTCTCTGGTAACTATATATGTGTGGTCAGACAGTTGGACCTGTGATGTATGTATTGCTTACAGTTGGAAGCCCTGTCTGTTGGTTGCTCTTTGTTTCTCTGTTTGTATCTTCTCTAAAGTTCAGGGTGCTGACTTTTCCCCCTGAACTAAGTGAATGATATATGTGCTTGATTAAAGAGATTGTTGACCCTTCAAAAGTTGTTTCCCTTTTAGAATAGCAGATCTAAGAACTCATACAGTGGGCCCTACTGTGTATGCTGGGGTCTTTGCTGTTACAATGACCAGTATTTGATCTTATTTCTTTATCGAGCACTCGAAGCTGTTTCCTCTTTGGAGGCTACACTTCTACTTTCTGTAGGAAGAACCTTGAGCCTATTGGGTAGTTCCAAAGTTCAGTTGCCTTTCTTCCCTTCATTTTCTATGTCATTTTCTACTACCTTCCAAACTTCTGACACAGCTTTGTATTCTGTTTTGTTTCCTTGCTTTTTCTACAATTACCTGGGAGGATTAATTTCTAAGGTATATTTGATTTGTGCCCTACTGCTAAAAGTACTATCTGACAAAAATCTCCAGAAAAACAACTTCCTCCAGAGGTGATATTGAAACACACCATCCTTTGTAGGGAAGAAGACAAACTACAGATGTTGAATGTCATTTTCCCTGAGATGTGAATACTATGGTAGCTGGTTTTGCTCAATTACCTTTCTTTGTTACAAGAAAGAATTCTATGGAGTTCTAGGGTATATTGGGAAATGACCGTTGTCAGGAATAAAATAACCTGAAGGAAAAAAAAGAAATACAGCTTTCAGAAACTTCTTTCCTTTTTCCTTTCTTTCCTCTCCTCTTACCGCTTTCTCTGCAATTAGAGGCTGTCTACTTATCTCCCGCTATTTCCCTGTGGAACCATCTATTGTTCTGTTCCCCTGACTAAGTCATGATTTTATAGTAGACTTTCTCTTTTGGGGAAATGTCCTTAATTTAGTGGTAAGGTCCTTCAGGGCACAGAGCAAATCTTATTCTACTTTGGAGTTCTCACAGGCCTAATAGTGTCTTGAAAATTGTAGATATTCAGTGAATGTCTGGTGATAGAGTAAACAGAAGGATTTCAGCTAATAAAACATTCTTTTTTCTTCTTTTTCTGAATGCTAATATATTCATATAAAGAGGGAATAAATCTGAATTAAAAGTTGTTGAGTTACATTTCTAGAACATGGAAACAGGCATTAGAAAGGAGAATAACAGAACATGAAACCCATTTCATTATGCACTGAGCAAGCCACTGATGTGTGGTGGTTAGGTTGATTTATATAATCACAACTTGCCCTGAGTTTTGCTCATTTCTAAAGACACTACTTTATAGCTAAACATAAGGGCACAAGATGAGGGGGCTCCATAAAAATGTTTCCTGAAAATGGATGAAATGACTAGAAAATATTCTCAGTATCCACAAACTTGTTTTTAATACTACATACTCCCAGTCAGGGGCAGCATGCCAGAAAAGTATATACTGCTTTAGTGATTATGGCTGGAAGTTTCCAAAGGTGTACTTCTCACAGAAAACAAGCAAAGTAGAATTCACAGCAGTAAACAATTTAATATATCACTTCATTTCTTCAGTATCGTTACCTTTTAATGTAGCTTTCTTAAGAACCTTCATGGCATAAAGCTGTCCAGCATCTGAGCCCTTGATCTTCCTTACGAGAAACACCTAAGGAGAAAAAAAAAACCCAAACAACTCAATAAAGAAGGTATGCACACACTCGAAAAGAAAGGATAAACTGAAAAACAAACATTCTCCTCCAGTCTAGCAAGAAAGAAAGGACTGGATTTAGTAGCAAATTATTGAGGATTAATGAGAAAAATATTGAGTGATAGTCTAACTGTATCATTGTTTTAAATATAGTGACTCATAATGCCACCTACTGCTTACACACTGTGGTTTTAGCACAGAGCTTAATTTATTTTGATTTTTTAAATTTAAAAACGAATATTGAGTCAGTCGGTCAATGAGTACTTGTATACTACAGTGTGCCAAGCACTCAAAATAAAAGGAAAGGCAAAAAAAACCCACCCTGAAAACAAAAATAGTCCCTGCCCTCACAGAGCTCACAGTCTAATAGGAGACAGTATGCAAACAACTCTATACAAAAAAGATAGATACAGGTTAAACTGGAGTGAAGAAGCAAGAAGGCACTAGGATTAAGAAGGACTGAGAAAGATTTCTTACAAAAGGTGGAACTTCAGCTGAGACTTGAAAGAATCCAGGGACAGAGATGAGGAGGGACATGATTCCAGACATGTGGGGCATCTAATGAAAATGACCAGAGTTTGCAGATGGAGTGTTTTATGCAGGGTCGAAAATGAATGGTTCTGGTGTGACAAAAATCCCGAGAAACAGAGTTTGAGGGTTGGAAGGGACCTCAGTTACCATTTAGTCCCTAGAAAGAATCCTTACCATAACCCACCCAACAAGTGATCATCCAACCCTTTCTTAAAAACTTCCAAGGAAAGGAAGCCCACTCCATCCCGAGGCAGCCCGTTTCACTTTGGGGTAGCTCTTTTTCTTAGGAATTTTTTTCCTATCATTGTCTGAATTTATCTCTTTGGAACTTTTACCTTTTGCTTCTTGTTCTGCTCTGTGGGACCCAGCAGAACAAATCTAATCTCTTTTCTACATTAGAACCCTTCAAATACTTGAAGACAGCCATCATGTAATGGCTAAATAAAGCATAGGATATGAATGGAATGGAATACTGTTGTGCCATAAGAAATGATGAAAGGGATAGCTTTAGAGAAACCTTAGAAGCCTTAAACTTTGAAATAAGCAGATTCAGGAAAACAATTTAAATGATAAGAACCTTATAAAAATGAACAACTTTTAAAAACTTAAGAATTCTGATCAATGAAATGACCCATCATGATTACAGGTGACTGATGATGAAGAATAGTGTCCACCTCTTCAGAGTGCTAATATGCACAAAGAATTTGAACATAGCTAATATGGGAATTCATCATTCTTAATTATACATATGTTACAAGGCCTTTATTTTTCTTTTCTTTTAGTGGTTGGGAGAGAAAACAAAAGGTTGTTAATGAAAAATTCAGGGGAGTGTTAGTGATGCAAAAAATGAAGAAAGAAAATCTTACCAATGAGATGTTTGAAAAAACATATAAAAGAGAATCTGAAAATGTGCAGGAAGGGACACTGACAATCAGGTCATTGGTGGTACTACCGTGTTATATTTATATATAATTAAACTTTGCAATCCCTTTTTGTCTCCTATAGTGTCTTTTTTTTAACCTTGTATATGAAAATGTTCAGATTTGTTTATATTTCTAAAGTTAATAATAAAAAAGACATTCTTTTTAAAACAAGTGGGGCCTTCCGTGCAAAACTTGAAAAGCATAAAAGGGCAATAAAAACCATAATCCCACAAATGGACCTGAAAGTAATAACATTCTTTCACATTATTAGGCCTATGGTCTATCACCACCCATTCATGTTATATATTGGATTTCTTTCTTCTCTTGCCTCTTCTCTCTTATTTGTATAATTTGGAAATAAAACCCAGTGATGTTTTGAAACATCACTGAGCAATTTTAGTAAAAATAGCCATTCAATCTTTAGCACCTAATAAAGGCAACTTTTGATAGACCTGCACATTTCAATACTAGAGTTGTCCTTTCAGTAACTCAGAATGCCACAATACAAGGGAATTAGTCAATTAGTGAAATGTACAATATTAAGCAGTCAAGATTATATGCTATATCATCTTAAAATGCACCATACACTGAAATGTATAATTAAAATAAGCAAAATTACCAACTACAAAATTACACAAGTCTAGCTACTCTTTAACTATTTCTCAGTAATGGGAAACTGCTGTTGATCTGTGGTCTGCTCCAAAACCAATGAGTCAAATGGGAATCCTATGTTGTTTTAGAAGACATTAACATAATTACCATCTCCTCTAAAAGAGATCAGCTTAGAGAAAGCAAACCTTCATATTGCACTAATTAAGCAGAATGAGGAAACTGGTTGTGATCTGCCTTCCCTCAGAATAGAAAATATTTCCTGCATATATATATATATATGTATATATATACATGTATATATATACATATATATATATATATATATATATATATATATGTTATTTGAAGGGCACTAAAAGACTACCTGACCCCCAAATATTCCTCAACTGAAGTACTACCATTAAAGGTCACTCTCATAAGAATACGGGTCTTTTCCCAACCGATAAATACTTAAAAGATATGAACAGGCAATTTTTAGATAAAGAAATCAAAACAATTTTCATCATATGAAAAAGTATTCTAAATCACTATTGATTAGAGAAATGCAAATTAAAGTGTTCTTGAGATATCATTTTATATCTATTAGATTGGCCAAAATGATTAATTGGAGGGGATGCAGAAACATTGGGACACTAATTCATTGTTGGTAGAATTGTGAACTGATCCAAATATTTTAGAGAGCAATCTGGAAATATACCCAAAGAGTTATTTAAACTGCTTATATCCTTTGACCCAACAATACCACTACTAGATCTATTTCCAAAGATGATTAGGGAAAAAGGAAAAGAATCTATATGTTCTAAAATATTTATAGCAGCTCTCTTTGTGGTGTCAAGGAACTTGAAACTGAGGGGGAAGTCCATTCACTGGGGAATGGTTGAACAAGTTCTGGTATATGATTGTGATAGAATACTGAAGTGCTATTAAAAAAATGAACTGGCTGATTTTAGAGAAACATGGATAGACTTGCATGAAATAATGATGAGTAAAATGAGCAGACCCAAGAGAACACTGTATAAAGTAAGAGAAATATTGTTTTAAGAACAATTTAATGTAAATCATTTCATATTATAAACGACCAATTAACTACAAAGGGCATCTGAAGGAAGACATTATCTACATCCAGAGAAAGAACTGATAAATAGATGTATAGAATGATTATATATGTGTGTACAAAGACACACATATTTGTGTCTAATGGTAGCCATCTCTAGGGCAGGGAGGGGGAGGAGGAAGAAAAAAGGAAAAGAAAAAAATGTACATGATAATTTTATTATGTATTTTAAAGGAATAGGAAGGTGTACATAATTGATTTGCAGTTTCATCTTTTTAAAAATATACTGTTATTTAAATACTTGTTTTATTACATAAGTTAAAAATGAAATAAATGGAAATTTAAAAAATTATTCTATCTTTTTAAGAGTTGTTCCTTCCATCCTTGTTTAAAAGCAAATATGTAGAGGAAAGGACAGTGGATCTGGAGGAGGGAATATCTTCTTGGATTATTCTGGATCACCTGATCTCTCTGTCCTCTAAACTCCCACAGGACTTATTATTTGGGCAATTCATTTTTGTATTTAATCACATAATACCTTTGTATACTAGGATACAACAGAAGGAGCAATGGTTTTGACACTGGTCCTCCCAGAACCTATAGATTCAAATACTAACTTTTGTCTCTTACTATCTACGTAGCTTAACATAAATGGTCTAAGCTTTTTGAGTTCTACTTCTATATTCTATAAAATGGGTTATTAATGATTATATTATCTGCTTAATACACTGTCAGAAAAGGACTTTGTAAATTTTAACCTTTGTTAAAAACCTTAACTTTATAAACTTATGCCCTATAAACCACTTCATTGTCATTACTTCATGTATGGATGTTCTGTCTTTTTAACTAGGTTAGCTCTTTGAGGACGGAGGCAGAACTTCTCTTTTAATTCCCACAGTGTCTAGCATGGTTCTTCCATAATGGACCCTCCATAAATGTCAGTTGAATTAACTCTGTGCTGTTTCTAATCTGGCCATGCATAGCTATGTTCTGCCTCCTAATGTTTTCACCAACTCATATCCTGTTCCTTTCTGACTTGGGCTCCAGAGATTGGCAAGAGTATAAATGCTTAAGACAAAAAGAAAGTCATTGATTTGGGACCAAGTGTTTAAAAAAAAATACAGCTTTCAGAGAACAGAGACACACAGTAATACAAATAAAAACAGAAAAATCCAGAAAGGATACAACTGTAACCCAAAGAAAGTAGTGCTAACAATAATAGTAGCTCATGATTTTGTAGGGCAGGTAGGTGGCACAGTGGACAGAGTGCTGGACCTGAGGCAGGAAGGCAGGAAGACCTGAGTTCAGATGTGACCTCGAACACTAGCTGTGTGACCCTGGGCAAGTCACTTAACCCTACTTGTCTAAGTTTTCTCATTTGTCAAATGAGCTGGAGAAGGAAATGGCAAACCACTCCAGTATCTTTGCCAAAAAGAGGTCATGGAGAGTTGGATACTACTGAGAAACTTGCAACATTTATGGAGCACTTTAAAGTTTACAAAGCATTTTACACACCTTATTTCATTTAATCCTCATAACAACCCTGGGAGGTAGGTGCTACTATTTTTCCTATTTTACAAATAACTTGCTTAGGATCCTGTATCTGAAACAGGATTTGAACTCAGGTCTTTGCAGATCACACAGGATTAAAATTACAAGTGTGCCTCAGTTTACACAATAATTATAGCTAGTCATATACAGTACATATATTTTGACTTGAAACTGTCATCATTATCGTTACTGTGGTTCAGACCTGTGAGTTCATCAGTGTAGGAAGTTTCTTGCCTAGTAAACTCCCCAAAGTGAAACATAGAAGCAACTCATTTGTAATGTATAACCTAGAGAATTGCCTCAGGCACAGAAATATAGAGTGATTCACCAGTGGTCACATAGCTGGAGTACAAGGGAGGGAAGACTTGAACCCAGGTCTTGATTCAAGGCAAGTCCTCTGTTCACTAGCTTATGCTGTTTCTCAAAATGGAGCATCTCTTCCCTTTAACTTACATTGAACATACAGGGACACTTTAAAAACATTTCTAACTAATGGTTACTAGGAAATTTCTCTTCCCCAAACTTTCTTTTCTGTTCAGCTCTATGTTAAATAGTGAATGACTAAAAAAACAACAAATGAACAGAAAGATCCTTCCACATATAATTCACATTAATTAAATTCAACAAGGATTTAAGTACCAATTATGTACTAGGTTTGTGAGGAATGCAAAACAAAAACTCAGAATTGCCTCTGTCTCAAAGAGTTTATCTGCTACTAAAGTGAAACAACACACTGATAAATAAACATGCCATATAAGCAAAAATAAATATGTAGAATTGAGGAGAGAGAGCATTAACAACTGAATTCAATCAAGAAAGACCTCTAACTGGAGCTTTGAAAGGAACTAGAGGTTTGGGGTAAGCTAGGTGGCTCAGTGGATAGAGTGCTGGGCCTGGAGTCAGGAAGATCTAAGTTCAAATCCAGCCTCAGATACTTACTAGCTGTGTTACCTTGGGCAAGTCATTTAACCTCTATTCACCTTAATCCGCTGGAAAAAGAAATGGCAAACTACTCCAGTATCTTTGCCAAGAAAACCCCATGGACAGTACAGCCCACAGAATCACCAAGAGTCAGACGTGACTGAATAACAAGAAGAAAGAAAAGAAGAAAGAGAATAAGAGAAAATGGGACAGAGTATGCAAGAGTTGGAACGTTCTGTACAGAGAACAGAAAATATTTCAGTTTGGCTGGAGCCTGCATACATGAAAAAGAGGAATGTACAGGTAGAAACCATATCGTGAAGGGTTTTAAATGCCAAAAGACATGTGTTTTGTATTTGATCCTAGATTCTTGAGCAGAAGAATTTACTGATCAGACTTGTGCTTTATGAATATTATTTTGACAGTCTTGTGGAGCATGGTTTGAAGGGCAGAGAGGCTGTACACAGGGAGACCAATTAAGGGGCTATTGTAAGAGATCAGGCAAGTGGTGACCAGAACCTAAATTAAGTTGATGGCCATGTGATGGAAGAGAAATGAATAGAAGTTAGTGATGTTGTGGAAGAGAACTCAATTAAGATAACTTGAATTTGGTTTATGGCAAATAATATTTTTTTCTTGATTTAACCATCATGAATAATTTAAGTTTGGGATTTTTAAATGTTGGTTTTCTTAAAGTAAGGCACATACTCATTGTGAGTAACAAAACTACATCCCTATTCTTCAGTTTAGTGTCATCAATCTGTATGCTACTCTGCCTAACTACAGGCCTCCACTAGAATGTGGAGTTTAGGGTTTAATTAAATATCACTACTATCCTTGCCTTAATAGAGTCTGTTAAAAAATAACCAAAGATAAATATATATGTCTTTATGTATATATGTACACATATATTTGATACTATATTATAATTGAATATATATATGTGCGTGTGTGTGTGTGTGTCTGTGTATAGGTCTGTGTGAGTATATGTGTGTGTATATACACAAATGTAAATTATCAAGCATTTAGTGTCCCTCCATTTCTCACCCAGGGGAAAAAAATCAAAGCCCTTGTAACAAAACATACATAGTCAAACAAAACAAATTCTTGCATTAGTCATGTCCAAAAATAGCTGTCTCTTTCTGCCTCTTGAATCTAATGTGTTTCTATTAGGTAGTGGGTAGTCTCCTTCATCACTGGTCCCCTGAAATCCTGGTTAGTTATCATGTTGACTGGTGTTTTTAAGTATTTCATAAATCTTCATTCTTTTACAATACTGTAGATGTTGCAATTTTAAAAAAGTAATTACCTTTAAGAGTGAAATTATACTTTATGCTATGGAATAGATAGGAGAAGAATGGGAGTATCTTTTTCTCTCCCTTCATTCTTACTGTCCTAGCTACCTAAGCAGCAATAGTTTCAAGGGCATTTTTTATTCAATCAAGTGGAAATTATCCTCTCGAGACTTAGTCCTATATTTACTCTGCACAGAAAACATCTCTGCAATCTCTTCTTACGTCAGACACTAAATAGGATTCAACCTTGAGATAAAGGCAACCTCTCTAACAGTACAAGGATCATTCAGTGACTGGGCTAATAGAACCAAACCTATCAAAACATTTCATTGTCCTCATCCAGGAGATAGTCTGTAGATGTCTGGACCACCGAGTGCTGATTGCTCCGTCGATAAGATGCTCTGAGCATATTTAATAGGTTGTGTTCATTTTCTTTTCAACCACTAGGCCAAGGGAGGCGTCATTGTAAGGTATGACACAACAGATATCGAAGGACAAAGTATAAGTGCTTACTCATCCCAACAGCTCCATACTGTTTCATTTATTGTTCTCAGAAAAAATCATTTTACCTTTCTTTTATGACATCATCTGAAAATGGCAGAGAAAGCTGCAATCAGTTTGTGGTGTTACCTCAAACATGGTAAGCCCTCTATTTTCTCTGAAAGGGCTGTATGTCTGAAAGGAGGATCATTTTAAAAGACTATTTTCATCTACTCATTTCCATAAATATAGTTCAAATAAATAAATATTCCACATCCTATCAGAAAAAAAGATTTCTCCTCCCCACCTTTGACTGTTGATGAATTATTCCTGCCACTTCAATTTTGAAGGAAGGACCGGACCAGCCATTTTTCATTCTCCAGACTTTGCCACCGTGCACTCATGAGTGTATTTCTGATCCCCTTTTGATCTCCCTTTTATGTGTTATCCTCCCCCACTAAAATGTAAACTCCTTGAGGCTAAGGAAGGTCTTTCTTTTTGCTTGTATTTGTATCGTTGGTGTTTATTTAGCACACAGTATCTGAAATATAGTATTTAACAGATGTTTGTTGTTGTAGGGAAAGAAAAATCCATGCTGCTGAGTAAATGTGCCAGAAAATACAACTATGGTACTCGAAAGAGATTAGACAAAATAGTAACATAACCTCCATTCTATAATTCAAACAACAGGAACCAGCTCTGGTTTTGTCACATCAGAGTTCTATGAAGAAAGACACATATTTAAGAACAGCAACTTCGCCAAGTCAATAATTGCCTTACTGTACGTGAGATAGTGAACTCTAAGATATGTAGTTTATTTAAGGTCCACATGTCCCAGAAATCCATTTGTTGCCAGCTGTCAATCTGACAGAAGGCTACAAAGGATATATACCCAGGATCTACACAGAGCAACGACACATGAATAGGTCTCTGGGGACATTTTAGATGTTCCATGGCCCCACCTGTCACCATAATTGAAAAGCATTTACTGAGAGTCTACTGAGTATGGACATGGCAGTATTCTAGACACCTGTTGTGGTTTTTTTTCTCAGTTCCTGACAGGAAATAACCTTCACAGCTGCACAGTACACAAGGCTGCCTGAACTTTAGAATGCTACTTCATCAAGAAAGGCCACTTATGTAACCAAAGCCTGTGAACACTTGTGGCTATACTGACTCTCCCAAGGACACTGGTTCATTTTACTAATATGTCTTTATAATAAGACAAAATCCTGGGAGCAAGTACCGAAGGACAAAAAGCCTGGCATCGGTTTACACTAGATCAATACAGAGTAAAGAAGGAAAAGGACTGCTTCTAGACCATCCATCCAGAGTTTAGTAATTAGATATAGAAGGAGTCTTATCCTAACTTCAAAGGGTTCGTTAGATTATAATTTCAGGCAAATAATTGCAGTGTCAATGATATCTCAATCACGATAAATCACAACAGTAATTCTGTTGTGTTCTGGAGAACGGCAGGTAACACAGCCGAGGAACACACAGTATGACTGATTTCAGAGTAGGTCAAAATCATATGGTTCCAATATTTAAATCTCACCATCAAATGCCATTTTCTCTCTAGTACTGGTCTCTTTTGGTCTACTTTAGAAAAGGCTTTACATTAATTTCATTTTTTAAAATAAATGACTAAAGAATACCCCCCCCCCAAAAAAAACACCCCAAAACAAAACAACACCTGCTGGTTTACTTTTTCTTGTCTTTGTAAATGATAAAATGACTAGAGGTGATGCCAAATCTGTACAAATACCCTCACCTTTCCCTAGTTATTAACTAGGTTGATGGTCACCGTACAAATAATCTAGTCACCATAATAAGTACTCTTGGTATACAACTTCAGGACCCTGGCCAACTCACAGGCTTATCCTGGGGATACAGATGGTCATCAAAGTAGACCAAAGAAAATAGTGCAACTTTTGTTCTACCTAGGTAATCTGTTTGGGGAAGTTTTATAGGAGGGGATGAAATCCAGAGAGATAAGAAAAGTCTAAAGCCTTCTAGGGGTTCTGATTAATTACAAGCAATTTCTAGGTGAGTTGGGCTGAACCAGTATCCAGATATGGTCAGTTTATACCAAACAGAAATTTCTCATGCTTTCAGGGGACTCAAGACAGTTTATAAGACTTGTGGGTCACTGCTTATTTTTCCTTTTCTGTTCCTCCAAAGTATAGAAGATGAGAGTGGGAATAAGGGATACAGAATCATGCGAAGGAAGGTAACCACTATGTCAAAGGACCTCAAGTTCATGCAATCTGAGAATTGTTTAAATGAATTGCAGATGTTTAGTTTGAGAAATGAAAACTTTGGGAAATCATGATAACTATCTTTAAGTATTTAAAGAGCTATCATATGGAAATAAGATTACACATTTTTTTGCTTGGCTCTGAAGGCAGATGTAGGAGCAATGAGACCGATGGATGTGGAGTCAAAGGACATAAACTCTGGGGCTTATCTACATGACTTAGTGCATATTATCTAACCTTCCTGGGTTTCAATTTTCTCATCTATAAAAAGGATAAAACTGGACCAGACAGTCTCAGATGTTCCTTGAAACTCTAACTTAAAGAGGCAAATTTAGGCTTGAGTCAAGTCTAAATTCCTAAGGAATTACTTCCTAACAATTAGAGTTATACAAAGTTGAAATGGTCTGACTCTGGGAATGATGGATACATGCTTGCTGGCACTCTTCCAGCAAAGGTTGGATGACTATTTGCGTGTGTTTTATTTAGGATTCTAAGGTATGGGTTGAACAGGAGAGTCATTGATGTTCGTTTCAAATAAAAAATGATAACCTTCACTCACCTCTTTGTTTTTACAACTCAAAAACCCTTGGGAAAAACTGAAACCTCTGACCAGAAAAAGGGAAGAAAAAGAGAAAAAAAATCATTTGCGTAAAACAGTGGATATATCTACTAAAGGTATCATCAGCATAGGGCATAGATGTCAGAAATGATGAGGTTTTCAGGAAGAAGAAAAGCAGTTATTTTGTGAATTCCTCCCTGTTTTTCATCAGTTCATCCTGAATTTAAGAATCTCAACAAATCCTGAAATAAAGCATGTGTTATATGGAATAAGATTGTCTTTCAAAAGTTTCCCTCCCTTTAATATCAGTTAGAAGAATATGATAATATGGAATCCTTTTGGGGGATTATAAAGACAAATCAAAACAAACCCCTCTTTTATGTGTGTAGACATTAGCTTTATATATATAGACTCCCAACAATATCCATTTAACATGTGTTTACTAACAGTAGCAACCATAAGAACCATACAGTATTTCCATTATGTCCTTGTGGAACCTCCTCAGCTTTATAGACAATCTCTGCACTATCTAAGACTTCTTTAACTTACCTTTCCATAGGAACCTTGCCCTAAAACTTTCAGAAGCTCAAATTGGGAAGGGTCTGCCTTTTCAAATCCTTCTTTTACATGATGACTGATGTCAATTTCCTTCACGATGCCTTCTTCCTGCAAGCAAGAAGAGGAATATGTATTATAAATAACATAAACTAATTTTATTATGATTTTAGTGCAACATATTACATTCAAGAGGAAGCAAGGAAAAACAAATTCTTTCCTTACCAAAGACACAGAATTTGCTGGTCGGAAAAGACAATGAATCTTAACCTTAAAATTTAGAAGCAAGTTATTACTGATATGAATTGATCACCTCAGTTTTTATCAGATACCTAATCTCTTAAATTTCTTATATGCCCCCCACCTGTATGTTTTCTCCTCATTATAGCTGCTAATATATTCTAAAACTTTCCTCTGTCATTTTGAAAATTGCCATCATCAATGCTCTACTTGACAGGAAAAACACATCATGAACTATATACCTTTCAGACTTTCCTTCCTAAAAATCTTTATTTTATTAAAAAAAACATTTATTGAGCCATTTCTATGTGGGCAACACCCACTGCGAAGAGAGCAGCACTCTCTTAAGTGATACCTAAAATGCTTTAAAAAACAAGTTCTCATAATATTTTTACTTACTCTAGTCATCTTCCATTTTAAAAGAAAATATTGTACATACACAAATATGTTTGTGGTCTGTCTGTCTATCTATCATCTGTCTGCCTGTATACCGAGCCCCTCGATCTAGATGAGCACCTCTAGATCCCTTCCTTTTTCATAGTGACAGTGGTACAGTAAGTAGTAGAAAAGGGACAGATGGTACTAAGAAGCACTCAGTTTTTAAACTGTCTATAAGCATTAATTTAATTTTTAGTACTCTAAAAATAATCATTTCTGAATAACTAATGAATTTATACACTATTAAAGTTACTAAATCACATCAGTACCAATATTCTTATGAAAAATTAAACAAAAATATAAAGAAGTTAGAGCCAAATGGGAGGATGATGGCTCCCAACTTCTGCTCTGAAAGGAGTTGGTATAATTGGTTCCACTGTGCTCTCAATCACAATAAAGCACAGATTCATGGGTCACTAGGTCATTTCACTCTGTAGTACTCCTGATGAATGCAAGTAAAAAGACTACCATGGAGATAATTGTAGCTTATGTGGCAACATCTGTCACAGACTGAAATGAAAAACTATGAAGAATTTGATAATATACTCCAAATCAAATTAGCATAGTTCTTGATATTCTTTGCCTTTAATTTTAGCACAGTGCCTGATACATAGCAAATGCTTAATAAATACTTGTTTCTTTCCTCATTCCTTTAATGTTAAGGTGGGAAGAAAGGAGAACAGCAAAAAAGGGGGGGTATGCTGGAAAATAGAAATGAAGGGATCCAAAGGTTTGCAGATTAACCATAATAAAGACATATTATATATCTTATATACCATAAATGCTTTTCAAGAAGAACATTTTCCAAAATTTCCAAAGAGCAATGGTTAGATCCATGATGAGCATAAATAGACTGCAACACACGATTATTTTTCAGTCATTTCAATCATGTTCAACTCTTTGTGACCCCATTTGGGGTATCCTTGGCAGAGATGCCAGAGTGGTTTGCCATTTTCTTCTCCAACTTATTTTATAAATGAGGAAACTGAGGCAAACAGGGTTAAGTGACTTGCCCAGGGTCATATAATAAGTGTTGGAAGTTAGATTTGAACTTAGGCCTCCAGGTCTAGCACTCTATCCATTGTACCACCTAGTTGTCTTTGCAACATATTACCAATAATAATGTGAACATAAGAAACAGTGTAAAACATCAAAGAAACGGGTGACTGGAAAAAAAGGTGGCCCAGCCATGAAATGAAGGTGAAAGATAATAGGTGAGTAACTCAGGTTTTTATTCACAAAATATAAAGAGACCTTGAAGAAGACTTCCTGAATGTTGGGTAGATCCTCTATGGTGAATGTCTGTCAAATCACAGACAATAATTATGCAAAAAGAAAAAGTATATCTGAGTTGCAAGTCACATTAGTAAGAAAAGAACTATGCACACTGATGCAGGGACTTCAAAGAACTTCAAAGACTTGAGGTGTCAAGTATGTAGCTAACCTTCAACATTCCCCAGTAAACCCCTTCCAGATTAAAATCTTATTGGGAAATATTTAACAAAATAAATAAAAATAAAATAGAACATAAATAATGTTAATATATAATTTTCTATGTCAACATATGGCCTGCAGGGGACCATATGTATGCTTTTAGAGTCTTCATTTCTATTTCAGTTTGACACTATGAATCTAGTCTACCCTAGCAAAAATCCTCTGTGGCAGCAGCTGACTTTAATCTACTTCTTGATAATTTTCAAAGTACATTGTTACATTATTTCATTTGGTGCTTTATACAATATTCCTAACAAGTGGTCAAATCATTTCTACTTTAAGACCTCTAGTGAAAAGTAACCCTCCCCAGAGAAACCATTATAGGTTTGGACAGCTCTCACTATTAGGAAACATCTTCTTTACATTGAACTGAAATTTACCCCACTTCAAAATCTACCCATTGCTCATTCTCTCTTCTGGGGCCAAGCAAAAAAGTCTAATTTTACTTTACCAAGAAAATTTTCTCTAAGTATCTGAAGACAACTATCATGTCTCCTTTTAACTGCCACTTCTTCAAAGTTATGCATCTCTATTTCCCTTAACCAATCCTCCAATGACATTTTTTCTAGTTTCTACACCATGCTAGTGGACTTCCTCTTAGCATACTCATATTTGCTATTTGTTTTTTCTAAAATATATTACCCAGAATTTCACATAGTATTCCAGATGTTTTCCTAACAGAAAAGAGTACAGTGGGATCATTACCTCCCTAGTTCTAAATGCTTGTTATTTCAACCAAAGTATATTAACTCTCCCAATTGGGGAATAAGCCAGTCAGAGGTTTTATGAGTATGCTATCTACAATGTGCTCACAAAGGAAACTCAATTAAATCAGTCTCCAGGTTGTTTAGAAGAGGATGCCTGTAGCCTGAGGAACTTTGCTTTCCTAATTGAAAAGCTTATACCATTGCTAAAGATTAAAAAAATCAATATCGAGATAGGATGAATCCCCAATTTAGTAACTTCTGAGAATTCATTTTTCTTTTCTTCTCATCCTTACTTCTTAACTAAGAAGAAAGCTTCTGCTATTTAAGGCAACAAAAAAAAATAACTCTGCCAAATCACACTATAGACTCATAATGAGATGGTAGCCAACTAAAGTTCCCAGATCTTTTTCACAGTAACTGAAGTCGTCATGCCTCTTTCATCCTATAAATCAGCATCTGATTTCTT
Organism: Potorous gilbertii; assembly: GCA_028658325.1. Lineage (NCBI taxonomy): Eukaryota > Metazoa > Chordata > Mammalia > Diprotodontia > Potoroidae > Potorous > Potorous gilbertii. Next base: position 447,561,080 of record CM053770.1, read on the forward strand.
AAAACATATGTGTAGGACTTAATAGTTATTCCTATTACTTTTATTTTATTTGATTTCCTACTGAGTACTTAAAATTTTTTATAGTGATTGGATAAGAAAAGAGATTCGTGGAGACATCTAAGGCAAATCCCAAATAACATATAAGTTCTGGTTTGAGGTTATCTCCTACAAATAATAGCATAGCTAGAAGTTTGAAGCCCCCCAACAAAGATTCAAAACTAGTTTTTTTCATTATCAGTGAAATCCAGGGGCTGTTTTGGTGAAGTTTATAAATAATTTGGAGTGAGACTGTGGGAATGGGAGAAGCTAGTTGCCTAAAATTTCTCCTTTTTCTTAACTCTTGCTTGTTCTACATTGATATTCATAAGAAAAGTTCCAAAAACAATCTTATGAATAAACTTTCCTCAACAAGCTGTGGTTGACTATTGTTGAAAAAAAAAAGGTACTTCAAAAAAGGTTAAGAAGTTTTGCTTAAGAAGCATTATGAAGGGTATTTTATTTGTATAAAGTGTTTAAATTTGTAAATAACACTTTTTCGTAATAAAATTTGCCAGGCTTTGTGAAAGATAACTTGCAAAGTCATTCACCAAGTGCACTTAAGTAGCTTGATTGAAATCTGCTGAAAACCCTGACATCACTCCCACAGAGAGATTGTTTGGAGTAACAAGCCCAAGTTTCACTTGAGTGAAGCAATGCCTAGAGTACAGCAAAACTTGCTGAGTAAGAGACAGAAGAGTTACTCTAGGCAAAAGCCCAATAGAGAGGCTTACTTTGATATCACTGAAAGCATCAGGGAAATGATAGAAATGATAGAAAAACAGAATAATAACCTCCTTCTTGGTCTCCCTTACTGCCTCTCATTTCCTCTCTCTCCAGTCCATCCTCTGCACAATGGCCAAATTGATGTTCCCAAAGCATAGACCTGATCCATACATGCCATTATTCCACTTAAGTGCATCCCAGTTCTCTCAAGAGTAAATGCAAACTCTTCTGTTTGACATTTAGAGCCCTTTAAAATCTGGCTTCCACCTACCTTTCCAAATTGACTTTACACTATGCCTCTCCCCACACTACAGTTTACCCTTCAACATCATGCGGTTTAGGGGTACAGTGCCGTGCAATCTGGAAAATCTGTATAAAATGTTTTGGCCCTCCCTTCATACCAGAAAAGTCAGAATTTTTTCTTTTTCCTTTATGAGGTGTTTACCATACACCTTATTGAAAAATCTGGATTAAGTATTTGGTGAATTTAAACTTTAAAATAAAAATAGAAATCTATAGTATTAAAAGATAATATATGTTGATACTATAAAATACTATCCATATACTTTTATGCATTTCTGAGTTTCTAAACTTTTCTGTATCATCTGGTGGTCTTCGTGCATTATCTTTGGCTTCAGCAAAACTCCCCCCAAATTTCCATATAATTTCTTACGCTAACCTATGATATTTCAAAACTGCAATGGGAAAAGTCATCACGTGGAAGGGACCAGATTATCTTACTTGCTCTTCCCCATGAATGCTGCCCTCCCTCCTCACTTTCACAACTCTAACCAAAATTTAGCCCAAATACCACTTCCTGAGGTAGACCCTTAGTGATTCCCTCTCTTAGCTCTTGGTTCTCCCCCACCAATCACTTGGTATTTACTTACGTGTGCTGACCTTATTGTTGTATGCCTGTGAAACATGGACAGCCTACCAGTGCCATGCCAGAAAACTGAATTGCTTCCATTTGAACTGTCTTAGGAAGATTCTGAAGATCACCTGGCAGGATAAGCTACCAGACACTGAGGTCTTTGCTCAAACTAAATTGCCAAGCATTCAAACTATGCTTCAGAGAGTGCAACTCCGATGGGCTGGCCATGTTGTTCAAATGCAAAATGTACACTTGCCAAAAAGACTATTTTATGGAGAACTTGCATGGGGTAGGCGATCATATGGTGGTCAGAGGAGGCTACACAAGAACACTTTTTGGGTCTCTCTCAAGAACTTTGGATTTGACTGTGTGACATGGGAGACACTGGCACAAGACCATTCAGCATGGCGTGTCCACATCAGAAAGGGTGCATAGAGCACACTCTATGAGCAAAGCAGAATTGAAACAGCACAAAGGAAATGTAGGATGCGCACATTTGGAATATCCACCCCAAATATTCAGGCGGACTACCTGTGCCCAATCTGTAGTAGAGCATTCCGAGCTCCTATTGTCTGATCAGTCACAGAAGGACACACTGAAACTTGACTTTATCATGGTGACGTCATTTTGGTCCTCTTTGAGAATGAAGGACAACAACCATACCTATTCTTTTGTCTTCCATAGGATACGCAATCCTTGACTTAAGGAATTAGATCCTTTTTTTTCTTTTTGGTCTATATTCTCCAGTGCTTACAAGTGCTAGCCACAGAGTAGTCCCTTAAGAAAGTGCTTATTTAGTTGATCGTAACATGGATCAGTAGCTTATAGTAAGGAACAAAATGTAAGTTTCTTTTCAGTTCTAAAAATCACAAGTTATATTTTCCTACCTCAAAGTATATAATAGAATTATAGAGCCATTATAATTATGAAACTTGAGGCTTTTACATTTGGAAAAGAAAATAGATAGGAATTTTTGTTTCATTTTCCTCTTTTTAATGAAAATTATAGGGTTTTTAGAAAATAGTCTAAGAAGTAATTGTGAAGGCAAATAACGAATAACAATTCTTATGCATCATATATTTTTGCAATAAATATTTTACCATGTTTATGATAGAATTCTCACATTTTAAGGCTTTTTTTTTCTCCTCAGGCTTTCTGAATTTACTTGAACAGTTATATCTTACAGCTAGGGGCTATTTGCTCCTGATTGTCAGTCAGTTTCCCAATGGGGAGAGGCAGTCAGAGATCAGAAGGGTTTTGTGTGTGCTATCTACAAGGTGGCCTATAGAGGAAACTTGATTAAATCAGTATCCAAGTTGTTTAGAAGCAGAGGATGCTGACCAAGGAACCTAGCTTTCCTGCTGGAAAAATTTATTCCAGTGCTAAAGGTAAAAAAAAAATCAATATCACAATGGGATAAATCTTTAACAAATCATGCTATGTATTTTTTTCTTTCCACTCTTCCTTGCTTCTTCAATATTGGAACCTCTATTATTTAAACCTCTGTTATTAAACTAAGCAAAACCATAATACAAAATGCCTTTTCTCTGCTAATGCAATAATATACTTCAATAGACCCATTAAAGTACTCTATTGATGGTATTTCTTGTGTATAAATAATACAGAATCAAAAGTTTCTTCAGGGATGCAGTTGTATAGAGAATGGATAATGACTCAAATTTATTCATATATTGTTGAAAATGTCCTAGTATGATGATTCATCATATCTCACATTTATGAGTCTACAGCAGGTAGCAATATGGGGAGTAGTCTGGGGAGCAGGGTGCTATGGGAGAGAAGAATTGAAGGTTCTCTTTTAAGGGGAACTTCTCCCCACCAAGGTCCCCTCCAATTTGAAAGTTCCATGACTTCATGATTCTGCAACACTCACAGAACCACCAAGAGAAGTACAAGTTAGCAAGGGAAGCAGCCAGATGGAACAACGAACAGATTGCCCTGCCAGAATCAGGAAAACTCAATTTCAGATACGGCCTCATACGCTTGCTAGCTGTGTAATCCTGGGCAAGTCACTTAACCTCAGGTTCCTCAGCTGTAAAGTGGAGGAACACTGCCCGAAGCTGTGGTGAGGGTCAAAGGAGATAATATTTTTAAAGTACAGTGCCAAATAATTGCTCATATTTATATAGTGCTATGGGCCAAGTACTATGCTAAGTGTTCTACAATTATAATCTCCTTTGATTTCCACACAACCCTGAGAAGTAGGTGCTAGCATTAACCCCATTTTACAGATGAGGCAACTAAAGTATTTAGGCTTTAAGTGATTTGGTCAGGGTCACACAGCCAGCAAGTGTCTGAGGCTGGATTTGAATGCAGGTCTTCCTGACTCCAAGTCTAGCTCTCTATCCACTGTGACACCTAGTTGCCCCTACATAGTGGCAATTTCCTTCCTTCCTTCCTCACTCTGCTTCCTTCCTTCCTTCCTTCCTTCCTTCCTTCCTTCCTTCCTTCCTTCCTCCCTCCCTCCCTCCCTCCCTCCCTCTAACTGTGAGATGGGTGCTTTTTGTTTTTCAGAAGGGCTGAAGAGTGTCAGAAAATGATCTTGGCCACACACTATTTTGTCCTTAGGCCTCTGTTTAAATGTAGGCTGCAGCTTTTGACTATGGAGACCTTCACAAACGTTTCACTTGTTACTTTACTGCTCTAATAAGCACAAATTTTAGTTTGACTTGACCTTTTTGCTTGTGAAAGAAAATGTAAGCATCTGTGTTAGTATCCCACTGATAGGGATTTTCAAATTTTTAGGTGTATTCAAAGACACTCAAGCTGTGCCCTTACAATTTTTAATTATAGGTTAGGTACAAAGTTTTCATCACTATTCACATTTTAATACCAGTGCATATTCTTACCTTTAAGGTATTCAGTTAAAGGAATGTAACCCCTGTCTCAAGGGCCATTGAAAGGGGATTCTCTCCTTATTGGCAGCCAGTGAATGTCCTGCCCTGCTTGAGGGAGAGGGCTAAGTTGGTGAGGACAGGAGAGTTTCAGCCCTTTTCAAGCTTTGTTGCTCTGGGTGCTTCTGGCTTCAAGAGGGAAAATGAAAAAGCCAAACCCTCCTCAAGTTGTTGAAGAAAAAGACTTTGGAAAGACATAAGAGGATCTGGCAATGTCTATGGTGTCCCTGTTCCCAGCTTGCTACACTAGAGACGCTGAATATCTCACACTGAGTGAGATCAACGACACCTTCTCTCGGTTGGGTTGAATTACCTCACTCCCAACTTATTTTTTGGTACATTTGATATATTCTCCTATGTATACCTTCTCTGATTTCTGTTTTGCTACCGACTTGGATAAATAAATTTTCTTTGCTGTTTATTCTGTGTGTTTACTGTAGAACTGGTATACGGAAGGAAAGAGGTCAAACCTTGGATAGAAAGGTAATGGCAAAGCAACCGGAAATTAGATTGAACTTGAGCATATCACCTAGATAAACAATATTTAAGTGAGCAGATTGGTAAAATTCTAGCCTGGTACCCTCTTTCTCTGAGGGAGGCAGAGTGACCTCTGGCTCCAACCTCCTACTTCTCCTCCTGGCAGTAAAGAAAACCTTCCTTGCACAAGGGTCAAGGGAGAAAAGGCTAGAGATGTTCCTTCTGTTCCATTTCAATTCATACAACAATACCCCCATGCTCCTGGCATGACATATGGTCCCCTTGCAACACGTGGGCTTACTATTATCACAAAAATATAAAAATCTCAATGCTAATGTAATTTCCTAAAATATCACAAAAATCTGTTATCCCCTTGGCATGGCAGGAAACTATTAACTTCTCTTTAATAATAAAGAGAACATTTAATTTCAAAGAGTTTTAGTTAGCAATACAATAAAAGATGAAGGGTCCCATTCAAAGTGTAAAAGTTCAGTATAAAAGTTTCATTTCAGTTTAAATCAGCTTTTGGGTAGTTGTATAGTCCTTTGTTTTGGAGGGGAAAGATGGGGGTGGGGAAGTGACTTGCCCAAGGTCACACAGCTAGTACGTGTCAAGTGTCTGAGACCATATTTGAACTCAGGACCTTTCAACTGACTCCAGGGCCAGTGCCCTCTTCACTGTGCCACTTGGGTGTCCCTCTTTGAAAGTGACTCACTGTTGCTTGTCCTTCATTTCCAAAGGGATCATGGTAGAGTGTGTTTGGCTCTGACTGATCAGTTCAATATGAGTTCAGAAGGTTCTACCACAGGTCAGGTACCCTAGCAGACCAGTGGAGGAGCACTGGCCTAAGTCAGGATTTCAGCTTTGGTTCTGCAACCTGCCTGACCCTCCTCCCTTCCTCCAACCCTCCCACTTTCCTCTTGGTCTTACTTTCCTAGACATAAAAAGAAGAGGTTGGATTGGGTGATTTCTAAGATCCCTTCCAGCTCAGAAATGTGTCTTATATCTGCTTTGGGAAATTCTCAGACTTGGTAAAGCTGCAGATCCCAACATGTACTCACTCAGATAAGAAGAATAAACCGTCAAAAGAGGTCATGTCCAGGTATGTTCTTTTGTACCAAAGGATTCCATTCTTTAGCATGATTGGTTGATTTACATGTATGAGGAGTAACTAACATTCAAATATTCTTACAATGCCTTGTTCTAGACTAGACCAAGAAGACCTTTTCTCATTCCTGGGAAGGTTTATTCTGCTTCCTATTGATGATGAAATCTTGAACAAGCTATTCAGACTTGCTAGACCTCATTTTTCCTCATCTGTTAAATAAGGGATTGGACTAAATGAGTTGGAAAATACTCGCCCTATCTCCCACTTAAGGATGATTCTTACTCTGGCATAGCAGATGGAGGCTCTACCTGAAAGTCAGAATGGCCTAGGCCCACCTCTAACACACACACAGGCTATGTAAGCCTGTCTTTTAATTCCCTGGTGCTCCAGCACACTCTTGAAGACTATAAATCTCACTTCTCTCATTTCTAGCCTAATTGCCACTTGCCTGTTGGACATTTCCAAATGGATTTCCTAATACATTAGAATGAGGAGTAGCTCTGGAGTAGGAAAATTTGGATTGAAAATCCTGCTTTTGGTGTAGATTTCCTCAGCCTTGGGAAAGTGTGCCCCTAAGGCCTCAGTATCTTGTCTGTAAAATAAAGAGGCTAGATTAGATAGTCTATGATGTCCCTTCTAGTTTATATCTATGATCCTACGATTATAAACTTATCTTTACCCAAACTCAAATCTTTCCTTATTTTTTCTGTTTTTGTCTTTAGTACCACCATCCACCTAGTCACCCAGGTTCACAGCCTCAGAATCAATCTTAGGTATTTATTTTCACTCAACCCAAGTCTTACCAATTCTGCTTTTACAATATCCCTTAAATCTGTCTCCTATTCATTCCGATGACTACCCCTCATGCCTTCATCACTTTTTACTTGTACTATTACTATTACAAGTTCCTCCTAATTGTAATCTCTGTTTCTAGCACCTTTACTTTCCAATCCTTACTCCACAGTGGTCAAAATGGTAGGTGCATGACCCTATCACTCCCCTACTTTGGAAGCTCCATCGGCTGCCTAATGCTAACAATAATCCTGGGAGGGCATCATCCCCATTTAACATGTGAAAAAACTGAGGTTAAGTTACTGTCCCAGGATCACACAGTCTTCTAGGATAAAATACAAACTTCTGTGTTTGGAATTGAAAGCCATGACAAACCACATTCTGTCTTTCACTTTGCCTCTGTACAGGCTATCCTCCTAGTCTGGAAAGCATTTCTCACATTTAGACTGATTAGCTTCCTCTAAAAGTTAGCTTAAATGCCACCTCCTACAGGAAGACTCTTCCGATTTCCCGAGCTGGAAATGGATGACATTAGAATTAATTAGCATGCGATTTTTCTAGGAAAAGTCAAGAAGGTAAGTATGCCCCGTTAGGTGGATATCTACTCTGAATATTACTTAGCACAGCAGTGTTTCAAAGTTTTTTTTTTTTAAATATCTAAACAGGGGGGGCGGAGCCAAGATGGCGGAGTAGAAAGACTCACCTATGCTAGGTCCGAACCCACAGCCCATAGATTTCCTGTAAAAAGAACTCCTGACAAATTCTGGAGCAGTGGAAGCCGCACAGAAACACAGTGAAGGAGATTT
>CM053770.1:447569310-447684850 GCA_028658325.1 Potorous gilbertii
ACTAATGGGGAGAAAATTTTGGAACCCAAAATCTTGTGAAAATGAATGTAAAAAGTTAAATAAATTTATTTAAAAAAAAAAAATATCTAAACAGTATCATTATATAAGTGAGTGTAATATATTACAAAATAATTATTTGAGCATTTACTTTAACATTTCCTACTGACTTAATTCCAAGTTATTCTGAAATCCTGAGCATCTGCAATAGCTTCCTTTACTAATATTTCAGTACAATCAGAAAACCCTGGATCAAACATTCCTGAGATTATTGGATCAAAGATTTGGGCAGTAGTCTACTTTCTCACCCTTCATCTCATTTTCTAATGGACTCAAGTTGTGGAAGACTTGCTATCTTACTAAACCATTACAACATTTTGTCTCATTAGCAGTCTGATACTTTTGGTAACTGAATATCCTTTTAAGTTTGTGGAATCTATCTATCTATCTATCCATCTTCCTTGTGATAACCTACATAGGATATATCTCTAATTTTCCCTGGTTGAACCATCGTATATTATATAGAAGTCATCTCCCTCCCCTCTATGCCTTTTACTTTTGTGAAATGGGGAAGTGAATACTCAGCAACTTCTTGCCTGCAGCCTCCAGAGATAGAAAAATAGACTCATTATCTGACCTTTAGAGCTGAACTCACTGGGGAAAAATATATGCACACAACAACCCAAAACATTTCCTAGAGATTGCAGGAACCATCTGTTAGCACCAAATACTTACTGCTTGCAGTCTAGTGGACCATATTGGTACTAAGATAGCAGTAAAGATCAACAAAGTGAATTCAGCCTCTCTCCCTATGATATTTCTGTGCTCAGATAAAGAGTAGGACAGGATATCTGAAAGTGTGCCTCCTGTGTGAGTTCCGGAATTAAAAACTTTTGACTTTGGGGGAAGACTTGGGTCCAAAAGGTTTTAGCATCTTTTCTCCTTCCTGGACTGCCCCTTAGATATTTGGGGAAAATTCTGCTTCTGCTACTGTGGATGAATGGGAAATAAAATGAAAAAACCAGCTGCACTTGTTGGGATCAATTTCTTGAGGACAGCATTTCTGAAAACATTGTCCTGTCCATGTCTCAAGGGCTAACACAAGCAAGGTTGTTTAATATTGCAGATGGTAGCAACTGGGTTCACTACAATAATGCTTGATGGATTAGCCTGGAGAAGAAACCAGCACACAAAACTTGAGAGCTGGGGATAGAGGAGGAGGAAGGAGAAATACAAAGAGTCAAAGAAAGGACTATTTGGACACAGCTTGGCTGAGAGGGCAAGGTGGCAATATTTGGAAATCTCAGAAGTATGACTCAATATATTTGTGGTGGTGGGAGTACCTACTCAACTATCCAAGATATCTGCCAGGCCAGGTAATTTTCAGTTCTTGATCCAAGGAACATCTGTTTGACATGCTATTCAACTGAACACAGTAGTAATTACCAGTGAAACTGAAACTGAATACACAACTACCAAGCACACTTTCCTAACTCATCTTAAAACATTTTTCTTCTGCTGAAAATGCCTTGGAAATAGAATTAGCAGCCACTGAAGTAGTATTTTTTTACCACTCTAGTACAAAGCCAATCAATCAGCTAGGTGGTGGGAATGTATTTTTGGAGGAGTATCAAAGAAGATAGGGAGCTTCTTTGTTCTTTATACAGAAACTCTACTTTGGTCACCTCCTGAAACCCCTGTTAGATTTTAAGTTGTCCTGTATTTAAAATTTTTGTAACAAGCACACTGGTTTTGTGAGGACTGCAAAAAAAAATGAGGGAAGAAGAGATAGTAAGAGCTATAATAAAAGAGTGAAAAATAGACATGTTTATTTTCCCTCTTTCTCTTGTGTTCATTCCTCAAACCCTTCTCTATATCTCTCAGCATTTTCTTTTTCCCTCTTTATTTAATTCTCCACATTAAGACAAGATTGATACCCCTGTTAATTCCCCAATCTCTTTAATTCAATGCATTTATTTTAGGGCTCTTTTCATCGTCTCCCTTTTTTTCTCTTCCTTCCCGTTCCCCTCCGATTCCTTTCTCTCCCATCGTTCTGAAAGCTTCTGAGTCTCCTGGTATTTTTACAAAGCATGGCCTATGCAAATTGAACCCTCTAGAAACTGTGATTACAAACCGTGACTGACAGATGGAACTACTTTCTGCAGGTGCCTACTTCACACATGGAGGAGCTGCAAAGAACTGAGAGTTAGAACAGAGTAAGGAAACAGAGACTCTCAATCCCAAAGCACTGAAAAGCTAGCTACTCTCTTGAAGAAGGAGAGAAGGAATAGAGGGGATTAATTTTCAGAAACTTCTTCAGTCCTGATGAAGCCTTAACATATGAAACAAAAAGGTCGCAATGAAAGACCCAGTGAATTGGCTATCCTACTCTCATGCCTATAAATAAGGGACAGCAATGGTGGGATAGATAAGAGCTGATCTCAGAGCCTATGAAGTCCTATGGACATATACTGGATGTGTAGCCCTAAGCAAAAAATTTAACCTTTCAAGGCTCTGGGGAATTCTCTAAGTTACAGACTGTGAGGTGCAGAAGGTGCCATTTGGCAGAGGGAATTTCCTCACCTGAGAGCTCTCTTCATCAACAAAATCACAGGTTCAGTTATACAATTTATATATACAAATTAGACACCTAAACTTTCATTTTCATTAAATGGAAAGAATGCCAATTTGTCTTTTGAAATACTTAGGTCAGAGATATTGGATTAAACGGTGGTAAAAGCATAGGGAATTCAATCACTAACTCTTAAGACATGTCAATAAATAACTAAGACTTGATTCCACCTATGGTAAAATTCTGAAGTCAATCCAGAACAAAATTATCATACTCTTTTCTAAAGCACATTAACAATGTAGAAATCACCACAGTATATCCATAAGAAGGGTCCACAGGAGTCTCTGAGAGCAGATTAGAAAGTTTTACTTCCATACCTAACAAACTGGCAAAATATATAATAAAGGCCAGATTGCCAGACGCTTAGACAGCAATAACTAATTTGGGCAAAGAGAAATTGATTCACAGAAAGGAAAATATTGCCTGACTAATTTACTAGAGTACTGTGTAGGACTGAGTATGCAGACATAGAGGAATTAGGGCATTCATGTATTTAAGATTTTTTTTAAAGGCCTGGTTCTCAACTCTTGTGCTGCTATAAGGTCGAGCTGTGCTGAACTGTATGTACAGTGAAAATTTACTGAACTTTTTGAAATGTGAACGAAATTGAATAATGAGCTCTAAGAAAAAAAGAAGCCACGAGAAAAAAGTTCTGAATATAATCTTGGGAAATTTAGAATGAGGCTTCCATTTGTTGAAAAAAGTAAGAAAGGAACTTCAATTTTTGAAATATTAGAATTTTTACTTTTTGATGTGCAAAATCCATCTTGCACATTAACACAGAATTCCTAATTAGGGTACAGATGGCAAACATAAAGATGGTTCAGTGAGTGAGAAAAACTCAAACTTTCCATCACATCAATTGCCAGTAAGTTAATATCAGTGAAAGTAAGCATATTTAAGTGGGAACTATCACATAACTGCAGAAGCAAAAACATTAAAAATGAAATTGGACACCACTATCTGTTAGTGCTAATAAATCTAATGAGCTACATGGGACAATACATCACACCCCTTTGAAGTGCATGCCTTAACTGCAGTAGCAATAGGTTTAAAAATGAAATTAATTGCAATTGTCCACTAAGCTCAGTGAGTTAGGTGTGATGACATGTCATACTCTTTTAAAATTAGACACAGATAAGTAAATGATGTTTTGGTTTGGTTTAACTTAATAGTAGTAAGTGGTAAATCCTTTGTCCACATTCTACTCTGATGGCTTACTCAGGCAATTTAGACTAACACTTTTCAGTCATCATAAGGGAAAGTCTGTAAGTGTAGTCGTGCTGACTGTGTGTCTTTCAGATAAAGACCAATCTAAATGCCCAGAATCTCATTAACAAAAGGCTGGCCAGTGGGTGACTCCTCTCCCTCTCCCTTTCCCTCTTCCTCTCTTTCCCTTCCCTTCCATTCTTGGTTTTTGTTTTTTTTTTGGTCACAGCAGCTTACAAAGACCATCTATAAGGTATGACAGGGTTGGTTGCAGTTTGTCATAGTGGAAGGAGTACCCAGACCAATGAAATTGTGAGTTTTTTGAAATACTAAAGTGTTAAAAATTGAACTTATCAATATGAGAGTTGAGTTTCACTCAACTGAAGGCTAACATGTAGAGTACATATATTTATATTCTACCTGTTTACTTCAAAATGCTACCTCTTCCTCTCAAAGAGTGTTTCATCTTCCCTATTACCACCCCCAGAAAGAAAATATTAAGATGATAAATAAGCCTCAGGGAGTATGCTCAGTATTTAGTTAACCTGCTATATACAGTCTTACATCTTATTCCTTTCCTATATTATATAATAAAAACATAATCCAGGCAAATAATTTTGCTTTTTTGCTACAAATTCTAACGTCATCTGAAATGATTTCTTAAATACAGTAACTTTAACAAGTCCTCAAGTTAATCTTCATTTAGGTTTTTAAATGATTATATGAAAACAAAATTTTGCTTTATATTACTCAAAGATCATCTTTTCAGCCAACTCATTTCCTTTAAATTTTTAAAAACCTTTGAAATATGTCGGAAGCAAAAAAGAAAATCAGAAGAAGTTCTAGGTTTTCAAAGGAATTTTCTCCTCCTTCTTAGTCATACTATGTTTAACTGTATTCCACAACCAGCAGTTGTGTGTATATGATGTAGGCTATTGCATCAATGAGATGTGTAGTACAGCAGGGAGAAAACTTAGTCCAAATTGAATAACTCATTAATTAAACAGAATGCTAAAAATCTGCTATGAGCCATTAAAAAGATAAGCCCGTGTTCCTTTACCTTAAGAAAAAGGTTTGTTACTTAGTTGCACAGCTTACCAAGATTATTTAACTTGAACACATTGCTAAGTGACTGATAGAGAAATGGCCTGTATGGTCTACTGTCCTTTCAAATGAACTCTCACTATATAGTTAATTTCCATCAGTGTTTCTATCGTCACTAGCAAACACCACAAGATTTACAAATCTAAAGATTCACTCTGCTGACTACAAAACCAACTGGCTTCCAAGCAAAAGCTCACTCCAAAGCAGATGGGTTTCATCTATCTATAAAGTGATGAAATATAGACTGTTTTCTTTTGTTCCTTTCTCTCTGCCATGGAAATTTAGAGATGTTTGCTTTTGCCTTCCCCAGGGAATGTATGAACTAGATTTTCCATTGAATTTCTTCACAGTTCCTTATTACCCAATGGCCTGCAATGTTGACCAAGTGACAACCCGTTTAGGAAAAATCAGATAATATGTATATCTTTTATAAACTTTTAGACATATTCAGGTTGAGCAAATTGCCTAATTTATTACAAACAGTTTATAAATTACAAGGCCATTTTTTATTGAACTGCTAGAACTTGACTCTTTATCTTCTATTTCTTTGGATAATATTTTAGTCCCACATGCATAGATTCATTCTATTTTCAGGGTTCTAAAACCTTCAAAAGTTCTCTTACTGAAAACTTTTTTCACTAAAGCAAATTATAAGTGAATGTTACAAAACACATAAGTCATATAACTGAAAGATTTCTCTAAACCATTATATATCACAGAAGAAAAAATCCAAAGCTCAAGGCTCATTCCAAACTCCCCAATGGCTAATGAGGTGAAATACATTTAAATCAACTTAATAAAGCTACTTTACTCTAAGTGTTCATTAAACTTACTACTATTTCATCTTCTCAGTTCTTCAGATAATTCTAGATGCTTGGTTCCAAGGAGAAACTATTTTCTTCCTTGATATGTAAAAGTAATTTTTTTTTTAGATAAAACCAAAGTTCTCCTCCAAAGTTTCATTATAACACAGAACTGATAATAGATTCTCAGAGACCCTCTTTAGTGCAATGCAAACTCAGACAGATCTTACCAATTAGAAGGCTTCTGATATTAGCTTGATGACAATATTTAAGATAAGGGATAGGATCATCACCAAAAGGTTGCCTAGGGGTGGTGAATGTTTTGGGCACCGAAACTCATGAAATCAACTAATAAGGCACGGTAGGGTTATAATCTGCCTCAGATAATGATGTGTTCATAATGATAAACTCATAGGTCTTTTGATATAACTAAAGTGATAAAAGTGAAACTTAACTTACAGCTTACGTAACCCTAAAGTTTATAGTTCCTTATGACCCAATGGGTGCCATTTAACCAAGTAATGAACACTTTTAGAAGAAAGTAGAGATTTATACCCTCACATATAGTAAACTAATGGATGTCTTTCTGGTTTGTTTACAATTTTACTTAATTTACTTACTTAGAATAATTTATGAGTTACAAGATCATTCTTTCAAGCCAGATTAGGATCAGAACTCTTAGGGTCACTCATCTTATTAGTACCATGGGAACTCAAAGTGAGGAGATTATCCCCTTAATGGCTCTGGGGCAGAGTAAGACTCTTAAGAAGACAGTGAAGGAATTGCTGTTTTGGGATAGCACAAAAAAGCGGTGAACTGCATCGGAGGACAGTGACGAAGGCAACACATCAATTCCCATGGGTTCAGTCATCATCTCTTTCTAGATCCCTTTCTAGATTTTGAGATGTCTTTCTAGATCTCTCTCTCTCTAGATTTTTCTAGTTCTCTTTCTAGATTCCTTTCTAGATCTCCCTAGATTTCTTTCTAGATCTCTCTAGATCTCTTTCTAGATTCCTTCCTAGATTCCTTTCTAGATCTTTCTAGATTCTTCTCTAGATCTCTTTCTGGATTTCTTCCTAGATTCCTTTCAGGATCTCCCTAGATAAATACCTGAATAGGCCAAGGTATCCCGTTGCATCAGAGGCCTTCTCCAGTCATCCTGATGAAATCTGGTTACTGGATCCAGATAGCTAAGGAGGGGAAAGTGAGACTGGTGACCTTGCACAGTCCTCCCTCACTCTCACTCAAAACAAAGTCAAGAATAAGTTATGTCATCATTTTTCTGATGTCATGGTCTTCTTCAAAAAATGAAGGATGAACACAGACAGATATCTTTCTAGATCTCTTTCTAGATCTCTCTCTAGATATATTTCTAGATTTCTTTCTAGGTCTCTTTCTAGATCTCTTTCTAGGTCTCTTTCTAGATTTCTTTCTAGTTTTCTTAGGTCTCTTTCTAAGACTCTTTCTATATTTCTTTGTTTCTGTCTAGATTTCTTTCTAGACTTCTTTCTTTCTATATTTCTTTTTTTCTTTCTACATTTCTTTCTGTCTACCTTAAACCCATTTCACTCTGAAGTCCACAGATTAGACCACAATAGGTCCCTACCCAAGCTCCACTTAATGGTTATTTTTTGGAACTTCTTGGCTTAGAATTTCTCTAAGTTTCTCTAGAATTAGGCTGTTTCTCTTTGAAATAGTCACCCTGAGGATCTTGCCCTCCCACCTTGACTTTTTCATTTTTCTTAATAAAGGGGCCATCCCTTGACTACTTCTTAAAGAGGCCTCTTCACTCTATGTGAGTATCTGAAAAGGCCTTAACCTAAAAGGACCAGAATCTCCCACTGCATCCTGGGCCATCTCCAGTCATCCCGATGAATATCTGGTCACTGAATCCAGATGACTCTGGAAGAGAAAGTGACACTGGTGACCTTGCACAGCCCTTACTCACTCAAAACAAAGTCAAGTGCAAGTCATGTCATCATTTGCTAATGTCATAGTCCTCTTCAAAAAACAAAGGGCAAACCCAACAACTATGCTGATGACTCTTAACTCTAGTCCCTTTCCTGATCTTCAATCATGCATCACCAACTGGATGACAGCTAATTACAAGATATAGAATCTTAGGGAATGGAGAAGAGCTCTCTGGGCTTGTCTGTATTGTCCAGAAGGAGATAACCTGATGAATCTTGCAAAGCTCTGGCTTAAAGGAAATTCCTTGCTGATATAATAGCATAACACTTTGTTGGCACTTTTTTTAAAAAGTGATTATGAGTTAAAGAGACTTATTACTGATTCATCAAAACAAGAGTAAAAGAGAATTTGCACAGTAGGAAAGTGGTGATCACTAGAAAGAGAGCAGTTATGAGATAAGCTTGGTATGGTGTACCTGTGCCTGAATCCTCTAATGCTATCAAAGACAATAGTCTAGAGTAGTGTTACATAACTACATGAACTTTCCCCTGTATCTTCCTGATCCCAAGAGTGACTCTCTAATCCTATATCATCTTGCCTCTTAATTGATACCTATCTACATATTTATTTTTATGCTATTAGTAAAATAATGTAAAATTTCTTATTGCATAGACTATGTAAGACTGTTTAATCATTTTAGGAGATTTTAAAAATCAGTATTTTCAAGTTTGTCTAGGTTTTCTTTAAAAAGACCAATGCAAAATCATGCTAGATTTGTAGAAATCATAAGTCTATGGACTAACATGCAAACAAGTCTAGTATGGTTATGGAACTGTTGTGGACAACTAATCACACCATTGGTGACATATAAGATAAGACTGAGCTTCCTCCTTGCCTAAGCACTTTACAGAATTTCTCCTGAGAAGTAAATATTGTGAGATAGAGGGGTACTAAGAAGACCTGTATTCTCATCCCAAACTTTCTACTAACAAATTATGTGATCATCATTGAGTAACTTTAGCATTTTCAAAGTTTCCACAAAATAAGGAATTTCAAAGTCCTAATTTTCTGTGGTTCCACAATTCTGTGCACAACATAAGAAAAACTTAACAATTAAATAGAATTTAATCCGCAAACAGAATGAGTTGCCTTGTTTGGTAATGTCTTTTCCATTGATGGAAACTGATGGAGGTTTTTAAGGAACTGATGAGGAAGCAGAATTCACCTCTGTGCCCTTTCTCAGCTATGTAAATCTTCATTTTAACGATCAGTTAAAACATGTAATGTAAGCTTCACTGTCCAATCCTGGCACTTTGCCAGACATTTCACAGCGATGAATATAATTCCTCAGAATTTCATACAACACCCGTCTGGCTATAACAAACACATACAATAAAGAGAAAATGCCTTCAGCTATCCTTATTGCATGAGAACATTTTAACTATCCACATTGCAAAAAAGGCTGTTTTTTTAAAGAGATGGTATTAAAAATGCCAATATTGTTCAGAATATTGAATAAGGATTTGTGGTTCTGTATCATCCACAGTTCTTCTTCCTCAGATCATTAATTAATGGGAACACTACTTCCTTTGGATCATATAACTGCTATGGGTTATATACTATCTATATACTATATACTATTATACCATCATTGAACAGCATGTACAGGCAGGTTTCCTAGCAACAGAGCAAAAGTCATTATTTTACTGCATGCCCTTAAGGGACTTGATTATGAATTCTGCATTTCAAGGGAAATGCACAGTACAAATAGGGCTCCCTCAGTTACATTTTAAAGCATTACAGAAGATAACCATGGTACACAAGCAAAAATGTTGCCATGAAATGACACTAAAGTTTAAAAGTTATTATGGAAGGGGGCACATATATGCCATTGCTCACAGGCATCTGGGATGTTTAGTTAAGCTCATTAACATATACAGGGAAGCTAGGGGGCTCAGTGGATGGAGAGCCAGGCCTGAAGTCAAGACTCATTTTCCTGAGTCCATATCTGGTCTCAGACACTTACTAGCCATGTGAAAGATGGCAAGTTACTTAACCCTGTTTACCTCATGTTCCCTCTTCTGTAAAATGAGGTGGAGAAGTAAATAGTAAACCACTCCAGAACTTTGCCAAGTTCATTGCTTGAAGTGTATGTGTGTGTGTGTGTTTGTGTGTGTGTGTGTGTGTGTGTGTGTGTGTGTGTGTGTGTGTGCGCGTGCGCGTGTGGGTAGGGAGACTGGGGTAGAGATTTAGGGAAAGGATGGCCATTGTGTTCTTCTTTAGGAAATTTTAAATTCTGTCACCTCACTTGTAGACCTCTTCCCTTTACTCTGCTTCCCATGAATGACCAACTACTTAAAAAATATTGGTGAAAATCCAAAGGAACTAAAGATCCAAATCCTTGAGTTCCATCTTTCCCTCTTTTCTCCCTATTAGTTATCCAAAATCCTTTCTTTGTTCATTATAAATGAGCCATGGATAGGTTCTACATTGACAGCAGACCATTACCCTTGCTGTAGTCATATTCAGCATTTCTGAAAACTGTGTTATATTGTTTAGCCCCAGAAATAAGAGTAAAAACTAACACTTCTGTAGCACTTTAAGGTCTGCAAAACACTTAACATTATTACCTTATTTATCCTGAAAACAACTCTATGACGTGGGTGCTATTAGAAGCTGCATTTTACAGATGAGGAAAGTGAGGCAAACCGGGTAAAGTGACTTGTCCAGAGTCACACTGATAGTAAATATCTGAGATCAGATTTGAACCAGGTCCAGCACTCTAGCCACTAAATGTATCTAGTAAAGCTATTTAATATAAGTGCTTAAGCTGTCATCTCTAGAAGCATCAAATTTGATCAATTCAGCAATTTCTCATTGTGACATCTAATTAGCATATTTCTAGTTTCTAATTCATGGTACTGCTAAACATTACTATTTCCTTAAATAACAAGAGAGCTCTGATCCTACAATAAATAAAGAAGTGCCAGAATTTTTATAAGGTCTATAGAGACTTATCATGTGTGGACATATGAATGTAAAATACCCATTTCCTAGTGGAATCACCAAGTCTAGTCTTCTCTTGTGCCTAGTAAATACACTTCCAAATTTCCCATCCAGTTTTATTTAAGCTTTGTTACAAAATTTAAGCTTGTTCCTTTGGCTTGTGAAAACTAGCTACAAACAAGAATTAGCTATTGAATTAAGGGCTGCTCAATGAATAAAAATTCCATAGGAATTTCTGTTAATTGTTTTGTATAGGATATGCATCCTGTGTTTGGGGGCAGGAGACTTTGAGCTAAAACAAAAAGGAGTTGATTGTAAAAAGCAGATTCAGACATGCTGGCATTACTTGTTATAAGGTTTCCTATCCTGGTGAAGAATTTATTTTCTTGGTTTCTTGGGCCAAGGGGGAACCTTTATAATCTTGGAGATATGAGGTAAAACAAACAAACCCAACATGTTATCTAAAATATTATGTTGTGAGCACCAAGGCAGCCCTATCATTCCAGTTGAGCCCAGGAGGTGTGAAAATCTACTTACTGACATCAATTTTTGGCAAGTGCTGAGGATTCATACTTTACAGTGGAACTCACAAGCCACTTTATTTAAAGTGCTCACAAATTTTAAAATTGAGTATGTTTGGTGTATTTTAGAGAAAAAAAGTTAAAATGTTTTAAAAGTTGGCATTTGACAAAAATTGGTTCCCTTGTTCAGCATTTCATCCTGGTTTCATATTCTATTTAATACATTGTATAACCCTGGGCAAGCCACAACCTCCCCAGGGCCTCAGTTTCCACGACTTTTAGGGACCATTACAATTCTACACACATGATGTTATAAAACTGCTACTATTTGAGTGATAGCAGTTAAAACATCATCTCTGAAAATAATATATCAATATTTTTGTCTTCCCTACCAGAAACCAAACCTTTTCTACCGAACGGTCTATTTTGGTTTCTGTTGCCTATTTTTTCAACAACACTCTAACGTTGTCATATTTACTACTCTGATGAATCTCTCTCCGAAGAATTTCCTATCTGAACCTATCCATTCTCTTTCATATGATGCTATCTTGCCAGTTAAGTGGTCAGCAGTTTTCACCGGCAGGATTCTAAAAAAAAGTGGCAGCATCTCTGTATTTGGAGCTTCCTAGCATCAGCTGGTCACAAGGAGGGAGGAGATAGGCTACTGAGATGAAAGTCAATGAGAGTTTTGGGCTCAAGAAACCTAGATTGGTGGGTTTCTTGGAAATGTTCATTTTTTAATCCTGTCTAGGCTTTGCTGAACACCCCAAGGAAAAAATAATCTCTTCCTCCAATCTAAGAATAATGGCTGACATTTAAATAGCACTTCAAAGTTTGCAAAACACTCTATGTTTGAACCTCACTTTATGAGAGAATGTTGTTGTTCAGTCTTTTTTCAGTCATGACTGATTTGGGGTTTTCTTGGCAAAAATATTGGAGTAGTTTGCCATTTCCTTCTTCCAGCTCCTTTGACAGATGAGGAACCTGAGCCAAACAGGGTTAAGTAACTTGCCTAGGGTCACACAGCAAGTACTAAACTCAGGAAGATGAGTCTTCCTACCTTCAGGCCCTCTATCCACTGTACTATCTAGCTTCCTGTATGAGAGAACACCCTCAAGTATTTTTATTCCCATTTTACAGATTAGGCTAGTGAGGTTCAAACAGGTGAGATGACTTGCTTGTGGCCATGAAGCTAAATGTAAGAGGTGGAATTTTGAATGCCAGTCCTTTTGATTCCAGGTCCAAAACTATTTACTAAGCCATGCTGATCATATACCCTTTCTTAAGAGCTTCAATGAAATCTTGGAAGCTGCAGTGGACACTGGTTTATAGTATTGACCGCAACACCGAAGGAGCAAATGGTATTATCTTTTTTTCAAGGGATTCCCTTGAAACCAACAGGTTAGATAACTTAAAACTTAGTATGCTTCCTTTATTAAACTCTCATATTATATATTGTTGTGTTTGTCCTTTGTTCTCATAGAGGACCATGACCTAAAGATGATGACGTGACTTGCACTTGACTTTGATTTGAGTGAGGGAGGGCTGTGCAGGATCACCAACCTCACTGTCTTCTCCTGAGCCATTGGGTCCAGTGGCCTGATACTAACCAGGACGACTGGAGATGGCCCAAGATACAATGGGAGACCCTGGCCCTTTCAGGCTAAGTGTCTTATCACATTCTCACTTTGAATGAGATACACCCATTCAATGAATAGGCTTCTTTTGTTGTCATTATATATCCTATAATATAGTTATTCATGTACAAATCCTATCTTCCCTATTATATTATAAATTCTATGAAATCAAGGAACATAGCTTAGATTCTTTTTATCACTAACTCATGGTCTATATTCACTTTCGTACACTCCAGGATTCAATCAAGCTGCCTTTTTCTCAGCTTCTCATACCTTCCCATCTCCCGACTTAGTGCCTTCACACTGGCCATGCCCCATGCTGGGAAAGAGATCCCTTCTCATTTTTACCTCATCGACTCCCTCTCTTCTTTCAAGATGCAGCTCAAGCATCACCTTCTATATGACATTATTTCTACAAATTTCATGTTAACTTTGAAACTGTTTATACTTATACATATACCTTTGTATTTATTCTCTTTATATTAATTCTCTGTGTACTTACAGATGTACTTGTCATCTTCCCTATTAGACTGTATGTTCCTTGGGAGCAGGGATTGTTTCACTCATTGTATTTATATCCCCAGCAGTTAGCCCAGTGCTTGGAACACAGACAGCACTTAATAAATGCTTGTTGACTGAATGATTCAATCCACGTCATAGGTACCCAATGAGTATTAAATGAATATAAGAGAGAATCACTGGCTGGGAATTGTATGGAATCCAGAATCTGGGTAGCAATGAGGAACTTCTGTGAATTCTCTTGACAAAGACAAGACTATCTGACCCTTCAGCTTATAATTCAATGGTGCTTGATTCACCATGTTGTGTATTTTCTGAAATTCTGACTGCTAAGAGATGACATGTGCCAGCATTATGCTAGGTTATTGCTTCACCTAATTTCTGTTTCATTAGGCACTGGGGAGTTAGGGTGGTGTAACATAATCAGGGATCTCCCTGCTTTGTTCCACATAGTTCAACTCCAGGTTTGTCATTTTCCTAAGGATGCCCTTGATCTGGAAACTGGTTACATCTAGCATAAATTCTGTGGCAGCAAACAGATTTTTTTTTCTTCTTAAATCTCCATCACATACTCATTCCACTACATGCCATATGCTAGCTGAAACTATTTCTCACAATTTAACACCCAGAATGATGGGTTGATGACCTGTGATATTATAAGTTTATCTCTATAGCTTATGAGTCTCTGATGTGTTTTTCTCTTCAGATGTAGTTAATGCTCTCAGCTGCTATTCTTTCATTCAATTGATTATATTCATATCCACTACCTTTTGAGTAAAAGAAATGATGTCACAACAAAGTGAAGGTCCAGATATGATCCTGCTTGTCAAGAGGCACTTATAAGTAGAAATGTGGTAACAACAAAATATTCCATAATTACTTATAAAAAAATGAATGGAGGCAGTGAAAAACCATCTTTAGAATGTGAAGTTCTACAAGAAATGTTGTTCATGCTTGGTTTTCGAAGATGACCAAAGACATCATAGGGTGATATCTTATCTTGTGTATCAGTGGGATGTAAGTGATGTAGAATAGTGTAAAGTTGTCAGCCTTACTCTCTTTTCCAGAGTCATTGAAGTCTAGTGGCAAGATAAAAGTTAGGATGGAGATGGTGCGGGGTGCAGTGGATGGCCATGGCATCTTCGATGTCTGACCAAGAATTAAGCTCTCCACATTTCCTGTTTCATCTCCTTTCACGATCAATGGAGCAAATTATTCTCATCTACCTATTCTTCACATGCTTGGGTTAGACATTCTTCTAACTCACAGGTGGGTTTGAGACCTCTAGGTTCTCCTCATCCATTTAGTCCATCTGCTGATTAGGTTTACTGGACTGTGGCCACTGCGCAGGCTACAGTTTCTTAGAGCCACAGGTGAGAGTATGTGAAGCTCTACAATCAATAAATAATAGAGAGGGAACAACTTGAAAAGTCTAAGGAATCAAAGGGAGATGTCTTACCCCTCCCCCATAAAACCACAAGTAAGTGTTAAAACAGTTGAACATAACATTGTTCTGTATCTATTGACCAATACTACTACTCCTTACAAGTTAGAGCATGGTACCATGGGGTTTCTCCATCATTTCCTTTGTAACTTAAGAATTCTCTTCTAGATTGATCCTTGCAAAGTAGTGACTTAAACAAAAGTTCATGGAGAGGAATGCTGTGCTTTCCTCCATCTACCCTAAATAGTGCTTCTTAGGAAATCTCATCTATGGAGTAGGTTTGGCATTTCCAATGCAATAGCAAGTGATCACTGGCTGGGTTACATTTCTAAGCCTCCTGAAGAGTTTTTCAACTGCTTTAATATGTGTGCACTAAGTACACTTTCCTTAGTCTTTTAAGAAGTTCTGCAGGGGAAGAAATAGTCTGGGCTATTCTTCAGAATGAGTAATTTTTTTTTCTAATAAGCAGCTTCCTCTTTTTTCCAACAATGATAATTTTCCCACTCATTTGGAACCTTGCAATGACATACATGGTTTTAGGCATGGCAAGTAGTAAAATAGAAAGTCACTAAATTTGGTATCAGAGAATGGGTTTGAATATCAGCTCTTACTTAGTGACGTGTGCTCTTTAATCTCTTTCCTTAGTTGATTCATCTGTAAAGTGATCTCTATGTTTGTTGAGCTCTAAATCCTATGAAATTAACCTGGTAATAATCTGGATCATCTCATATTCACTTCTAGGTTATTAAATTAAGCAAATACTATGAATGAGCCCATGTGGTATAGTGGATAGGGCTGGGTTCAAGATAGATCACAGAGACATAGTGGTTGTATGACCTTGGGAAAATCACTTAACTTCTCAATACTCTAGTTAACTATTTAAGACTAAGCTGCAGAGAAGGTATCTATTTGCAATGGTAGTATTTCAAAAGCTAATACATGGAAAAAGGATGAGACCTGTTCTGTTTGGCTTAAAGGGTAAGACTGGAATAATAATTACAAAGAGGTCAATCTGGGCTCCACATAAGGCAAAGAAGAAGCTAGGTAATCACTTGTCAGGGACTTTGTAGTGAGGATAGTTGTCCAGGATCATATTAGATTGAATGACCTTAGAAATCTCTTTCCATTCTGACTCCTTGATGGACCCAGATGTGCACTTTCTAGCTTACAAACAAAAAAATAAAACAATTACAAATATAGGCTGCATGAGTTCTAAAGAATACTCTTAAAAAGGTCAAATAATTACAAAATGATAACATAATAAGTTCTCTGCCTCTTCAGAGAACTTTCTTCCAACTGAAAAAGAAAGGGATCATGTGGGGTGAGGACTAGTATCTCTGATGAGAGGGTTTGCTGCTAATCCACCTATGGGGTCCACTTCTTCCAATGTTCACCTGTGGCTCCAAGAAACTGTAGCATGTACAGTGGTCACAGTCTAGTAAAAACCATTTTGACAGATGGGCTAAATCAGGTTGAGGGTCCCTGACAAGCCTCACTGGTTAACAAGTTAGGGGGGATGTCTACCCCAAGCATGTGAAGATTTCCCGGCAGAAGGAGCAAAACAATTTGTTCCAACTTGCTTCAAAGGTCATGAAGGCAGCTGGAGCAGCACTGTGGAGTGATTAAACCTTGGTCCGACATCAAAGATAGCAAGGTCATCTACTGCCTCTCAGGCTATTGTCATTGTCCTGAATTTTGTCTTGACACTGGACTCTAATGACTCTGGAGGAGAGAGGCTGATTCTGCACAACTCTATCTCACTTAAATGCAGTTCATGCACAAATCAAAAGGTCATTCCATGATGTCATTGGTTCTCTTAAAAAACAATGGATAATCAACACCAGGAGAATGTCACCAAGTTCTTAGGGAAGTCTGAATCTTTAATAGCTTAAAGCTATGCTAAGAGTTTCGTGAAACTGAATAAATGTATGGCTGAAAGGTTGTTAAATTATTCTTGTCAACTACATATCTATGTGCCCTTTTATGCAATATCTTCAGATAGCCTTTTTGATTTCATGAATGCATTGTTCTCAAGAGAAATAAGCATCCAGGGGCTGTAGCCCATTGACTTCAAGATTTGCTGGTGAATAACCAGGAAAAAATGTGATTGGAGTTTTCAACTGTGACTTTATACAGGGTCCTAATGAAATAAGCCATTATCCACTTAAACTTCATAAGAGAAAAAAGGCGGGGGGGGGGGGAAGAAACAGGAGAGAGGGGGAGGGTGACCAAGGAGAGAGCTAGGGTAGGTGCAGGATGGAACTGGTAGAAGATATAACGAAGATGATGATTGAAGGACTAGTGCAGGGAGAAAGTATACCCCAGATTCTGGCTACCTTTAAGATTTACATCTTCAGGTAAAGTCTCTGATATTGCTCTAATTATGGCTTTGCATGGAAGTAAGAACATAGAAAAACTAGCCTTTTCTCTCATTAAAATAATCTTGCATATAAAGTAGAAATAATTTTCTTTCAATATCTATTTTCCTTAAACTAGTCTAAGAAACTAAGAGGAAAGGCACATACACACAAACACACACACACACACACAGACACTCCAATGCATGAGTGTTATGCTTTGAAAGTGAGTCATAGAACTTGGCAGAACAAGGCCTCTCTATGCCAACTGTTATAAAAATGCATCACCATTGTTTATGATAGAAAATTCAACTCTTCCTCAAAAGAGTGAGGACAGATCTTGGCTACCCGATCCCTCTAAGATATGACTAAGGGGTTAATATTATCACAGTTACTTGTAGAAAATTCTATAGTCTATACTAATGAGGAGTGTGTGTGTGTGTGTGTGTGTGTGTACATATATATATATATATATATATATATATATATATATATATATATATATATATATATATGTGTGTGTACCCACAGCAATACATATATTCACACGTGTGCGTATACATACATAACATACACATATTTTTTTCAACTATACTGATCTTAAAGCTGTTGCCTTTTACAACAGAGGTTGGCTGAGTGCGTGTATTATAATTGAGAATCTTAAATTTCTTCTCCAAAAATGGGGATAAGAGGACATTTGTAAGAAGAAAGCAAGACATTTCTGAGATGAAGGAAACTTGAGAACAAAAATGCATATGGGTGTATATTGATATTTCACTTAAAAATGCTTTCCCAAATAGCCACACAATAACAGTAAGTCCAAATGTCAAAACTAACAAACCTTTTGGTTCAGAACACTATGGTCATCAACTTACATATGTGAAATGCCTATAAGCAATAAGGAATAGTTGGTATAAACAGAACAGAAAACTGTTTTGAAAGCTACAAGTTAATGGTTATATTAACTCTCCTAAACAACACACCCCATGTCATTCCTGCTTAGACCATCACCCCATTCTCTTTCTTTTACTTCTTATCGATAACTTGCATTCTTCCCCTGGATACTTTGGTTCTGAAAGGTAGGTCAGCTTCTCCTTTATATTGTTGGAGCCTAGGACTTCCTGCCATTTACTGGTCCTTTCAATACTATGTAGCCATGAAGTTATACTTCTCTCTTTTTTTCTTATTCCCCTATATGTACTGTCTTTCCTTTCTTGATTGTAAGCTCCTTAAGGGTAAGGAAGGTCTTGCTTGCCCATATTTGTATATCTCATGTTCATCACTATTCATATGGATGATTTGTGCTTGACTTGTGGTAGAACCTTCCAAGCTCATTTTGGTCTGATTAATCACAGTTGGACCCCCTGTACCTTGACTCCAGTATTGTGATGTCATTTTGGTCTTCTTCAAGAATGGACAACAATCAATCAACCAACTAACCAGCTTAGCACCATGCTTGGCACATAGGAAGCACTAAACTACTTGTTCTCTCTATCATCTATCTGTCTATCTCTCAGTGTGTCTATCTGTCCAACCATCTACCTATCCTCTGAATTATAATTGTGCAAAGGACATTTGGATTTGTTTGTCCTGTCCAAACTATTCTTCAGTACTAGTAGAGTGAAATAGAGAAACTCATTTTATTTAACCTACTTTTTCAACTCCTGAGAATGTAAATCAAAAATGAATACTGGAACACGTTTTTCGGTCCTCTGGTAATCTTTCATCTTTGAAAACTGAAAATAATCAAAAGTCCTCCAGACATTCAGTCATTCAAGGAGCTAAAGACTATTGAGCAAAGGCAAACAACTGTTTTTCAGTGGAAATTCTGGATCAGAGATTGATAATACAAATAAAGTTCAAGGTCATTTCCATACAAGCCCTTACATATACCCAAAGATAATTACTGTGGATGCATAATGTAAATTTTATTACTTATTTAACATTTGCCAAAAATGTAGGTATATAGAATGTAGACCTATAAAAGACTCTAGTTCCCTCCCCCTCTCACTTACGACTTAGTGAGGTTAAAGGACTTGTCCAAATTCACACAGATAGGAAGTAATAGAGCTAGGATTCTAATACAAATGTGCTCACTCTAAATATGGTCTTTTTTTTCTCCCATATCATGTTTCCCCAAATCTAAAATCCAAGTTGTTTTATGTAAAAGAGGCTGGTATGAATCTTGAACAATAAAAACAATATGGTGTCAATACATGAAATTAACTTTTTTTCTACTAACCAATAGTGCCATCAAGTCTCCCCCTGTCCCCAACTCCTTCTCTATTTCATTCAGGATAGAATTGCAATGGTCCACGGACCCAAATGACCTGTTCCATTTCTAACCTGGTCCAGTATGCCCCTTGTTAAATAACTTGGTCCTCTCTCCCTTCCCCTACTCCAAGCTCCTGGGGGCTCACTACATTGGTACCAGAGTTTGTACCAGCACCTAACTGGTTTAACCCTGCTAAATCTCAGAATTCCTAAACTCAAGAGGTCCCACCAGCTTAAGCCTCCCCATTAGTATGGATTACAGGTATGTGCCACAGTACCTACTGCTATCTAGTCTTCTACATGATTGTAATATTTGTAGCTTTTATAGCCATGGATCACTCAAAGTGTTCAAGAAAATTTCATCAGTAAGTCACATCAAGCATCTAATGATGAGCATCACTAGTGGCGGGACATAGGGGAGAAAAACGTAGATCGTAACTAAAGAGATTCTCAAGCTTTCTTTTTTTTCTCTGGTTCAAAAATACTGAGGTTGATTTTTTTCTTAAGATGGCTAGAAGGATCTAGACATCTTTATTATCAGTCATTTTCCATTTCATTTTAGAAATAAAATTACCTAATTTTTCTTAAGTGGCGCCATAAAAAAGTGTTTTTTTATGAGATTACATTATTCCTTTTTCATGACATAAATGTTCAACTTTTACCACTTGTAATAACAAACAATAATTTTCTAGTGCTTGCCCTGAAAAGAAAATCTACATTGATCACAGGACCATGGATAGCTAGAAGAGAAGTTAGAGAACATATAGTCCAATTTCCTTTCATTGAATATATAAGGACACAGACCCTAAGAGGTTAACTGACTTGTCCAAGGTCACAAATAGTACACATTAGATAGCAAGTGGCAGAGTTGGGATTTGAACGAAGGTCTTTTGACTCCCAATCCAGTGCTCTTTTCACTAGACCATATGGTCTTTGATATACTAGTAATGTGTGCCATCATATTTTAAAAGAACTAGAAAAATAATCCCATGAAGAACCATAACAATTTCCATGGAAACTTAGAAAAGCTTTGAGACTTGTGTGTGTTTCCCCCAAAACATCCCATCCCCTGATTATGTCAGGTTTACATGAAACAGCCATGAGACAGAAAAAGAAGGTACTAACCCATCTTTTTTCTATCTTTAATGGCACATATTTTTCACCTACAAAATCCATCAAACATCACTGGTACATAGTGTTCATGGATTCATGGGAATGTTAAGCACATATTTAAAATGCAGTTCAAGACAAAACATTATTCAAAGAAAAGTATCTTGACAGTTTCTTTTTAATTTCTAATAAATATTTTACAATACAATACATAATAGGCAAACACAATGAAAGGAAATAAGATTGTAAATTTTCATCCCAATGAGAAAACTTAGTATTTACTTTTCTAAAAGAAATGTGTACTCTAAGACATCATGACAGAAGGCAGCATAGGGAACAATAATGTCTTTGATAAATATCTGTTGAATTATGTCATAAAAATTCAACTGGTGAGTCAAGTCCTTACTGACAGCATATATTGGTATGAGGAAAAACACAAAATGGATTTGTATTGTGATAGGGAAAAGAGTAGAAAAGGAAAAGGGAAACGCAGCATTCACCAAAACCATTTTGCAAAGTACAAGCAAGTGAAGAGTATGTGGGTCTGAGTGGAAGGTCCTACCTTGATAGCAGGTGCTATACGTGAAGATGGGCTTTCTTTAACAGACCTTGGAGAATGGAGCAAGGACCAGTCTCTCAACAAGAGCTACTCAATTCTGCTTGGATTATCTTCTTTTATTTCCCTTCTTTCTTAACCAGCTCAAGTCTTTCACATTCACCCAATGTGTGACAAAGGAGATTATAACGGCAAATCACATACTCTCTGGGCCCCAGTTTCCTTATCTGTAAAATCAGAATGTTTGACTAAATACCCTCTACTTTTGAACAAGATTTAGATTTCTGACTCAATCTATGAGTCTCTTCTTCCACATGAACTCAAGTATTTAAAATTTTAGAAAAAACTGGGATATTCTGCATTTCTACATTGCCATTTTGGGTGCCTTTTCTCATATGTTTCTCCCACTCTCCTTTATTTGAAAAAGTCTCCTCCCATTTCCATCTGTCTCTGCCTTCTTAGAAAGGCAGTATCATAAAGTGCAAAAAGGTTCTGACTTGGATAGACTTGGGTTTAAACATCACCTTTGATTCTTACCAGTTTCGTGACTATAAGTTAGTCATTTAACTTCCTGGAGTCTTAGTTTCATCACCTGTGATATGAAGATAATGATACCCCGAGAGCTATCGCACAGGTTGATTATAAAAAAGTTTTTAACAAAACTCTCTATCTAAATGTCCATCATCATCAACATCATCATCTCTTCAAGGCTCATCTCAAATGTCACCTCTTCCTATTTCTTCCTGACTTTATGAAGGAAAAGTGATCTCTCTCTACTTAAATTTTTCATAAGCTTCACCTGTACCTCTCCTTTTAACCTATTCATCCTATCTTGACTGTTTGTGAACACTTACTTCTTCAGATTAGATTATAAACTCCTTGAAAGCCAGGTCTGGATTCTATCTTTCTATCCCCAATGACTCATACAGTTTCATGCAGAAGAGATGCCTAATAAATATTTGCTGAATGGAATTAAATAAGTTACTTGTAATGAGCATATTCACCACCTGAACCTAAACATTAAAGGGTACAGTGAGTTTGAAAGGAGTTACAATCCTACACTCTAAAGTAAATTAAATATTTACTTTGTCTGAACCAGTAATTTGCTTTGCAAATCCTTCTTGGAAAAAATAGCTAGTGCAAAAGTAAACCTCCTTTTAGTATGCTCGGATCATAAAAGATTCCAAATTAGTACAAGAAAGGGGCAGTCTAATGTAAAAAGTGAGCTTTGTACTGGGAATGAATTCTAACTCTGCTTTTGTCACTCAGATTATGAATTTAGGTGGACATATAGAATATCATGTTCCTGCACATATGGTGTTCTAGGCACACATTGTAAGAAAGAGGGTTATGGAGGCGAGTCCTGGAGGGAAAAGGATAGGGCATTCAACTAATTTAAGACATACCCAATTTATTCATGCAAAACAGAGAAACCACTTCCCTTTTTCTGATAAGAACAATATTTTAACCACACAAACTCTTAGACACAAAATATTTTTCCTGGATGGAATGACACCAATGTTTACTAAAGCAGGATACTTGCTGAGAAGACCTAAGTGTGCTTGCAACTCCATGTTAAGCCTTGATTCCTAAAAGAACTAGTTTACATAACAATGTCTTAGAAATGATTCAGTCACTTTGCATTGCCTCTTTCACTCTCTTAGGCAATCCAAATCAATCTATCAGGTTTTGAAACCAAAGATTAGATCCAGTTAGAACTTATTAAAATAGCCATGCATTTGCCTAATTATAATTGTAGCCCACTATCACCATCACATATGTTTGCTGTTTAATATCTCTGATAAACAGGGAAATGGAATACATGAAATCAAGGAATCTCAGAGTTGGAAGGGAATTCAGAGGTTATCTAATAAAAACCTGTATCTAAACTGGGAATTTCATTTCCAATTACCTCAATAAGTAGTCATTCAGTCTTTGATTGAAAATTTGTAATGATGTTTAACTTATTACCTTCCTGACCCCAAAGCAACCATTTTTTGCATTCCCCCCCCCCCCCCCCCCACAATGGTTAAGAAGTTTTTCCTTACATTAACCTAAACTCTGCCTTGGAAACTCCCATTCATTGTTCCCAGTTCTTCCCACTGGGGACATTTAGAAAAACTAAAACCACTTTTCTCAGGACAGGATTCCAAATATTTAAGGATAGCTATTCTGTTTGTGTGCCCAATTCCTTCTAAGTTTTTTCTTCTTTAGGCGAAACATTTTCAGTTCCTTTGACTTATTTTTATGTCTCAGCTTTTAGGCACTTCACCATCCTGGTTGCTGCCCTCTTCCCAAGCTTCAGGGGTCTACTTTTTATTGGTTCTACTTCCACTAATATAGACTGAGATCCTTTTGTATGTAGATATTAATGGTTGGTTATGGTCCTAATACTTCACATCTTACTTCCCCTTCTTAATTAGGGTAGTTTTCAGATGAAAAGTCCAAAACCCATTACTGGGTCCATACTCTGAAATTTTCCAGTTTTGCAAAGTCTGAAAGAGCTTATGCTCTTTGAGGATCCAAGGTTGCCTCCATACCTATGAGGCATCATCTAGGACTTTAATAGAGGTTCAATATTGCAAAGATTTGTGGTTTTGAATGTAATAGAGAATTAAATGATTATTTTTTAAACCATAATAGCAATCACTTTAAAGTCTATGAAGCACTTTACATATGTTAACTCATTTGATCCTCACAACAATAATAGATGTTATTGTTATCTCAATAATAGATTAAAAAAAAACTGAGGCCCAGAGAGATTTGGTCACCCAGCTAAGGGAATGAGTAAAGTAGGAACTGAAATCAGGTCTTCCTGGTTCTAAGTCCTACTCTATGTCCCTACTCCCCAAATTGGTAACATTTAACTCTCAGTTTAATAATATGTCCTAAATATATATTAGGTAGGGCCAAATAGAAACTTTGAGATTAGTTGCCCTTTTTCCTTTCTCTCACTACCAACTTTAAGATTTCTCAGGAAAAGACTGACAGGTATCTAAGTACATTCTCTCTTCTGACAACATATTACTTCTTATAACTTTCTCTTATGTATTGGGTAACGTGAAGTGTTGGGATATGTAAAGTGTTGGGAGATGGCACTCTATTAAAGGAGTTTTATAGTTAATGCAAAAGTAATCACAGTTGAGGTGGATCTCTGGAGCAAAGGGTTCATGAGATTTTTGTAATAAGAGTAAGCTGGAAACAATTAGCAAAGCTACAAATAGAAGGACAGGTATCACACACTTGTAATGTAGAGAGAGGGCTTCGGAGTCACACCATGAGTATTTTCAGTCCCATCTGCAAACACAGATAATGCTCTATGGGCAATGTCATCTTGGAGTATGAAATCCAAAGATACAATGCCTGAACTGAAGAATCTGAAATAAACACACATTATATATTCAGTGGTAGAAGTTTGAAATAAACTAACAAATGACTGTTGGGAGAAGGGAAATAACCTCGAATTTTTACTATGTTTACTTATGTTTGGTACTCAGTTGCTGTCATGATTGCCACCCTTCTTTTTATTCTCAACGACACTAGGGCTATTGCACGAGCTTACTAATGTATTTTTGAGTTTTCACTCAAAACTCATGACTCCCACTCCCAGAAAGGTCTACGTTTGGATCTAGTCCTACCTCTCTTTTTACTCAAAAGTCTTCAGTGGCTACCAAACACAATTCAACCTCCTTTATCTAGCACTCAGCACAAAGTAAACGTAGGATGAGCAAATTTGGAGTACCCACTCCAAATACTCACACAGACTCTCTGTGCCCAACCTATGGTAGAGCATTCTGAGCTCATATTGGTCTGATCAGCCACAGCTGGACACACTGAAACTTCATTTTGTCATGATGATGTCATTTAAGTCCTCTTCAAAAACAAAGGACAACTGTCAGCCAACCAACCTAACATTCAAGGCTCTCTACGATCTGGCACTATACTCAGCCTAATTAAAGTGCTCTCTGTCCCTAGAGGCAGGTCCCACTTTCCTAGTGCTATGCCTTTCCTCCTGCCTTTATTTATACTTTTAAAATGGCCTGCCAATGGCCTCTTTTCTTGTGTATTATAATAGTCTCTGTGCCTTAGCCTACTATACAGTTTTGAAAGTAGCAATCATATATATCTTGTCTCATCCATTTCACTTAGCATAGGATTCTACATATAGGGTGTACTTAATGATAAATTAACTTCATCATAATGAGTTTCGCTCAATGGTAACAATTTTTCTAATGTCAGAACTTGGGTAATTCCAAACCTACTACATGTTCACCATCTAAACTTGCCAGTTGTTTAAGGTTTTATAAAAGCCTGCATTTGACCTTTTTAACTTGAATTGATCAGACTTCTTACAGTGTTAGTATAAATTAGTTCCTTTGTAAACCTGTCTTTGTTGTTTTAAGTAGATTTGTACTGTAGAATTTATTATCCAGATTTTTCAGTAAGGCTAGGGTGGAGTGCTGCTTTTCTCTTTCTACTCTTAATGGCAATGATTTACTTAAGGAACCTCAGAAAGGAAATAAAAACATTTCCATTGTTGTGTAAGAGGCAGTTTCTATTCATTAAAGTCCCATAATGATAGAAACAGTGATAAATGAAGGAAGAGATAGTCTCCTCAAATGAACTATAGACTCTAGTAGATGAAAACGATGAAATACTGAAAAAATTCAACCATCTCTGAAGTTCTCTGCTCTGACTTCCATTCCCTTACTCTTCCCCCTCAATAAGCAACTGAATGAGTCAAAGCATTCATAGAACTGGAGAACTGGCTCACTCAGTCCAACCCCCTCATTCTGCAGAGGAGGAAACTTGGCAAGGAAAATAACTTGTTTGAGGTCAAATAAGCAATAAATGGAAGAACTTGAACTAGAAAGAACCCAGCTCTTCTCCCTACCAACTAAATGGTGTTTCTATTGTGTATTCAATTCAAGCTGCACATATCTCTCTTTCTACGCAGTTATCCTTATGCTGCCTCCCTCTGCCCCCCATTAGATTGTAAATCACTGGAAAGCAGAGACAGGTTTTTTTTCTTTTTACCTTTCTTTGTATCCCCAGCACTTAGCATAGGATCTGACACATAGTAGGTGCTTAATAAAAACTTTTGGATTTGACTTTCATTATATTCCTTAGCCCCAATGAAAGGCTCCTCATTCCATCCCCACTTTATAAGAAATCTTGCTCTAGAACAGTAATCAAACCATTGGGGCACTAATGCTGGAAAGAAAATGCCCTTCGAATGCCTTATGTCTCCACAGGTGATTCCTCAGACTACAAATCCCTTTGGGGTTCCCTATTCTCCTCTATGTATTGTCTTAATTATAGTGTTAGCTCCTTGAAGGCAGGGATTATTGCACTTTGAATTTCTATCTAGTGTATAATAATTGCTTAATAAATACTTTTCAGTCATTCATTCATAACATTTAAGAAATGCAGACAGATGAACAGAGGATCATAGAGTCTGAAATTAAACTGTACTAAGACTTTTGGGCTGCCTTGTACTTTGTTAAATCCAAGTTTTGAACATTCAAATTTCCAAGGTTGAAAAGTAAGGGAAAAGGGCTTTATAGAATAAGTGGGAGTGCTGGAATATTCCTGGATGAACATTATTCTTCAGAATTATTTATAATGGAACTTCTAAAGTGAAAAGGCAAAATTTTCCCTCAGTTATTTCAATGACAGAATTCACCTGACCTTGACATAATCAATATTCTATCTTTAAATGAAAGTAAGTCCCCAAAACTTAAACTCAATACTTATTGAGTTCCCATTTTATACAAATTGCTACAGAAGGAAAAATAGCAGACATGCTTTGTGAGGACATAAAATATTCACTTAATGAATTGAGAACTAAAGCAGCATAATAGTGCAAACAAAACACACAGATTCAGAAGATGAACGATATGCTGCCATTGAGGGTTGGGCATATTCTCACTACATCTATAAACATAGTCTGTCTGCATATCATCCCTCACATAGATCCCCCCTTTTTTCTACTCACATGACCACCTAGTTCTGGTCTTTATCAAACCATCCGGGCTCTTATAATAGTCTACCTATTGGTTCAAAAAATTTTTCCTCTCCAATCAATCAACACACACTTATTAAGGATTTAGTATGTGCCAGGCACCATGTTAGGCCCATCAGTTATTCCACATTCTTTTCATATGACCAACCCAAATACAAAACTGTATTCTGCCTCCCTATGAAATCTGGATCTGCTCCAGGAGGGGCACTGTGTAATTCTGGTCAGTGTAACTCTAGAAAGATATAATGGAACTAGAGAAGATCTGGAGAAAGGTCAAGGAGGAACCGTCAAATGGGAATAGACTTTAAAAATAGGAAACTATCCTAGATAGGTAAAGGTTAGAAAGATAATGGTGGAGGTTTTAATTTTTTTAAATGGGCATTTTTCAACTCCTGTAATACAAGATTCATCAAATTTTAGAACTACTGAAACCTTGAGAGAAGACAAAGTTTAAAATCTTTGTATTAGATGCAAATGCCTGCAAAGGCTCAGAGATCTACTCATTAACATAATTAGTAGTAGAGACAAGAGTAAACCCATGTTTCCTCATTCCTAGTTTTGTGTATATTCCACTACACTAAGCTTCCTACAACTAGGAGGAGGAGGGAGAAAATATATGAAATCTGAAAGAAAAGAATAAATAAAAATAATATAATAATGGGCTAGGTAGGTGGTACAGTGGATATAGGGCTAAGCCATGAGTCAGGAAGACTCTTCTTCCTGAGTTCAAATCAGGCCTCAGATACTTACTAGCTCTATGACCTTGGGAAAGTCACTTAACCCTGTTTGCCTCAGTTTCCTCATCTGTAAAATGAGCTGGAGAAGAAAATAGCAAACTACTACAGTATCTTTCCAAGAAAACTCCAAATGCAATCACAATGAGTCAGATGTAACTGAAAAATAACTCAACAATAAATGATGATGATGATGATGATGACAGGGTGAAAAACTTGGTATACCTAAAGATTTTTTTGTAATCCCACAGGGATATAAAACTGGAACCCATAAGTAGATACATGAAAGTTTAGATAAATTCATGGATAATTAATGCACAGTATGTTTTTAAATGAAATCAACCACATAGTCTCTCAAACAAATGCAAGTTGCTACCATCCTCAGAGACAGAATGCTAGGTTTAGGGGACCAGCGATCTCACTTAGGGTGACAAATCTCATGATATTAAGATGTGTCTTTCAAAACAGAATTCCTTGAAATGACCATACATATATACCTATTGAATGAGAGGAAGGGGATAGGTTGGATTGCATTTGGGAAATTATTTAGCATTTTCAATATTTCCAAGCTACACCAACAGAAAAATTAATCATTTTATTACTTATATTCTCTCGGTGTGACTGAGCACCTGCTGCCTTTCTTTGTCATTATGGAAGTGAAAGAGAGTCATAAAATACAGAAATGCATTTTGTATTTGCCTTTGATCATGGGTAGCCACAGCCAAACATTCAACCTTTAGACCTACTATGTCAACACTTATAATTTGGGCAAACCCTGTGGATTGACTATGAGCTGGGCCTACATTTGAACCACAGGAGGAGAGTGAATGGTAGGTATCACATTTGGGAAATCCTCAATGTTTGTGTGGATACCAAGTATCTCTCTGAAACAAAGGTCCATCATTTTTAAAAGTACATTCTTCTGGTGACATTTTTATGGCTGCAGGTCAAGGAATATCACCATTGTAGGTTCCAAAAGAGCCATATAGTGACTGCCATTGAGAAGTTGCATAGGAGATGTAGCATAAAAGGTATCATTGGAGTGCAGGATCAGAGAAGGAGGATAGCTGATTATGTAATGAAAGTAAAGGACAACTTATGAATAGCCTCTGATTTTCTACGCAATGTCAAAAGATCTAAAGAAAAGTGATCAGCATGTTGAGTGAACTGCCCCCTCTTTCCTCCCTGGCCCCCACCCCCTACCCCTCTGGAGAATTCATAGGAGGACATAGGCTAAAAATCATCTATATTATTGGAAGGAGTGCCTGTACCGATGAGACCATAGAGCCATAGACTAACATCTTCAGGGCCTGTTGAGATTGGTTACTATCTCTGAGAGTGCAATGGCTAGAAAGCCTCTTCCTAAATGGGAGAGCTACAGTCCTTCTAATGTAGCCACCACAGTGCAACAGCCAATAAAAGCCAGTGGAATACCTTGCTGTTGTTAAATGACCATATCTGGTGCTAACTTTAAGTGTGTGGTCCCAGACAACTCTGACTTTCAGTAGGGTGACGAAATTCTTTGGAAAGTCCTGTTATATTCCCGACTGGGATCCTGCATCACCAAAGCCCACTTTATGTACTTTGCTTAAAAACATTCATAGGAGCTGTGTGGAAACTGGGGTACTGAGGTCAACCTTTCTCCCAAGAGTCTATTGACTGTTAAAAGAAACAATATGCGGGGCCAAAAGAAAAACTAGGTGAAGCAGCCAAGGCTTTCACCCTCCACCACCCATATCTGCCTCCCTGCATTTTCATGTTTTAATGACATAACTTTATGTCCTGATTTTGTGTGTTTGCCTCAGCACAAAGGTACTCTTTATTTACATACAGTCTTGTGCTCTCTTTCCTCCTCATCTTGAACATACTCTAATTAAACATCTTGTATACACTATACTTCTCTTCAGAGGTCTAACAGGAAGACAACGAATTTCCAGAAGGTTCACGCATGCTATTAAGACAATAAAATGGAAAATCTTCAATCTACAGTTAGAAATGAACAAGAGCCCTAAGTGAAGAAAGGGAAAGGATTTCTGCATATTTAATATGAGAAGATGAACAGACCCAGGCACTTTTTCAAAGAGGAAATTCTATCATTTGACACCTCTGACTCTCCAAGAAAAGAGTCAGCTTTTAGGAAGCTCTCTCAAAACAAAGAGCAGTGGCTAAGGCAGTTTATTTTAGCTTGTAATCTTCTGGGCAATGTATTTTGCCACTGAGACAAGGCTAGGTTAAAAATATAGTTACAAAGGGACCATAACACAGTACAAGCTCACCACCCACTCGGAACTGGAACATCTATTTAGGGTAAACCCACGGTACTTCAATGGATTAAGTATAGTTTCTCTTCCAGCAGTGGTATACAAGAGGCTCCATTTCTCTCAAGAAACATGGTAAATTTAAACTTCCCATGGGTCTCTTACAGTCAAGAATAGTATGTAGAAAAAATTACTTTTTTACTTCTAATTTGGGATCAGTTCATTTAGGCAAAGAGTTCCCTTCAGAGATGGCCCCTATATAAGCATACCACCTGGGCAACACTAATTTAGTGGACATTAATTAAGTTCCTATTATAAGCAGAGCATGGTGGAAGATTCTTAAAGATATGCAAAGTTTAGATACTATGCAGCACATTAAAGAGATTCAATGTGACTTCTAAGGAGATCATACCAAAGGATCACATAACTGCCTTTCATCAACCACGAGGAAAACCTACATGCATCAATTTCAGACTGGGCCACGTAAACAATGCATATAACAGTATTCTGTACCCATAGTAGGTACTCAATAGATACTTAACTAAATTAAGAGAGGGAAAATGCTCAGTTAATAGTAGCTCAATCACTTGCTTGGAAGATAATTATTTCTGCCTGCTGAGTCCTGGCTGGGGCTGCCATTTTATAAAGGGTCTCAACCATACTCACTTCACTTCCAAGACAACTCACTCTCTAAAGTGCTCTATTTCCTCACTGGAAGCTTTAACCTAGTGCTGGTACCCTCCTCCCAGTCTCCACCCAACTCTCGTTTTTCAACTCCTTTTTTATGTTTTGTCTTCTCCTATTAGACCGTAAAGTCCCTGAGAGGAAATATTACCTTATTTCCTTGAATTTGTATCACCATTATTTAGCATGGTATCTGGACCATAATAAGTGCTTACTAAATGTCTTTGAATTGAAAATAAAATTAATTTAAATAAACAAATGCCTTCATATTTCTATCTATCCATCCATTCACAATTAAATTTCCTAAAAGGACAATGAATCTCCTTAGAGGATTCCTAAGTTTATATCAGTAAATAAGAGAGTCACTTATGATAATATAGTCTCAGTAACTCTGGATGCATGCAAACTATTTTTAAATGATTATTTTAATACACTTGAAAGTTTTCCTAACAGTAACACTTAAAGGATCAGTGGCCTCATCAGTTTGTACATCTCCCTCACCAATGCATATCACAGTGCCTCTATGAGTCCTCATGAGTTGTGTTAATCAAAAAAATTTCACCATTTGGTGATCCACATTCTGGAAATGAACCTCCCTTAATTTGACTAGGCATGATATTACCTGAAGGAAAAAGTCTAGCACCCTACTATTAAATTCTGGCACCAACAGTACTGTCTTCAAGATTCTCTCTGTCTGTGTCTCTTTGTTTCTGTCTCTGTCTCTTTCTCTCCCTTTCTCCCTCTCTCTCTCCTTTCCCCACCCTTCCTGATGGCTGAGCTCTACAGGTTACCCCTCTGGCTACATGACATAATCTGTATGATAGACGTTCTTTCTCCTTTGAGGTTATCCTGTGTGAGTAATCAGGCCAAATTATTTTGAGTGGCTGTGGATCTCTTCCAAGAATCTTTGCAATATCACAATGTCATCTGCGAAGAGGAGCATCTGGAAGTCTTCATCATCCATAGGGAATCCCTGTTCAGTTTGGACTCTGAACTAGATCTCTTAGACAACAGACAATATTCTAGGTGAACATACAACTTCCAAATTTTGTCTTGTCTTATTTATGATCTTATCAAATGAATTCCCATTTGTTTTTATATCTTTTGACACCTTACAAATAATTTTGATATATGGAGAGGAATCACTTCATTGCAAGAGAGACTTTAAAGGTAGCATTTAGTTCCACTGAGTTAAATGCTTTAAAAATAATTAACCAACAATTAGCACAGTGGGATCTCATATTCTCATTGCTAAAGTTACCAGATGTCTTGGAAATACCAAGTCATTATATCAACCCAATTCTTAGCTGTGTCTAAATATAGACAGAAAGTATCTCACCCAAATATACAAAGGCGTCAATCAAAGTGGTATCTTTTTTTTTCCTCTCTGCAAGATGGGAAGTAGTTATTTTTGACAGCTGGTGAGCAGTCCCAGTTTTTTTTCTTTTTTATGAACCTAACCGTTGAAAACTCTTCTTAATTTTTGTCTTACTGGTTTTGTAATAAATTGTGCTAGAAAAAAATATAGGTTTAGCAAGTCAAACTTTTCCAAACTGGGAAGGTAAGAATATGCATAGTTTTTCTGATCTATTTGCTTTTATTTCTAAAATCATCCAGACTGAACCTTAGGCAAGGGTCACTTACCTTAAGGTCACCTAGAGGACCATGTGTGTCATGTGTGTCAAATAACCTTTCCCTTAGCTCTGACTGGACAAATGTAAGCGTCCCAAAACTTTAAAAACACTACTTTAAAGAATACCTAAAATAATTTTAAAATAACATTTTAGATATAAAATGCCATCCATAGAAAGCATAATAAAAAGAATAAATTATTTTCAACCTCATCTAGTCATAACAGCTTACATTTATATATGTCACATTACAGTTTATAAAGTTCTTATAATACCTAACATATTAGGTTTTATACACATTATTTGATGTGTATAATAACCCTATGAAGTTGGTAGTGCTACCTGACTTTTTCTATAGGAGAAAACTAAAATCCAGAGAGTTAAAGTAATTTACTTAAGGTCACACAGTGAGGAGTGAAGGTGTTTCTCATGATTGGTGAAATGTGGTTATTTAACTTCCTTGCATAAATGACTCCTGTATATTTCTCATGATAAATTCCTCCTGTAATCTCCATTTTGAGGAAAGACCCAGGTCAGTCATTGTGCCTTATTCTCTTGACTCTTCTGATTTCCAAGGATTCACCCCCATTCCTCAGATGCCTTCCCACTCTAGAAGTTCCCTCATCCCTTGAACTCTGAATCCTCCTCCTACCATCCCACATTTCTCTTCTGTCTCTGCTTCTAATTCATTTCCCTCCTCCTCCTCCTTTATGGGCTGTCTTCCTTCATTAGAATACAAGCTACCCTCCAGGGGTAGGACCATCTTTCTTTTTGCTTGTACTTGTATCTCCTGTGATTAGCACAATGCCTAGAACATAATAAGAATTGAAAGGATGTCCGTTGGCTTGTTCTACCTCTCTAATGTACTTATCATTTATTATTGCAGTAGGTATTATCCTTCTTAACATCTTCAGTGCCATCTCATTGAAACTTTGGGTCCTCCGAATTTCCTGGTGGAGTCAGCTATGTGCCGCAGTGGCTAGGAGTACTGGGCCTACAGTCAGAAAGACCTGAGTTCAAATGTGACTTCAGACTAGTGGTATGACCTTGGGCAAGTCACTTCACCTCTGATTGCATTAATTCAATGGAGAAGGAAATGCCAAACACCTCCAGTAAAGAAAGTCTCAAATGGGGTCCTGAAGAGCTAGAAACGACTGAGTGACTCAACACCAACAATTTCCTGGTAAAACAGGTGGCAAAACCAATATTAGAACTCAGATATGTAATTGGCACAGTACATAGAGTGCTGAATCTTAGATCTGAAAGACCTGAATTTGAATCCTACCTCAAATATTTTCTGGCTGTGTCTCCTTCCCCCACCCCCAGGGCTTTTAACATCTCTAATCCTCAGTTAAGTCCTCATCTAGGAGGTATAGAAAGGAC
This sequence comes from Potorous gilbertii, assembly GCA_028658325.1. NCBI lineage: Eukaryota > Metazoa > Chordata > Mammalia > Diprotodontia > Potoroidae > Potorous > Potorous gilbertii. The sequence goes on from CM053770.1 coordinate 447,603,106, forward strand.
ATCATCTACTTCACATGGTTTTGTAGGATTCGATGGGAAGTCAAACGTAGAGTGCTTCACAAAGTACTATAGAAACAAATGCAGGCTATCAAGCAAAGACTTGTTTTCTCCCCCACAATATCCAACGGTGTGTTGGAGCTGGCTTATACCACAGTGAGCTGTGTGAACATTTGCCTCCGAAATTATCAACTGGTACAAATCAGAGCTTGATTTATTGTTTTATTGATTGCCTATACTTAAGAAACTAATGGAGAAAATGTTAATAATACTGGTTAAACCAAAAAGCATTTTATGCTATTTTTTTCCTGGAGAGTCAACTTTTAAACATTTCCCAGAACACTTCTGACTATACCATAGCGTCTCTTGGATTCACAGCAGCAGAAAATCTCAAGAATTAGGAGGCTGGAAGTGACCTAAAGTGCTCTGACCATCCTAGTCATCTTCCTTTGGACTTACTCCAATTTGTCACTGTCCCTGCCAAAATGAGACATCTGGATCCCACTTCTGACACTGACTACCTACATGACTTTGAAAAAGTCACTTAACTTCTTTAGACATCAATTTCCTCAGCTGCAAAACAAAAAGTCAAAGTAGATGACAGTTCTGTATCTATGATCTTATAATTCTGTGAACTCAATACAATATTGCTGATAGGGTCTGAACTACAGAAAATAAGAGTATCTGGTCTTTCATTAGGCAGTGAGTAAATCTTCCATGAAGGATTTCTATGGTCTAAGGATTACATATACTTTTATGATTCTATGAATTCAACACAATAATCCAGATATAATCTGAACCACAGAAAATGGAATCCTTGATCTCCTGGTATTAGATAAATCCTCTATTAAAGATTTTTGGAAACAAACGATGAGAATCACACAAGCTAAGAAGGCACAGATGAGTTGTGATTGGCACCATGGGAGGGAGTTATCTACACTGATGAGAAAGAACCGTTGAAATACAAACATTGAAGAATAATAGTAAAATTGACCAACTCTTACAAATAATTAATGACTAACTTCAAACATGAAGTAAAATGTTCTTATTTTCCTTAATAAATGGAAATATTAATAAAGTAGCTCAAAATCCAAAGCTTGGTTAAATGTCCTCTAATAGTAGAACAAAAGTAAGTAACATATCAAAGAGGCTTTTGTAATACACTCCTAAGGTTGCACCATCCAGACGGGAAGGAACATTTCTTTGATAACATCAGACACTGTACAATTTCAGTTAGTCACTTGAGTTTATTGGAAGTACACCCCTTACTGAATGAATTGTCTGAAAAATCCTATGCTATTTCTAGTCTAGTTTATTTTGAAAATGATTCACCATAAACTTCATGTTATATATAGATTTAAAGTATGATACTTTGAAGCTCGCAGGGAAGGTAGATGATTCCTAATTTAATAGAGTTTCAAGGTTTACAGGGTCCAGTCTTATGCATCATTAGATTCCTTGAGGGTAGGGACTGTCTTTTGTTTCTCTTTATATAGTTAGCACTTACCACAATGCTTGTAACAGAGTAAGTGCTTAATAAATATTTGTCTAAAGACTGATTCTCATATGGCAGGGTCTGCATCTAAGTATAAATGGTGTTCTTTCTTACAACCAAGAATAAAATTCACAGTGATCAGGTCATCATTTTTGTGGAAGGCACTATACCTTTAATTTTAAATTTAGCATTACTATGTATTTATAAACAGTCCCGGGCATCTTAAAGACCATATGGAATTTATCATCTGGGAGCTTTGTGGCTGCTGTTTTCCAGTGTAACTGTTTGCTATTGAGATCATAACTGTCACTGTAAATATTAAAACTTTCCTTCAGAGAGCTCTATTGGGTGAGAATCTGGCCAATAATGTTTAAGTGAGGCAGCTGGAGTGGGCTAGAATGCAACTTTAGGAAGCCCGCCAAAGAAAACGGTAAATGAAAATTTCAGAAACACGATTTTGATACAGAATGCTTTCTCTGTAACAAAATAATTTCCTTTAAATCTGAGTATAAAAGAACTTCTCGGGACTTTACAAATATAATGCCAATTGGGATTTTTATTGCATGCAAAAATGAGTGATTATATCTCCATTTTTGTCTTTTCACCAATTCTGTTACAGTGAGTGAAGCGTTTTAAATGTAACCTCAGCATGTGTAGAATGGTAACAAAATCTGAAGTTCATTGTGATAATGGTTCATCTACTCAGGATAATTGCAGGGAATGGCCTTTTAAAAAATTAGTAATAAGATGAATTTTTTTTTTACAAGGAATAATATTTCTATTTTAAAATTCTAATTAGGTTAAAAAAAGATATCTAAATAACCTGCTAGGACAGGAAATAAGAATTCCATCTATCAATTCCAACTCCCATATAAAGCAGGAATTCTATCTTGTAATAAAGTATCTTCAGTGATTAAATGGTGATTAATAGATGTGGAAATAGAGGCTCTGATATGTTGTGACCTCCTGAGGGATATATCAGGATCCAACTGGAATTTTCTATTTGGTGCTCAAGCATCCTTGGAGGAAAGGTATTGACAAAATGGACCCTCTCCAGAGAAGGTGGGAGGGAAAGGAAACTAGGATATGCCATAGCATAAGCATTAGTTAACAGAAGAGAAGACTCAGAAAGGACATGATAGTGGTTTTAAAATATTTAAAGGGTTGTTACATGGAAAAGATATTCTATTTGGCCCCAGGGGCCAGAACTAGAATCAAGGGACAGATGTTACAGGGAGGTATACTTCATATCAGTGTAAGGCTATCAAGAATGGAATGGATATTTCTAGAAGTTTCTCATCCCTGAAAATGATCTAGGTATTTCTGTTTTTTAAAATAGCACTTTGCTAATCGGACTGGAATCTTAAAATAATATCCAAAAATGATAGCTAACATTTATATAGCATTTACTATGTGCCAGGTACCATGCTTTGCAATTATCTCATTTGACTCTCATAACAACTCTGGAAGGTAGGTACGATTGTATCTCTACTTTATAGGTGAGGAAATAGGCAAACAGGTTAAGTGACTTGCCCAGGGTCACATAACTAATAAGTGTCTCAGGCCACATTTGAATTTCCTGACAAGTCCTGTTTCTACCCACTAAGCCCCCCAGCCACCTTTTTAAAAAATTCATACTACTATTATTAGTTCAAGGACAAGGTAAAAATGTAGTGCAATTGTAAGAAAGTAGAAAGAAGTCTCCTTTGCCAACAAGTCATCATGGATACAAAAGTCCTGATACTTCAAAAAGGTGCTCCCTTTAGTAAATCAGGGCATATTTACTTACTGTATTTACAAATGTGAATTTTATCCCCTAGAATGTAAGTTCCTCAAAGCCAGAACTTATCAGTAGCTTGAGGATGGAAGAAAATGGATAGAGTGCTGGCCCTGGAGTTAAGAAGACTGAGCTCAAATGTGACCTGAGACACCTCCTAGCTGTGTGACTCTGGGCAAGTCACTTAACCTCTGTTTGCCTCAGCGTTTTCAATTGTAAAATGTGGATAATAAGAGTGCCTGTGCCTGCCCACTTCACAAGGCAGTTATTGACAATCAAAGGAAATACCATTTGTAAAGCACTTAGTCTGACACGTTCCTTCTTCATTCATTGAAGAGGAATAAAATGACACCACCATGGTAACATCAAGTGTCAGTGTGTCTGACTGTGGCTGATCAGACCAATATGAGATCGGAATGCTCTGCCACAGATTGGGCACAGATAGTCTGCGTGAACATTTAGGGTGGATGCTCCAAATTTGCGCATCCTACGTTTCCAATATAAAAGTTTATTCCCTCCTTTACCTCCCTCTATTATAGGAAAAAAAATTCCCCCAGGATTTATCACACAAAGTAGGAATATGATAAATGTTTGTGGAGATGGATTGAAAGGAAGCATCTCGTAGCTGGAGATGTCCAGGCTTTGGTCTTTGTTTCTGTTTCCTTTCAAGCTGTAGCTTTATCTAGGGAAGTCTGCTTGCCTTGCGTATGTGAAGCTATAGAGACAGTCAGCACAGGTATTCAGGCCAGACCTTGAGAATATTCAATAATGACAATATGCATGTTGACAGTCTGTCTGATCTATTTCTCTTTGGTAAGAAATTCACTAAGGCCCCTTCCCCTTCCTTCAAAGTCACCTTGTCTGCTTCAGAGGCTTTATCCCTTAACCTTGTAATCCCGTATTTCTAAAGAAGAAAAGGCTTAGGGAGTATAAGGCTTCATAATTCATGTTTCATTCTGGAAAGGGTGTGTTGGTTCTTTCTTGGCTCTATGACTATAAACAATACAATTAAGAATTTAATGACTCATTGACTGAACAAACACTTTTTAAAGCACCTCTTATGGACAATGTCAGAGACAGCCTGAGCTTAGTGAATAGAGCTGAAAATGAGTCAGAAAAAACAAAGTTCAATCCCTGTCTTGGACAGATCGACTGAGTGACCTTGCATGATGCCTTTCGCATCTCAGTGCTCCAGGAAGCTCTTTAAAAACAAGATGAGTTGCAGAACATTTGCTAATCAAGGAGATTAGTGTTCAAATCCTGCCTCATACTAGCTGTGTGACTCTGGGCACATCATTTAACCTTTCTGTGCTTCAGTTTCCTCATCCGTAAAATAGGGATAAGAAGAGCACCTACCTCACAAGGTTGTTGTGAGGATAACATGAGATAACATATATCGCTTTGAAAATCTTAATGCGCTCTATAAATGCTGGTTATTGTTACTAGCAATTATCATTGATCAACATTGGCATAGAGAGTTTTCTCATAAGGAGAAAAAATGAAGCCACAGGACACAACTCTCTTGCTCTCCTCCAATAAAAAGAAAAGAAAAAGGAAAAGAATTACCATGAGGAAAATAGAGATAAGTAAGATAGACTCACTACTATTGGGTTGCTATGGAATGAGAAATAGGATAAATTATTTGACTTTTCTTAATCTTTTTAAATTCTTAATTTACATTTAAAAAAATCAGGACATTGATCCTTCTCCATACCATTAACCACAAATTTTCAAAGATCAGTGATTGGGGTCAATCATCTTTTCTGGAAATACTTCAGTAAGTAGGCTCAAGGGAAAAGTAAATACTTAAATAGCACCTCCTATGAGATATGCATTGTGTTGTTTTGTTTTTTTTTTACAAATATAATCTCATTTGAGACAACCCATCGAGGTAAGTGTTTTTGTTATCCCCATTTTAAAGTTGAGGAAACTGAGGCAAACAGAATTTAAGTAACTTGCCCAGACTCCCACAGCTACTAAGTGTCTGAAGCTGGATTTGAACACAGATCTTTCTGACTCCAAGCCCAGAGCAGCTATGTAGCTCATCTGAGTCTAATGCCTTGAACTTATCAAAGTCAATTAGGTACTCTTTTCTACTTCTCTATTATCTTGTCTCAATGAACTCATTGTCACCTTATAAAAATTACCACTTAACTCATGTGATTTAGAACTGGAAGAATATCAGCTAGTTAATCCTTCCATTTTACAATTAAAATTAGAATAACAAGGTGTCTTATGGCAGATCACTGAATCATTTGGAGTATCCTGGTGAAATGTTAGAGCCCAAGATACCAGCTCTCATCTGAACCACAGAAATGAGAGGTCATAGGTGCCTTAGGTGGGGGCATCTAGTCAAATAACCATATTTTATAGATCAGTAAAGAAATTGAAACCTAGAAAATTTAAGTGACTTGTCCAAGGTTTCACAGTAATCAGTAACAGAGCCTGACTTCAAACCCAAGTCTTCCACCTCCATGACCACTGTACAAAAGCTACCTGCCTGAGCTTATGTATCATTATGTAACATTAATGTGAAAGCACAGCTTTCACACCCCTCCTTGTTACCTCAAGGTCTCTTGTGGTTGCAGGGTCACAATCCTTTTTAGAGGCCGTTTTAGGCTTACAAACTCTCTTCAATGATCTGTTCTAAAATTTTCCTAGAGTCAATACCAAGTGCTTAGAAGTGTAGTTGAAAGGAGCTATTTGAGGGGAGCAAATGTTCTGCTTTTGTCTTTTATTCCCAGTACCTAACACCGACTTCCCAGTCAATAATTTAGTAGTTGCTCAATAAATGTTGGTTGAATTAAATTTTCTATAAATAATATGTAGCACGTGCTCTAAAGCTACTATTCTGATCTCTGCCCTCCTGAATGAGTCTGGTTTCTAGGTGATATCTACCTTGCCACTCAGGGACATAAGGGTAGTCCTAAGTGCATGGGGATTGTTTTTCTGAGGCTCACAAATATGTTTCTTTTCATGACTATTGGGTGTTATCAATTAATCATCCTGGGGCTCTTCTACCCTGAAAAATGATTCTTTTTCAGGGATTTAGCTAGAAGGCTCTCTTCTCCCCACTTGCAAAATATATCATGGGTTCTGAACTAGGTCCCTGGTTTTATATAAGTCCCACAAAACGTTGCCTTGTCCATCATTCAGTCTTAACAGACTTCCAATGCAACATCACCACAGTTAATCCAATGACTCTCAGGACTTTTTGTACTTAATCTAAAGTCTTAGAGACATGTATGTAACTCACTGGACAAATAGGGATAAATTGAGTAGGGTGATTTTTAACTAATCCTTTAAAAATAACATTTATTTGCTTCTTCCAACCATCCATTTTGCAAAGAATAGTCCAATGTATACAACTATCCTTTCTATACACAGACTTCATCATTCAGTGGGACACAGTCCCTGAATTACAGCCTTACTTTGCTTACTCCATTTTAGCAAAGGTAACTGTAGATCTCGAAGTTTACGAGAGCAAGGCACAAATTTTTGTCACATCTTACCAAGCTGAAAAGATTTTCAGGATGAGCCCAAGATGGCTATAACTGGAAGATCACCCTAGCTAACTTCAAATGGGTTTATCACTAAGTTGACTGCAGGGTGAGGAATTTGGAGACCACAATAGCTGTGGGAGGCTATCTACTATGTCATAAAGGAATTTACCATGAAAGAATAAGTTTCCATAATGACTAAGTCACCTAAAGTACACAGACAGGTCCACTGCAGAAAGTAGTTTAGATTTTACATGGGTATGCCTATTTGCAAATGGGTTGATCATAAAATTCAAGCTGGAAGTGACCTTTAGAGGTGAGAAAAATCACAAGATCATAGAGAGTTGAAAGCATCTCAGTGGCCAATTAGTCTAAGCCCTTCATTTTATAGATGAGGAAACCAAAGTCTATAGAGAAGTAGTAGGAGTTGCCCAAAGTTATACAGTTAATAAATAGCAGAGTCTATTCTCTAATTTCCAATCTAATGGTCTTTGTGTTAGTTGTTTGCAAATGAGAAAATAAATCTATAGACAGATAAGATGACCATTCAAAATCTCACAGGGAATGAGTGGCAGATGTTGTCCTAGATATCATGTCTCCTGGCTCCCAGTTCAGTGCTTTTCATGCTTTTCTTCATGATTTCCATACTCAGAGCCACGTTAGGGCCATTTAAAGCCACTAGAATTGCTGGCTCTGCCTAAGAATGGGAAGGATAAACGAATTCCTGAACAAATAGGAATAAGCCTGCCCTCTCACTCTGTTTTTATAACCTATTAAAGTCAAGTTCTCAAAACTAAGGAATGTCTCACAAGTACCATCTTATGGGTTCCATTGGCACATGCTTATCATAAGTGCTGATCACCTTACATTTCTATTAGTCACAACTTTCTTTTAAAAGAGTGTATACATTTTTAATGTAGTATTTAAAGTTAATTACATTTGAAAGGGATGATCACATTTGTTGGGAAGGCATGCATGCTATTGATTTACATGTGTTTTAGTATATACACTTTCTAGCATCATACACAGTCTTCTGACTTACTGGTGGGAAAAGGACAAATACTTTTTGTTTTGAGTTGTAGGAGTGAATAATACATACTTCCAGAAGCTTTAGTGATAGGTATACTTTCATAATTTATAAATATGCACTATAAATGATCTAAGGAATTGCTCCTGAGTAACAGCCCAATTAAAAAAAAATGAAAGCACAAAGATTCTTGACCATCAGCCTCTTTATAGATGAGTTTAATAACCTGTGTCACTGTGACATTGGCTTACTTTGGATCCTTCCATGAGAAAGCTGTATAAAACTGTAGGAAGTGAATCAAGCTGAAACTAGGGTTTGACTTGTTCAACTGTCATGTTGGAATTTGAAAACATTAGTTGCATTGATAATACTGCGAAAATCAAAGATTTGATACACTATTCATTTCTGTCATCATTCAACATCACAGAATCTAATTTCTATTACCTTTGAGAAGGTCTATGGAGGTGGTTTCTGCTTATAAAAATACATCTTGGTTATTGTTTTTGAAGAATTTAACACAAGCACTTAAAGTTTGATGGGTGTTTCTTTAATATTGTTGCAATATATTATACTAATACTATTATACTAATACCATTATACTAATAACTAATATACTAATAACTAATACTATTATACTAATAACAGGAATGCCTCCTTTAAGTCAGGGATTGTTTCATTTTTATCTGCATCCCCAGGGATTCATGGTTACCAGGCATATGGGATGCATTTACATGTTTATTGAATTAAAACTGAGATGCATAATTATCAGATAACATCATCAGGCTCCTTTTTTTAAATCTTTTTTATATCAACTTCACTTTCAAATATATCCCTTCCTTATCACCTATTAGAGTAATTTCCTGTGACAGAATAAGAGAGATTTTTAAAAAGTAATTCAATGAAACTAACCAATACTTCAACCATGTTTGACATTGTTCCATACCCATTGTCTCCTACTTTTGCAAAGAAGAAGGTGATATTAATTTCTTTATATATTCTCCAAGACCAAGAGAGGCATTCAAATTACACAGTACCTAGGTTTGGTGGTTGTTTGTTGTTTTTTCCCTTTACATTGTTTTGCTTAATTTTGTATATTGTCTTCTCAGTACTCCTTAATTCATATTCTATCAGTTTACATAAGTAAACTGTTTTCTGTATTAGTCATTCATTATTCCTCATAGGAAAGTAATCTTCCTTTAAATTTACATACAACAGTTTTTTAGTCATTCTTTAGTCAATATGCTGTATAATGTTTTCAGTTTTTTGCTACTACAAAAAAGCCTATTAAAATATTTGAGTGTATATGGGTTCTTTTTTTTTTATCATGGACTTCCTTTGGAAGCTATGGACAGTTTAGATACTTCTGACACTTCTAAATTATTTTTCAGATATATATTGGGTCATTTTACAGCTCACCAACAGCCTTTGTGTCCACAGCTCCTCCAACATTGACTATTCCTGTATTTTCTCATCTGCTCATTTATTGGGTGTGAGGCAAAACCTCAGAATTGCTTTGATTTGTCTTTCTCAATATTAGTTATTTGGAATAATCTTTCATACTATTGTTAGCACTCTGAAGCTGTTCTTTTGACATCATCGAAATTTTCAATAATAGTTCTATGCAGGGATAGAACTACCGCTCTACCATCAACAGACTGTCAATAGACATTTATTCAGCACCTACTATGCGCTACACTGTACTAAATTCTGGAAATACAAAGAAAGACAAAAGACAGTCCTTATTCTCACGGAGCTCCCAGTCTACTGGGGGAGACAAAATACAAACAACTATATGCAAACAGGATAAATTAGAAACAGAAGGTAACATATTCCTTGAGAGTTGTTTTGCTAGTACTGGTGATGGGTTGCCATGAATCACCTATATATTCTCTCAGCTCCATTTCACCTGTCGTCAAAGGACTTCATTTAGATAGGTGGCATACCTCCTGGTAAAGACATCAAAACATAAATGAAGCAATGACATTTTCTTTCAAACTTAATAAATACTCATTGAAAATTAAAGCTATAAGTAACTTGAGAAATCAACATTTTACTAGTGAGAAAACTTAGGATCAGAAATGTGCAATGCCTATGGTCACATACCACTTAGGGTATATATATATGGTTATATACACATATGGTTCAGACTAAAAATTCTGTTGCCTAATTCCCAGGTCTATGTTTCTTTTTTTTTTTTTAAATCTTCTTGGAATGGTAAAATATTATTCATTTAATATTGTTATGATAATAAAATGTTCATAGCTATTTACCAGTGGCCTTACTTCATTAGTTGTCACATAAAATAAATTCATTAAAAATAGATTATGGTTAATGAAATACACAACATAGAAGAAGATATTTTTAAAGGCTTCTCAGGCCTTTTTGAAGAAGATATAGAAATATATTTTATTCTGGAAAATTGAACATTTTTTCTTTCAAGGAAAATCTACCAAAGAAACATAAAGTACTTTACAAGTTTCACTATTAGGAATTTTTATTATAGATTTTATTATAACTGAAAATTTCATTGAGTTCTGGTTGAGTTTTTCCTGCTCCTGGATACTACATAAGAATTATTAAAAAAAAATTGGGGGGGGGAACCATTAAATCTTTGATGAAAAGAACTAGGACACAGCAATAAAAATAATAAAGTATTTTATAATTTTTGTATTTTATGTGAAAAAATGTGGAAAGTGAATTTTATGGGTCAAACCAAAATTATCTGTCACATTTATGTGTATATGCATGTGCATTTATATATGCATATATACATATGTCTACAATTATTGTTTACTCCCCGTGCAATCTTAGGTCACTTAACTTTACTAAGCCTTAATTTCTTCATCTATACAATGAGGGAGCTGGGCAAAATAATCTTTATATAGCTTTATAGCTGTGATTTTATCCTATTATCTACTGCCATAATTGAGAGAGGTCAATTATAACTGTGACTTTTAAAAAAATTTAGTATTAAATAAAAATATTATGGAAAAAATTACTGGAATAAAGAGCTTAGACTCAAAGCATCTGCAAAATTTTTATGATAATTTGAAAATGAACAATAAAAAAAGCTATTTTTAATTAAGACTTAATGGGCTCTTGATTCGTTCTAAATCAGGTTGGGTTTTTTTTTAAGTGTTACTTGGCATGCTATTAGTTCACAGAAATGACCTAAGTGCTTCTAAATGAGCTAAAAAGGAACACTTAAATTGCTTTAATTTAGTAAGTGCACATATTTTATGCATATAGCAGTGTTTAGGTCTCACATTTATGTGAGGGGCAGCTAGGCCTAATGAATGGAAAGGTTGGCCTTGGAGTTAAGAAAACCTGGGTTTAGTTCTTGTCTCTGAAACATACCATTACACCATGTATGTGGCCATTGGTAAGTTACTTAATTGCTCAGTAAACCAGAAAACTCTCTAAGATTGAAAATTACAGATAAACTGACAATTTCCTTGAGGTGGACCATAAATAACAAAATGGCACTCATGCCAAAATAAACTCCCACATATATTCATATATATATATATATATATATACAAATACATATAAAAACTTGTTTTAATTTATCAACAGCTGCTTAATAGTAGGGATGACTACAGACATTTTTCATGAAGATTGTGTCTCTAATGATCTAGGTTTTAAATATCATTTTCGGGAATCTAGATAATCCAAAGGGGCCAATGAAATTATTCATGAATTTAGATCTCTGAAATAACTTTTATAAGTAGGAATCAGGTTTCATTTTGTTTTTGCTGGGCTTTACTTTGGTACTTCCTGGCTTGTTTGAGTTTAGACAATTGTATATTCATCACTGAAATTCAAAATTGGCTTATGGTAGCCATGAGAATTATGATGATCATATATAATGAGCTTGTTAGGTCTAAGGGCAGTGGAGAGAGTGCTGGTCCTAGAAACAAGAAGATATATCTTTGCGATACGTTCTAATTTGGCCTCAACTACTTACTACCTATGTGTTGCCAAGAAAACCCCAAATGGAATCATGAAGAGTCAAACTCAATTGAAAAATGACTGGACAGCAATATAATAGTCTGAATTTTCCAGCATATTTTCCCCACAATAAACCTGTGAAATAGTAGGGCTGCTGTGGTTATCCGCATTTTGTTCATTCTTTCAGCTAACAAATGTTAATTGAACCTCTACAGGTAAGTAGTGTGGGACATATGGAGAAATGAATATTATACCGAACCTCAAAAATGTGATAGTTCAGTATAGGAGAAAAGATATAGATGCTAACAAATGTGATACAGATTAGACTGAAAGAGACAATGTGCTATGAAAGCACAGAAGAAAAGGGCATTTCTTTCAGTTGTGTGGATGGGTCTTCACACTTCATAGAGATGGTGACATTTGCTCTGAACCTTTAAGGATAAGAATTGTAGAGAAAGATCTGGGTAGGTATTCCATACAGATGAAATAATATAAGCAAAGAAAGACAGGAGATGGAAAAGAGAGAGGCTTGGTTAGAAAAGGAAAACTAGACCTGTTTTTCAGGAGAAGCTGAGAAACAGTGCTTTCATAACTTTCCCTCAACTAAACAACTAGATAATAACAGATATGGTGTTAGAACCTCAACTTCAGCTTTCTAGCCAAATGTTCTTTCTGAAAGAAAGACTATACTTCTTAGAACGCATGCTCAGTGAGCCTCTTATTTTTATTTATAAATTTTTAGAACAAAAGCCTGTAGACTTTATGTTAAAAAGAAAAAATATGAAATTTTTCAGTAGTTATTCAGCCTTCTCTGAATTGTGGTGGCAAACATCTTGCTGAAACAATCACAGAGCTAAACATCTGGCTACACATTTATCAGAATCATCAAGCATCCTCTTGCTTTGACCACAAGGTCATTTTGTCTCCTTTGTTGCTTAAAACTATAGACAGAACCTGGAATAAGCATATGCAATTAGTAGAGGAAAGATGGAAAGTCAATTTAAACTCTTCCATGTCAAACACATTTGAGTTACTTTAATTTGGATGAGAATAAATGGAAAAACTAAGGTCGCAAATAGTCAATGTTCAACATTAGAACCAAACTGCAAATTCAAGTAAGTTGGAGTTAATGTAACTAATGTATCCCAGAATTACCATGAGTACAGTGATGGAAAAGCTTCCAAGAGAGGCAGTAGGAAGCCAGATTTTCTATTTGTTTGCATCTATCAAGGGACAGAGCTAAAATTAGATGACATACTTTTTAAAAACTAGAGCTAAAAGTACTTTTTTAGACCATAGAGTTAAAATTAAATTAAAATGAAATTTTGATATACTGACCTGATAAATTCTATTATGTAATTAAAACTGTTACCCATTTCTTGTACTCTTTTTAACTTTGTACCACTCTTATCTTTGTATCTTATTTTATGATCACTGTGGTTCGACCTTGACTTTGTAAATCTTACAAATACCTTTTCGAAAAAGCAGTAAAACTCTGACCTGACAACAGAATAGACATTTCTGGATGGAGAAACTTAGCTCATGGTACCTTTTTAAAACTTCTATAACACCCTACATGAAAAATGTCAGTCTAGAAATTCTGAGACTAAAGATATTTTGAGATCTAGAAGCAACATCATGTCCTGCTTCCATAATTAAGTATTTCTTAATACAATTATTTTATGTCAATATTGTTCCGTCATTTCAGTTACGAATCCATTTGGGGTTTTCTTGTCAAAGATACAGGAGTGGTTTACCATTTTCTTCTCTAGCTCCTTTTACCGATGAGGAACTAAGGGAAACAAGGTTAAATATAGAAATTGACTGAATATGTTATCATCTATGATGGAGATTAAAATATCTTTGTTTTAAAATAACTTGTATTAAGAAGTACTTTAGTATTGAAAAATCAAATGATTAATTTATTATTTACTTTTAAACATTTTTTCTTTTTAAAAGATGTGTTTCAGATTCTCTCCCTCCCAAACCCATTGAGAAAGTAAACAATATCATATTAATTATACATGTGAAATCATACAAAATATATTTCCATATTAGCCATATTATAAAACAAAGCAAAAAAAAGGTGAGAAAAATTATACTTCAATCTGCACTCAGAGTTCATCAGTTCTTTTTTCTCTCTCTCTTTCTGACCATTCTCTGATCCCTTTATCATCTCTAGGATGAGCTGAAGCTGCTGCTGTTGCTGTCGCCGTGGCCTCCAAGTATCTTCTCTGCTGCTCCTGCTGCACTCAGGGCCTGTACCTAAACCAGGGTTACAGACCTCTCCTACAAAGCTCTTAAATTGTCTTAGGCTGGATAAATGTCTCCCTCTGACCTTAGAGCAGCAGGCTCTACTGCTCTAAAATTTGATGTGAGGTGGTATTTTAAAGTTGTTTAGAGGGGAATGTTGGCAGAGTTCAGCTGGATCCTGGCCTATACTCTGCCATCTTGACTCAGCCTTCCATAAAAGTCAAATTTTTTTTCCCATAAACACCAAAACATAATGAATTCTCAGTTCTTATATATGTTTCCTTCTGCAAAACTGGGAAATTGTACTTGGTTTAAGAACCCAAGAACATTATGAGACACAGAACTCTACTATCTTTAACAACAATAACTACATCAAAAATTTTTCCCCAGGGAGGCCATATGGTTAGAAATCTTAGAAAACACCAATCTCCAAAGAACCAGACTTGTTAGGTATAGCCTCATCATCTTCCAGGTCACCTATGTTCAAACTACAATCTCTGCTCACTCCAGTCAATTCTCCAAATGCTCACAAAATAATCTCCCTAACACACAGATCTAACCAGGTTCCTCTCAATTTCAAAAATTTTCACTGGTTCTTTCTTTCCTCTAGGATTAAATAAAACTCTTTTGCACAGCATTTAAAGACCTCTACAATCTGTCTCCAACTTAACTCTTAACTTCCCAGCCTTATTTCACGTTATTTCTTTCATACATTCCATATTTCAGTTAAACTAAATTTATAATTTTTTCCTGATTCAATGTCCCATCTGATACTTCTGAGAATTTGAAAAATTTATCTTTCATACATGAAAAGAATTTCCTCCTCAATTCTATATTTTAGAAGAGTCATCCTTCATGGCTCAGCTTACATACAATTTCTACAGATCCTCACCCTACTCCCAGGTGATTGTCTTCTCTTGCATCTTGGATCACCTAAGTCATACAGGTATTTGTGTACCTGTTGTACTTCCTCTTCCCCAACCCCCCACCCCAGTAGTTAAAAGCTCCTTGACAGCAAGAACTATTTCCAATGTTTCTGCTTAGCCTCAAAAAGCTAGCATTGCATAGCCTTTCTCACACTAGGTACTACATAGTGATCACTTAGCCCAGCCCCTTCATTTTAATGATATGGAAATAGAAATATGAAAGCTTCAGCAAGGTCAAGTGCCTTTTCCAAGCTCACACAGCTTCTTATCAGCAGATTTTCACTACACAGTATTGACTCCCATTACACTCTTTGAATCTTATATACATGAACAATACTTTATTTACTATGCATCTTATTAAATCCTACTTTATTAAATTCCACTTTAAATGTATATCTAGATAGATTAGTTAAATCTAGACAGATTAATAGATGGTTTATGCATACAATGATTTTTTTCCCTTTGGCTCAGAGTAGGGGAGAGGTCTGCTCTGGTTTAACTGATATTTATTTTGAACCAGACTCTTTTTTTTTTTTGCTCTAGAGACTTCACTAATATGTTTTATAATATTGTCTTATTAAAAAAAACTTTAAGTTAAATTTGCCTAATTCTGTTGATGATGCTTATTAAAACCACATTAGCCAAAAAAGATGACAAAGGTTGAAAATTCCATGACTCCTTCCTCTAAAATGACAGTAGAAGTTTTCTCTCAGTTTATTTCCTTTTATGTTGCCCAAGAATTGAACCATTATAAAACAGACCCTTTGTTAGCTCTTTCTGAGATATTCTAGAGCATTCCTCCTTTCTTACATGTCCTAAAGGCTTTATTATTTAATGGTAACATAGCTCCCAGCAGAATCTAGGTAATAAATGTTTTATTTACGGTAATTTTATGAATTTACCCAGTGGTGACAGTGAAACTCTCATTAAGCACCAGTGGAAAAAAATTACATCTCAAAATATATTTTACAGCTTCAGCAGAATAATGTTACCAAGTGAAAAATGCCAAGATGCAACATACGTCTTTATTTAAAAGATTTTCATTATTTAAATGGCCTGAAACATATATATATATATATATCTGAACTAGATGGTTTATACTTGAGTCTATGATCTAAGGACTCTTCATTTCCCTGCTTTATGTTTTTTAACCAAGTAGCCCAGTTAAAAATATCAAAATCCTTATCTTATCATAACCACTGTACCATAAAATAATAGGCACTCACATATAGATTACAATACAATTATTTCTTCATTAGGTTTAATTTCAGTGAATCTACCCAAAAGACAGTAAATGAAACCATAGTAAGAAGATAATCAAAAAGGGTAATGGAAAGAATATTCCATTTGGATTGAAATACATTTTTTTCACTTTATTTTGCCTGCCTTTTTTTCAACATGGCTAATATGGAATTTTGTTTTGTATGACTTCATTTGTATAATAGGTATCATATTGTTCACCTTCCCGATGGGTAGGGGAACGGCTGGAGAGAGGAACTCAAAATTTAAAAAATGAATGTTAAAAAAGAAAAAAAAAACCCTGCAATGTATTCAAAGGCAGCTAGGCAGCACCTTGGATAGCAAGCTAGATCTGGAGTCAAGGATTGGTCTGAATTCAAATGCAGTCTGATATTTACTAAGTAAATCACTTAACCGCTCTCTTTTCCCCAGTTTCCTCATTTGTAAAATACAGGGTTGTTCTCTCCCAGGGTTGTTGTAAGGATTAAATGAGGCAATATTCATAAAAAAGTGGTTAGTTCAGTGACTGGTATATAGTAGGTACTGGATAAATGATTATTCCCTTTCCCCTACCCCAGCTTTGCAACTAAACATTACCTGTGTGACCTTCGTCAAGTCAATTAAACATTCTGGGCCTCAGTTCCTTCAACTATAAAATGAGGGAATTGGACTAGGTGATCTCTGAGGATCCTTCCAATCTAAATAATGTGACCCTATGAGCTCAAGGTACAGAACGACTTGGTCTGGACATTTAAATCTGAGGAACTTCATACTCAGATCCTGTAATCCATGGAGGCTACAAATCCAGAACAGTGACTGACTCAGGAAAAGTCGTGAAGTTGTACTGCTGCTAACTGTCAGTCTATGACTCCTGGAACAAATGAATGGACACTGAGCAGGTACCCAGGAATGATGAAAGGCAGCATGTACCCTGTACACAGAAACTGAAGAAGGAACAGAGACACAGCACCCAACATCTTCCAGTAACTAGGGACTTTGGGAAACTCATAGTTTCTTCAGTCCTCCAGTTTCCTCATCTTTAAAATGAGAAAGATGGTGAGATTAGTAGATTATTAAGGTTTTTTGAGGGCAGAAGAAATAGATAAGGAATTTGTAATTTCTATAAGTAATAAAAATATATATTGTAAGTGCTATCACACAATAATGAGTTTAATACGTAACAAGGAAACAGTGGGGTAAAATGTAGAATCTAGGATCAATATTATATTAAATTGCTCTATAATATAGAAAGAGGTAAAATAATAGCTATGTGTGAAAAAAGCTGAATATAACACTGGCTTGTCACATTAGGAGATCTGAAGATTAGGGATAGACCTTGAGTCTCACAACTTCCACCTTCAATATTTTTCTTTGACTAATTATAGATTTTGTTCTAGAGAATGGGGTGGGGGAAGGGAGAGATGATCAGGATTGTTTATATATCTGTATTGATTAATGACAATGTTCCATCCAGTAGAGCACTCAGTTTAATTATAAAATCTAATTTTGTAGTTTATTTATATCCCTACAAATGTCCATGCAATTGCTTCTCCGTGAAAGCTTTTCAATGGTAAAGAATAAGCACAAACCAAGATTATATAGCCTGACCTTATTCATGAAGTCTACAAAATATTACCTATTTTAAAGGTTAAAAACTACAAATTTATTAAATAACTTCCTGTTATTTAAATAAGTAATATATAAAGTCAATTATCATGATGTACGACTCAGTAAAGTTCAAAGACCCTGGACAATTATATAGGAGTAGAGCATTACATGGTCCTCATGGAGTTTTTATTCTTTTAAAAACGTACAAAATGTATATGGAGGTAACTTAAAACACAGCATAGTGTTAAAGAGAAGAGAATTGTGACTCTCAGAATTAATAAGAGAAAATTTGAGGGTGAGTAGAAAAGGAAGGATTTTTTAAAAATGGAAGGGACAATCATCCCTTGGTGAAAACAAATATGCCAGGAACTGGAGATACAAAGAGGAAATAAACATGATTCTTGCCTTCAAAGAACTTACAGTCAAACACTCAAATATTGGTTGACTTAATAGCTAATCTGGGCTCTTATTCTGTAGGAATTCTGAGGACCACCATTTTATACACCCCTTGTGATGAAAGGAAAATGCTGTAAAGATATCACCCTAGGCTGTGTACTCTGTCTCCATCTCTTTCTCTGACCTTCCTTCCTTCCTTCCTTCCTTCTTCCAAATCTGATAATAAGTGCCTGACCCATAGTAGAGGCTGTAAAAATGCTTATTTCCCACTCATACTGCTATAAAGCACCACATATCTTGTGAACAGACAAAGACAGAGACTAGATAAGATTTCATGGGTATAGAACACTTCCCAGTGCAGAAACTTCCATGCACATTGACACTTTCTGTGCAACTTATAGTCTTATGAGAACAGCCTAAAAAAGTTAAGTGTTATGTTGAAGGTCTTACTGCCAGTATATATCAGAGGTAAGACTTGAAACCAAGGCTTCCTGGCTTCAAGGTGGCTCTCTTCTTACCGTATCATACTGACTCATATTCTCTGAAAGCAAATTAAAATATTCCCTATTAGGCCGATCTCTTCCCATCACAAAGAAAAAAGTAAAAATGAATTTATACTCAAACTTCCTAAAAACAGAGGAAAAGTCACTTAATACTAAAAAATGTTAGTCTATGATAAGGTTTTTGTCTTCGATTTATTTCTTCTCTTCAGATGAAGAGAAAAGAAAGGCCTTAGACTGCAGAACCACTTGGTTAATAAATTCTAGTCAACTGAACACATTCTCAAATACTCTCACTGGCTAGCTGGTTCCTGAAATAGAAAAAAAAATCATCTAGCTCAATTTACTAATACAACAACTGCAACATTAGTTAGATAAGATGTTCCCTATTCACTAGAATAAGGATTTTAACATTTAGGGAACAAATCATTTATAACTCCCATGACTTTGCCTGATGTTTAATATATAGTTGCCTTAATAATGCTATCATAGATCTAAAGGTTTTTTCCCCTGTATCAGTATTATTTAATTGCAAAAAGTCATTGCCTATGGAAGAAGAGGAGAATGGGGCCTCTGGATTTCTAAACCTTTAAAAGAGCATCTGACTTCTGGGAATGGGTTCAAGTCCTAAAGTCTCCAGAGCTTTAGGAACTCTGTCTAAAAATAAAGACCTCATTAGAGAAATTACACCATCTTTTTTGTTGCTATTTTGTTTTGGACCAGATGTTGATTTTATCGGTGTGGATAAGTATCAGGGAGGAAACTGTCTCTGACAGGACAGATTTGAACTTGAACTGCAACTTATAGTCTAAGTGAGCTGCCTGGGACACTCTAAGATTCAGGGACTTGCCCAGTCACACAGTCTATTAGTGTCAGAGGCAGAACTGCCTGGTTCTAAGGCCAGCAGGCTATTTAGTACACCATACTGTCAATCATCAGTCTTGCTGACAGTTCTTACATAACTTTCTTGCTTTTAACTATGAGCTACACCTCAAAGGTTTGGGGGCTACCTGGTATGTGAGTTGTGAAGCTTGTCCCAGGAGCCCAAGTACAGGATGAAGGTGAAGGCTGGAGGTACAAAAACTCCTTTTGGCTAGAAAAGTTTGGACTAGCCAGTGACCATCTAACTTTCTTCATGGATTCATTCATTGAATATATATGTGGAATACCTATTAAGTGTTGAGGAATTGTAGGGGTTATGATGAAGTATAATATAAAATCGCTGCCTCAAGATGCGTATTGGCTTGTGGCGAAACAAAACAAAATTAAAAAAAAAGCAATGCTTATACAAGGAAAGCAAGGTATTATTCAGTATGATTATATACTAAACGTATGGTCCTGAAAATGAGTGTCCTAGGAGGATCAGAGATGACTGGTGTGATCAGAAGGGCTTCATAGAGAAGGCAAATTTCATTGGAACCTTGAACAGGGTTAAAATCTTCATAGGTAGACAGAACCTTGTTGGTGAGAAGTGGGGGACAGGGGAAACAGTCTGGACTTGAGTGAGGGATAGGAATGATGTGGCACAGGTATGAATGCATGCACAGTGAGTTACAGGATGCACTGAGTTGGTTCATCTGACTGGAGTAAAGGTTTCTTCATCATGAGTGACCAAAATAACAACCAATAAAGCTATACAAATAGCGTATTGTTCTCCATGACATGAGAAAACAAAAGCATCAACCAATAATGCATTCAGAACCAGGATTTAGCAGATATGATATTCACAACACTACAACCCTAAGCTTAGTTGTAGAGTAGTTGTAGAGTTGTCACATATACCCCCACTTCCACTGTAAGTAAAGGCTGAGCATCTTTGCTGACAGAGGGCATAGTCCATAAAGTATGACTCAGAATGGGGGAGGGGTAGTATGAAAATCTATCATTAGATCACTTTGCACCATATATAGGAAAAGACTTATTGACTCTTACAAGTTAAAGAGACCTTCATAGTCATCTAGTTCAATTCCCATCAAGAGCAATACTTCTATTCTAGCTTCTTCTATTTCTATCTTTAAAAATAATCTCCAAATGTCATGTACTTAGCTTTTCTACAATAGAAATAGGACCTTGTTCTCAAAATGCTTTAATCAATTCTATTTGTTCCTTCCCCGGACAAAAAGGGATAAAAAGGGGTTAGAAAAACAACATGGAGTAAAAGTGTTCAAAACCAGGTCTTAGGGTTATTGGGTTCTTACCCAAGAATAGGTGGCTCTGGCACCTATTAAATGTGTTTCTTTGCATAAGCCACTCAGTCTCTCTGGGTTTCCGTGTCTCCATCCGTAAAATGAATCTGAAGGTCCCTTCTATCCTAATTCTAACATTCTATTGTCCTGCATCTCAGAACAAAACATCTCAGAAAAACGTGAGGCATCTGAAACTATTCTCAGCTAAAGTACTCCATTGAAAAGTATCTTATTGGAAGAGGGTGTCCACCAACACTTTCATCATCAGATCTAAACTGAATCATTTGTTCGAAACTGTTCATCTGCTGGGTAGTTCTTTTAAAATTGCTTAGGTAGGGTAATGTGTCATGTTAATAGTACTCTCGATTCTGTTATTGCTCTGCAGCTAGTCTCTGAAAGGAATTCTTGTACACAGAAACTTACTGACCTAATCAAGCACATATGATTATCTTTCCAAGAAGAGGTGGCATTTCTTAGAAAAACAAACTGAACATGCAAATATATAGAACTTTTAAATACTACATTCTTTTAGGGGAAAGCATTCTATCATCATGTGACCAAATATCTGATGGAGATAGAAGGAAAGGACATGACAAAGGCTGTCAGAGAACTATGTAAAATTGGCAGAGGTCTCCTTCTCCGGAGGGGAAAGTACCTGTTGCCTAATGGCCTCAAAATAAGTGGATGTGTATCCATTATCTATATGATTTACAAAGCTAAGCAGTACAATGTTGCTTCAAGTACCTGACATCCCTGCAGTCTTTGAAACTGTCAATCACCTTCCTCTCGATACTTTTCTTTCTCTAGGATTCCATGACCCTTATGCTATCCTGGTTTTCCTCCTACCTGTTGAACTACTCCATTTCCTTTGCTCCAGGTCATGCCTTCTAAACATGGGTGTCCCCAAGGACCCTCATCTCTTCTCCCTTTATACTACTTCACTTAGTGATCTCATAAGCTCCCATGTATTCAATTATTATGTCTATCATGATGACAGTTTGACTTTTCCACCTCGAACCTCTCTCCTAACCCCCAGAATCATATCTCTAGCTGCCTATGAAATATCTTAAACTAGATGTCCCATAACACATCTTAAATTCAAAATGTCCCCAACTGAACTCATCATCTTCTACCCCCTCCCCAAATCCTTCCCTTTTTCCAAACTTCATTATTACTCTAGAGGGGACCATCATCCTCCCAATTACCCAGGTTCAAAACCTAGGCATCACCCTCTACTTACTGTCTCTTCCTTCCTCCCCCTCACCCAATCCAATCTGTTGCCAAGTCTTCTCTCTTATCTTTGTCATATCTCTAGTATATGCCCTCTTGTCTCCTCTGAAGTTGCCACTGTTCTAGTACAGACTCTTAAGATGTCATATCTGGACTATTTCAATAGGCTGATAGTTATTCTCTTTGTCTTCAGTCTATTCCCACTCCAACCCATCTTCCACTCAGCTATCAAATTAATCTTCCTAAAAAAGCAGATCCGATCATGTCACCCCCTCTCGCTCAATAAACTCAACTGACTCCCTCTCATCTCCAGGATTAAATATAAAATCCTTTGGCTGATATTCAAAGCCCTTCATAATCTTCCCCTCCAACTTTTCTGGTTTTCTTACATCTTATATCTCCCAACATACTCTTCAGTTCAGTAACACTAACCTCCTTCCTTTTTATGTACACAAAACACTCTGGGCATTTTTAGTCTATGCCTGGAATATCCTCCCCTTTTCATTTTTGTCGCCTGGTTTCCTGCAAGTCCCCTTTAAAACCTCACCTTCTATAAGGTTCTGATTCCCCTTAATGCTAATGCTCTTGGTCTTTTGATTACCTCCAATTTATCCTGTATATATCTTATTTATGAACTTATAGTCTTAGGACTGGATAGAAAATCAGTAAAGTAAAAAAAAAAACAATAGGGCAATAAAAAGAGTCATGGAATTTGCAATTCATGATTAATGCTATAAAAAGACCAAGAAGAACTGGGAATAAGGAAAGGGTATTGAATTTAGTGATAAGGAAGTCATTGCTGAGTTCTGAGAGTACAATTTCAGTATAAAAGGAGAAAAGATATTAGATTTCATGGAGCTAGGGACGTAATGTGTGTGGTTAATAAGCGGCAGATCGCTTGACAAAGGAAAGAGAAAGAAAAGGCAGTGGTAGCTCATGGAACTGTTAGCACTAAATGAACACTTTTTTTTCCAAGATGGAAAAATAGGCATACTTAAAGGCAAAAAAGAAATAACTGGCAAAATGGAGGGCTTGAATGACTGTGACCTAGAATGGAGATAAAACACAAGGGAAAGGACATAATTGGAAACAAAGAAGAATAGATTTTTCTCTTATGTAAGAAGCATCTATAGGATGTGTAGAGACATAGCCTGAGAGACAAAAACTAAAATAACAGTTCTGTGATTGATCAGTTGAAAAGCAGGAAAATATGTAATTGAATTCACCCAACCTTCCTTCAGGGCTTACAAAAAAAAATTCTGAATGGCTCCTTCCAAATGAGGAAATAAAAAAAAAAGAGAGAGAAACCCAAGTATGTATGACATCACAGGATCAGATGAGAAGCAGATTTCCACAGGCAGCAGGTTAATTTAAAATGTGCTATGGGTTTAAAGATTCTCTTCATTATAATATGCTAGCACTGATTGTACAGGTGTGTGCGTGTGTGTATGTGTGTGTGTGTGTGTGTGTGTGTGATCCAGCTCCTCCTGCTTTATTATGAGCACTTGTCCTGCCAAATAGAGCACTGCAATCATGTAACTGACATGGCTTTTGTGTAAATGGTATTCTTCTTTCTCTATTAAAAAGGTTCCACTCTGTTCCCAGCTAAATGAGTTCCAAAGAACTCCCAGAGACATCTCCAATAGCAGTGGGGCAGAGTTTGCTGTCACATGGGCTATAGAACTATAATCGTTGCTGTTATTTGCACCTCACTGTTCACCTTGTAGCAGAAAGTAAACAAACCACTTCAGAGAAAGGATGGAAACAGAAAGGATGGTTGCCAAGCCAAGCTGGGCTGGACAAACCTTATTTGTTGAACCACTGTAGTTTTCTCTGATGTTTTACCTCCCTGGTTTTAGGGGTAACGTTCTATCCCAGCCCCCTAACTAGATCATTAAAAAGTCTCTATGGATAAAAACAGGTTTCCTTTCTTTTCTTAAGAGGTCTTTATTTTCTTCTAGAGAAAACTATCAAATTTCAAGATGGATGTATAAGTTCACTGAAGTAGGATTGGATTCTCCTCAGTGTTCACTTTCAGAAGAATACTGCAATGTCCAAGGAAACTAGATTCCAACTCAATTTTTAAGCCAGGTTTATATTAAGTAAATTGGAATAAACTGACCCTTTGAACTTCAAGATATTTATTTAAACAACCTGGAACTGAACTTTTGAGGGTTGCTCATCACAAACTAAAGCACGGGTGGTTCATGTGGGTAAAATCTCTAAACATTTTGGTTCTCAATTTCTCTGTTTATAAAACATTCTTTCCAACTGCGTCAGAAAAGGAAGCAACAGCTTGTTTTCTTTGGGAGAATGGAAGTGGGGAGAGAAAAGTAATTGTGTCACATTTCTGTTGGAATAGCAGTCTAGAAATTAAAATTTCCTCAGTGCCTCAGTATCCACCTTCTTTCATAGCATTCAGAGCTGGAAGGGTGGCTAGAGATTACTTGGTGTGTACAATTTTCCCATTTTAGAGATTAGGAAACTGAGATCCAGAGAAGTCAGGATTCAAACTCAAGTCCTCTGACTCTAGAGTTGATGCTATTTCCACCACTACAACAATATATTGCTCAACAACTTTAGCCAAATCCTGTTTCATTTGCTTACCAAATTTAGTCTCTTCAACTGTGACTACTATCCAGTTGTGTTCTACAACAAAGGTTTTTTTCTGATTCTTTGCAATGGTCAGTCATATGTGATAAATCCAAAATAATTAAGTGTCCTAGGATTCACTACAAGTATTGCCTCCTTCCTTTGTACAATTCCCCCTTAGATAATATGCTTGCCATTTTGCTATTCTGGGCTCATTCTCTTCATAAATGAGTCTTCTGTCAACTCTCAAATTAGGGGCTTACCAAATAGACAATTCAGCATCATTTATGACTGATCATTCATTCATTCTTCTCATCAGCTGGGAATGGGGGTTGGTGGGAGCAGTGGATATTCAGAGAAAGAACAAAGCAATGATATTACCTGTTGTAAATTTGAATTTATAACAAGAATGTCTATCCAACACCTTCACATTCCCCTGGGAGAAGTTGCATATTAAAGATATTCAACTCCCATTCTGAGGTGATGAATATGCATTACTTAAATAATACTTGCCACTATTGGAATTTATCAATTAACTTGGAGGTATTTCTTAAATATTTGCTAAGATATGATCCCTGTTCTGAAGAACTATCTCTAAGGAAGATGCAAGTCAATTAAATTCAACAAGTATTTGTTAAATGCCCATTGCAGACAGAATCCTGAAATAGGAATTAGGTGGGAGTTTGTATGAAGATGAGTCCCTGCCTTCATGGAATCTACAGTATATTAGGAGACTTGAAATAAAATTGTAACAAATAAATGAAACACAAAATAATTCATTAAATTTCAGTTTCATAAGTCTTTTTGACTTCTCTGCAGTCTTTGACACTGCTGATCACTGGATAATCTCATCTTTCTAGGTTTTCAGAACTCTGCTCTCTCCTGGTTTTCCTCCTATCTGATCCCTTCTTTTCAGTCTCCTTTTTCTGTATCCTCCACCAGAACACACCCAACTTCAATCTCTTTGCACAGAGGCCCTCAACTTTACCATAGACACTGAGAAGGTGAAGGTCTATTGGAGAGAAAAAGAGGGTTGTCTTGACTGCTTATGTACTATGTAGTCTTCATTTCTATTAAGTGAAATGAAGCCCATCTCTTATAGAAAATATTAGCCTGGAGTGTTGCATGGAATTTGGGAACTTTTAATTTGTAGAGACCAGACAACATGCAAATTCTGAATGGGTGAATTAAGCTGATTGGGTTAGCTTAGAAAGCCAGACCAATGCTTCTTTATGCCAAATGTAGAAGTAATCACAAAATATGGATTTTAATTTAGACCATGAGGGGGATGGAAATACAGGAATCCAGGTTAGAGAGAATGGCATGACTGAACATGGTTCTCTGCATAGAAAGGATGACATGCCTGAAGAGCAAGAAATACAGAGGAGTTAATAAAGATGACAGGATAGCCTGATAATTAGCTTCATTACTGGGCTACAGTGAGGACTAAATATGAAAAAATACACATTATATATATATATATCAATTTGGAAATTCTAAGATGCTATGTAAATGACAGCTATGATTACTGGTACCAATAACAACAAAATGAAGAATAAGAATTCCATTGTGGGAGCAGACATGAACTTCGCATTTTCATGGGTGACAGCACGTGCTGGAAGAGTGGAAGCAATATGGATATTAGCAATGCCCCTAGGGAAAAAGCATTTAGACTTAATACAGAGGAAATGTAGAACCACTTAAGGTGTTAGGGAAGAAGACATGATGTAATAAACAGCATAGCAACTGAAGGGAGGATGGATCAATAAGAGCAGATAATGATGCCAAAGAAACCAGTGAGGAAGCCTTTGCAATAACCCAGCTATGGACTTGTGAAAACCAGAGAGATTCTAAGACATGGAAAGGATTGGCAGAGGGCCAATGAAAAGAAAGATAAAGGAGAGGAATGATTCAATGACAATCCTGAGATGTGAAGTCTAGGTAACTCAGAGGATAGACTTGCTACTGTATTTATGTAGGATAGATGGCTTGGGGGAAATGATGAGTTCTGTCTTGGACATGTTGAGCTAGAGGAAGAAATTGAAACATGAAGTCATTGGAAAATTAAAGAAAACTCATTTATTCTTCAATATGAACAGAGACATGCAAGAAGAATACTCACAGGGTCTAAAATGCCCAACAAAATAACTGTAAATTTAACTTCAAATGCAGTTGTTTTTATTTTACTAAAGATATTGAAGCCAATTTTGCCTTGAGTTAGTGGACACCATGTACAATTATTAAACCACCTGTGAGATTCACCTTTGTTTTGTTTTGTTTTCCTTAAAAATGAAAAGTTTCTTGATTATAACCCAAAATATTGGGGAACTGTGAAAAAGGGCGCCCAGGGTGACATACTCAGGTATCTGAGTCTGGATTTAAACTCAAATCTTCCTGACTCCAGAACAAATGTTTTATCTACTATCTAGTTGCCTCTAGGTAGATATACAGAACGTTAAAAACAGATATTTAGTTATCTTTAAGTCCATTTGATATGTAAATCATAATCAATTATACATGACAAGAAATGAATTAAGCTGATTGGGTTAGATTAAAAGCCAGATCAATGTTTCTTTTCATCAAATGTGGACGCAATCACAAAATATGGGTTTTGATTTAGACTATAAGGAGGATGCAGACACAGGAATCCAGCTAGACAGAATAACATGACTGAGAATGGTCCTCTACCCAGAGAGAAGAACATGAATTAAAGACAGGACAAATCATAAAGAAGTGCATGAAGATGGCAGACTAACAATGCCTAGAAAGAAGCTATACTGGCTTAAATGATGAGATTATGGAAGGTAGGGGATTCATTCAGTAAGGCTACAGTTAGCTCTACCAATGAAGCCAGAGCCGAACACTATGAAAACTTAGCAACTCCAACTGTAAAGACTTATTGGAAGTCTTTTTAGGAAAATAGAATCAGCCTCCAAAGCGCTGACCCAAAACGCCCATCGGGACTTGGTATAATTTATGTCCTATTCAGAACTAAGCACATTGTTGGCACTTCATGTTTAATATAAACACAATTATCTTGCATTAGGGAACATTAATGTGCTTTCCAGAATATGACAGCATGACTAAATGAGTTTTCTCCAACACCAATTCCATTTCACTGAATTCCTATCTTCCTCTCGACTTTTATGGAACTGTTTCATATACTTGGAGCCTGGATGTTAAATACAGTGTCAATTACGTTGGTCTCAGACACAGAGCAGTACTGCAAAAAAAAATGCTATATGGAAAATGAGAATCTAATTCAATAACTGAAGTGATTAGAAAAGGCATCAAAGTAACTCTCCAATGGTTATCTTACTCCACACAATAGATGTTTTTGAAAAGTTATACAAGAATCAAATTATGGTGTATAAAATTATATAAAGACACTAGGAAGCTTACTGTTTAAAGGAATATTGGGGGAAATGATTTTGTAAAGGTAAAATCCTTTGGCAAATTGAATAACCATTCATAATATATATTTTATAAAATGACATGTCAAAAAAGCAAAGATTTACCCACAGGGCATCACAGTCATAACTTATCTCTTCCTCCACACAACTGCCAAACTGGTATTCCTCAAGCACAATTCTGATCCGTCACTCAACAACTGAAATCCCTTTCTGAATGATAAGACTTAAGTACTTAAAGATAGCTGTCCTCTAAAGAGTACTAGTTAAGGAAACTGAAGTCCTAGCCCAGCTTCCAATCTGACTTCTGCTCTGTGCTGTGGCTGATGATTTGCACAGCTCTGCCTCACTTAAATCCAATTCACTTGCAAGTCAAGACACTTTCCTTCTGAAGTCATCGGTCCTCTTCGAGAATGAAGGACTGACAACAATAATAACGGAGGAATCTTGGGCAAGCCAATTAATCTCTACAGGCTTCCATAAAGGGTTGGACCAGATGACCACAATGGTTCCTTTTGGTGCTAATTCTCTAATCCTGACCCCTTTCCCCAACCTTCTCTTCTTCAAAATAAACATTCCCAGTTCCTCCAACTGATCATTTTTTGAGGGGGTGCAGGGTCATAGATTTGAATTCTCTCTTTATGGTGGTCCCCAGTCATGTCTCACTTTGTCGCTGTCCCTTCTAAACATACAGTCAAGCTATGAGTGGTGTGATCATTGTAGAGCACGACAGGACTATTACTCACTTTGTTTCGACCCTGTGCTTCTTTCAGAGCAGCCTAAGATCACATCAGCTTTTGGGAGGGGGCCCAAGGTGGGAGTTTGAAGGTGGGAGGAGGCTGCCAAAACTCTTTATTGACTCTTACTCAACTTATAATCCATGAAAACTCTCACATGATTTTTCTGCCAATTTCTTTCTAAAGTCCTAGGTAGGATTAGCATTTATTTCTATTGTAATTATTTATTACAATATCTTTTATTTCATTGGGATAGGGATCTCCTGGTGGGGACAATACAGGTGGATGATTTCCTGGGGAAGTGAGAGGCTAAGTGTCCTGATCCTAGTTAAATGGCACCGTTATGCATCTAGTATGTGCCAGATGCAGTATTTGGTCCCAAGTCTTCTGCCTCCAAGGCCATCTCTCTATTAACTACACTACACGGCCAAATAAAATACTTTTATTAGATTCAACCCATCTTTCCAGCCTGTTGAAATTTTAGGTCCTGACTCATCAATGCGTTATTTCACTCTACTTGCTTAGAATGTTCTCGCTCTCCTTTTTCAAACAACTTTCAAGAATTAGCCCTGATAATACTGTAGCCCTCAGAGATCCATCTTGATGAATTCTAAGAGCATAGATGCAGATTTATGCATAGTTGTAGTGGCTGGAGACACTGAGAATGAAAGCCCACCCAATTCCAGAAATGATCATCTTCTTTTCACTGTTTTGACTTCTGTCCCTCAAACTAGATGTCTCATCATTCTTGAAGATTTAGTTATATGTGGTCCTTTATTCCATGATTGTTCCATTTTTCTTTCTAATTAGAATGTAAGAGGTTAAAAATTATACTACATACTTCTCTTGCATTTCTTCACGGTACCACAAGACACAGAGTAGGTGCACAATAATTTCCTGTTAGCTGTTTTAGAGGTGGTGCTAGGTAACTGACAATTTAAGAAGAAAAACTAATTTGCTGATCAAAAACTCTGATTCTCTTGCTTAGGTTTCTAAGCTATGATGATTAATTAGAATTATCTGACTAATACCAAGTAGTTATCTAGAAGATATACATGATTAAGGTTAAAAAAAATAAACATTATTTCCTCTAAAAACAAATTTTACATGAAGACAAGTTAGAAAATGTAGATGGTGCAGTGGATAGAGCACCAGGAAGTCAGGAGGACCCAAGTTCAAATCTGGCCTCGGACACTTACTGGCTGTGTGACCCTAGGTAAATCATTTAACCCTGTTTGCCCCAGTTTTCTCATTTGTAAAATGAGAAGTAAATGGCAAACCACTCTAGTATCTTTGCTAAGAAAGCCCCAAATGGGGTCATGAAGAGTCAGACACACCTGAAATGACTGCATAAAAAAAGTCAGAAAAGAAAAACATATAATCATGCCAAAATGTGATGGGATTGAGAATAGGGCTTTAGATATATACAAATATATCCATGTGATTTTAACTTCAGAGATATGACCAAGACAATGTTATAAAAAAGTCATGATTCAATTATTTTCTCCTTATTTTAAATCAGAAAGCCACTGTTATAACAGTGCTGTGATAAGTTGTCTGTAAATACAATAAGGATGCCTATGTGAGATAAAAGATAAATAAAATACTTTTAGACCTTGATGGGAATTTAGCACAGGACACTAAAGCATCACCTGTTAACAGATCATTGGCTCCTATGTAATGATTTCCTAGTATCATGGGATATAGAGGTAGAAGGAACCTTAGAGGCCATCTGGCCAAAGCCCTCATTTTACAGCTGAGGAACCTGGAGCCTAGAGAAGCCAAATATTTTGTTCAAGTTCATTAAGCTATTCAATGTCAGGGTTAGGTTCAAAGCCAGGTCCCTCAAATTCAAATCCAAGGCTCTCTCTCTGCTAGACCACACTGGTGCTAGTTCAGATGTATGCATGTGATCCCATATGAAGTCACTTCCTGGGGATGCATGTAATGAAGAGCTGACCTACATAAAGTCCATTAAGACCTTTTAATAGGCACAGCTTGTGGTTGTGTTTCCAATAATGTTAACAGTAAAACTGTTAACATTTATGAAGCATCTGTTCCCCAGAAGGTGCTGGAGAAAACTAGGCAGGCATAAGCACTCATCTTAAAAGTAATAAAATGGAGAAAAAAGAGAATCTTTTGGTATGTCCTCATGAAAACATAATGGTATTTCCAGCATGAGGATATCTGAACAACTTATATTCTAGACACCTGAATATGATTTATTTTGATTCTCTTAGACCTGAGTGTTTGCTGGAGTATAAATCTTAGCTTCATTGAACAGGTTTACCAGAACATAAGGGGAAACAGGAGGAATGGGAGCCCCCAAACTCACACTACCTTGTTTGTCCTCTCTATGCAAAGCAAATATATAAACACATACATGCATGTTATAGATATATGTATACATTTATATGTATACATACAATATATACACATAATTATATTTACCACTTATGGATAATATACACATATATAATATTCTACAATAAAGAACACGATAATATTTTAAACACAGACCTGGTGCTACATATCCACATTTTATCTGTGTGTGGGCACAAATTTATGTGCATATACATACATATACAGATGTATTAAATAT
Source organism: Potorous gilbertii (assembly GCA_028658325.1). Lineage (NCBI taxonomy): Eukaryota > Metazoa > Chordata > Mammalia > Diprotodontia > Potoroidae > Potorous > Potorous gilbertii. The sequence goes on from CM053770.1 coordinate 447,634,532, forward strand.
ATATGTATATAATTTAAGCCTGGAGATAACATATGTATATATACATAGCTTTAAATAATACAATATGCACACTTAACATACAATTACATGGTAGGTATACACACAATATAATATATACATGCATAGTCTGTGTACACACCCATAAAGAGAGATATAGACAAATGGCATCTAGTATGTCTTCCAAATACAATTCAGGGAAATTGATCCAGAACTCTTCACTGCACTGAAAAACTGGAAGCCCTGAACCACAGGTCATTTAATTTCCTTTCCAGCTCTTTAATCTAAGATATGTATTGTTAATCAGTCAGCATTAACTGGATTCTTGATTTAGGTTGAAAATAGAAAGAAACACAAAGAGCTTTAAGAAGATTTGTACCTGGTTGGCAACATGGGGGAAAAAGAGAAAGCACATTTATAAAGCATTATACAAATAAAGTCCTTATCAGGTTACAAAAATATGGTGAAAACAGAGTATATGATATAACTGAAGCCTTTATGTAAAAAGTTAGCTTCCAGTTTAGATGTTGGATAACTTTATATATGAGGTGTGAGACCACGAGAATCTCTTTATCTGTGTTGATGACACAAGGCAAAGGTTTTATGATTTCTACAGGAAAAGAGAAGTATTTTTAGAAATATCAGTGCTCGGTTTATATGGAACACTAAGGTTAACAAAGAACTTTGATCAGCAATCCTGTGAGTTGAGAATTATGAATATTATGTCTATTTTATAGATGAAGAAACTGGAGCTCAAGAAATGATCTGCTCATTAACGAATAATTAATTACTAACTAATTATATTTTAATAAGTATATATCTTACATTTTATAATTATTAATTAACAATTATTATTTAATAGCTCATAGCTATTCATTAAATGTTACAGTCAAGATTTGAACCTACGTTTTCCCTGTCTTCAAGTCATCAAATTGTAAGCAGCTCATCTTCTACCTAACAACTCAATAACTAACAATCTTCATTTAATAACCAACACTTTTTTTCCCATTAGAGAAGTTTGCTACCCTTCTCTCCACTTTCTAAACAATTTTGAACACTTTGAGATTTAAGATTATTTCACTATTTAAACAAAAAATATCAATAAACTATGAACTCTCAGGAAAAAATAGTCTGCATAATTAAGACCATCTACACGATGGTTATTAAAACAGAAAACTCTACATATATAGAGAACAAATGAAAAATTAGTGAAAATTTATGAGAGCTTTTTTCCTTATACACTCATAACTTCTAGATGATTTTTCAGCCTAATTCTATGTTGCTGTTCTAATTCCTAAAGAGGAGGTCAGAATTTCTCACTAAATTAGAGGTTGACTTCTCAACATCTGTCTACCATAGACTCATTACTGTTCTTATACCCTAATTTTGATTGTTGATAGTACAGTGAATTCCTGTTTATCCAAAATCCAAACAACCAGAAAGCTTAGGAAAAAACTTTTTTTTTGGTTTCTACTCTGTACTTTTAAGAGAAAGACATAAATGATAAGAAAGCAAGCTGAAAGAAGAGATTAAAAAAATAAACTTCCAAAATAAACCATATGGTTAGTAAAAAAAAAAAATTCACTTCTTCCAACATTCGAGACAAAATGAGAACCAGTGGTAGAATTTACAAGGTCCATGGAAGATTCTAATCCATATCGTGATCATATCTGTCCAATGAAGGAATTGGGCCATGAGAGCCATTCACGTCTTCATTCCTGAGGGAATTAAGCAGGGGCTGACTGACCATAAATCAGGAGGGCTGCTGAAAGACTCCAAGGTCACGTCCAACTCTTAATATTATCAATCTAGTCTCTTATGCCTAAGTCTCCAGGACTGTATGGTGGTATAATTAATCATAACGATGACTGGGAAGTACTGTAATAACGGTGAAAATAATAACTGCTTACATTTATGTAGTATTTTATGTTTATGTTTAAATGAGATTATTTCATCCTTACCACAACCTTGTAAGGGGGGTAGCAAAAGGGACACTACCCTGTTTTATGGATGAGGAAACTGACGTTCCGACTAGTCATACCATTGGTTCCAAGTCAAAAAGCTAAGAATAACATAGCTGAGACTAGAGCTCAGGTCTTCAAGGTTTAGTGCTCATTCCCCTATATTACACTGCAACACAAAGTATTTTCCACAGTAATATAAAAGAAAAAAATCTATTGAATGTAATTTAACAAGATGGATTTTTGTTCTTTGAAAGTTAGTGAATTCATGAATAGTTTATGGGAGTTAACCAGAATATTAAACTAACCCAAATCATCCATTATCGAATTGTTCTAGCAAAACCACATTGGGTCACCCTCCCTTTTGGTCTTTACAATCCTCATTGCTCGTATTTGTAATTTCTTTTACTTCCCTCAGGCCCCTCCTCCCAGATTTCTTCCATTTTCCTTTGTAGTCTCTTCATAAGCCTAGGTAGCATCACAGTTAGTTATTACCAGCAATATTTCCATGAGGATATTTTAGGAAGGTCTGTTCTAAAATGTTTGTGGAAAGACAAACTGTATGTTATACACTGCATCCTTGAGCATTAAGGAATTATCATAGAGAGAAAGCAGAAAGAGGTTTGGTTGCCTCATTGACAATAAAAAGGTTGTATCTCCAGTACAGAAAGTGGCAGGCGAAAAACAGGAAATTAATATGATACACCAGATGCTGAAAGAATTAGCTTCCCACCATTAGGGTTACACATCAAAGTAACAATTCAAAATAAGGGGCAGGGGAGAAGAAAAATGATGGTTAAAAGAGATAAAATTCTATAAAATTCAGTAACATGATTCATGACCCCAAGTACCTAAATAAGCATCTAATTTAAAATCTGATTCTGCTAGGGGGTAAAAAAATAGTTTCAGAATATATAAGGACATTAGAAGCTAGTATCCCCAAAGGATTTTTGTAGTTTATATTAGTTGTATTTTAGTACATTAATTCCCCCCCCCCACATTAATTTGTCAAGGTATAAGCACTACTGTTTGCTAAAAATCTATGCTATTGGAAATTTGACCACACGGGACAGTATTGATAATAAGGTTATTTTATTTGCTTATTTTTAAAGTAAGACATCTGATCACTTAAAGATGAAAGGGAATTTTTAAGCCTGATACTCTGAAAGCATTTTTGATCATATAGTAATTTTAAAAGAGCAATTATCAGGAAAATGGCAAATCAAAGCAATTTGAGAGCTAGGTAACTAAATTTAATACAGAAATGACTTCTAAAATGAATTTCTATTTATAATCTACTCTGCTCAGCAGATGCCCATTTAGATCCGGATTTTTCATAGAGAAAGGAAGATGTGAACAGGAAAACAAAAAACAAACTTACCAAATTCATTGTACGATACTAGAGGAAGTAATGTTATAGCAGAAAGGGGTGCTAGATTTATGTCCTGCACTCCCATAAAGCAAAGGATCTTTTGTCATAATACAATAAAGAAGGGTAGAGGGGAAATGTCAAGGGAAGCTTAGTGAATTAGATAATCTTCAGGCAATAGCAGAAGGCAGTCAGCAATGGTCCTACTAACTCCAAGACAGAAACACAAATTAAACCCTGACATTTATTAGCCCCGTGATCCTAGGGAAGTTGCTCCATCTCTCTGAGACTTTTCTGTAATTGTAGAAAACTGATAACATTTATTGAGAGCACAATATTTATAGAGAGCATTGGATTTGGGATTAGGAAGACCTGATTAAAAATCTTGCCTCAGACACTAACTAGCCACGTGACCTTGGAAAAGTCACTTAACCAGTAAAAACAGATATAATAATAGCATTCACTTTATGAAGCGGAGGGGTGTTCTGAGAAACAAATGAAAGTGCAAATAGTAAGTGCACTATATAAATGATATCACTATTATTAGTAGCACAAACAACCTCATAAAACTGTAGTGAGGAAAGAACTTCTCAAATTTTAAATACTTGCTTCAAAACTTTAAGGACCAAAGACATTTCTTCAACTGCCACAGCCTGCAACCCCTTTAAAACTGAGTAGATTATCTATCTTCCCAAGTGACCCTGGGTAAGAAATCTTAGTATCTTATTGGCCTCTCCAAACTTATCTAGATTAGAATACTAAAGGACCCTCAGCCTAGCTCCAAAAATAAAAATTAAAAATACCCAATATGTAAATATTTAATTTTTAAATATCTATATGAACTATTTAGATATCTAAATATATGAAACACACTGAGCAGTTAGTGGTGCAGTAGACAGAATGCTGGACGTACAGTCAAGCAGACCTGAATTCAAATCCAGCTTTAGACACTTAACTAGCTGTTTGACTCTGGGCAATTCACTTAACCCTGTTTGCCTCAGTTTCCTCATCTGTAAAATGAGCTGGAGAAGGAAATGGTAAAACATGTCAGTATCTTTGCCGAGAAAATTCCAAATGAGATCACAAAGAATTAGACATGACAGAAAAACAGTCAAACAACAAAAGACACTCATAGCCTAACAAAATATTTCTAGCCTTTAAGCCCAGCTATGAGAAGGCATCTGTATAAGTCATCAACTTATAAAGTACTTTTATAATAGCTAACATATACATAGTGCTTTCAGATTTGCAAATCGTTTTGTACGTGCCATCTAATTTATAGTTGTAAATGCAGAAACCATCACATTTTATTTTTAAAAATACCAGGAGCAAATGTTTAACGTCAATCTTCCTACTTTCTACCTCTTTTTGCAAAAATAATAAAAAAGTTACATTTTATGTCCAGGAAAATAAATATGAGAAAAGTTTAACATTTCACTGTTATTTACATATACCTGCATTCTTAACTTTATCTGTATTCTTTATACATATATAATAAATATACATTATGTATCATTTAATGATTCTTTTGACATTGCTAACATATAGTATTACATCAGTTTATTTTAATGCATGAGAAAAACAAATGAAATGCATAATGTGGATCCTTCTCTTTTTTTAGTGAAAATTAAAATCAAGACTGTCAAATAAACTTGCCCATGGCAATACTGCCAGTGTTACATATCAGAGAACTAATCAATCATTGTGCTTTGTGAGATAACGAGTCCTTGTCTTTGACATTGTAACAGAATGTAAATAAAACAACAGTTTCTAATAAAATGTCCCTTCTGAATTTAAAGTCTTTCTGCTTTTTCTAATGACTTTATATAATCAATTCCTTTTTTTTTTTTTTAAAGAAAGCTATTACTTTCATTCACTACTGGGAAAGCAATTATGAGATTAAAGTTTTGTTTTTAAATTAATTTATAACTAATGATCATGTCCCTCATGGAAACCCATAAAATTTTAGAGCTGGAAGAGACCAGAGAGAGCATCATTTAACAAATGAAGTCGTTGAGGACCAGAATGTTTAAACGCCTAGGGTCATTCAGTGCAAGTCAATAAACATTTGTCTAGGCTCATAAAGTTTGTGAATGTTTATACTGTCACTTCATGGTATAGGCTTTAGCTTCTTCTACCATTTTGATTCTACATTATTTCTAAAACTACCATCAAGCAAGGAGTTGCAGTGGATAAAGTTTTGGGCTTTGAGTGAGAAAGACTCTAATTCATGAATTCAAATTTGGTCACAGACACTTACTAGATATGTCACTCTAGGCAAGTCATTTAACCCTGTTTGCCTCCATTTCCTCATCTGTAAAATGAACTGGAGAAGGAAATGGCAAACTACTTCAGTATCTTTACCAAGAAAACCTCAAATGGGATCACAAAGAGTAAGACGTGACTGAAAACGACTGAACAACAACATCTATCTTAATTCTACATTATTTCTAGAACTACCACCAAATCCTCTCAATAATGTGCTTTTATTCTCTTTTCTTTCTTTTGATCTCTCTCTCTCTCTCTCTCTCTATTGGTTAGTGTTTCCTCCTGCCCTTTTTCCTTCCTTTGTCTTTCTCTTGTTTCCCTTCCCCTCTACCACCACAGTTCTTTCCTTCATCTCCAACATGTCTCCATCTGTTATTTACGATGTTGAATAGCTACATGCCCAAACATAAAACTGAGACTAGCAGCTGGCTCTTCTGACTCCCACTTCCAAACTCTTTCTACTATACTATGCATGTTGCTTCGACCTGCCTTGCCAATTTGTATGCTAATTCTATAAGAATTTGCGACCTTTGATGCAACCAACAATAGCCTTCTGTTATCACTTCTTCCTTTATTACGGAGGGAAAGGTTCCTAACTCCTGGATCAATTCAAAGAACTGTATAAATATTTATTACGAGTGACCCAATAAGAGATAGGTATTCTATGTTAGAGGATGAGGGAGCCACAAGGTTAAATAAAGTGATCTCCACCCTCAGGAGTATCACAATCTCATTTGGCCAAGGCTTTGCACCCTTATACTTCCTGGCTAGGTACTCTCTTGCATAAGGTTACCCAGGGCTAAAAAGTATTTCTTAAATCTGCTACAGGATACCTGCTGTAACTTTTTCACCTACCTTCCTCCAGCTTCCCAAGGGCAGATGTCAGTATCATTCCAGGATGTGTGACTCTAATGTCGGCTTTCTATCCTATAACTGTTCACATCAAATCTTTTTTAAAACCACTTTTTGGATTTATTTTCCTTTGCCAGATTCTATGATAATAAGCACCAAAATAGCCAATATTTTCTTTTCTGTCTGAAAATATATATATATATTTTTTCTCCACCAGGTCCATGGCATGCATATTCATGAATCGTAACTGAAAAGAAGAGTACTTGATCCTGAAGTGATGAAGAAATACCCTGTTCCCCACTATACTGAAATCTCTTTACAGAAGTAATAATTTCATGTCATGTATGTCCACTTTCTGTATACCAGGAAGTCAAAGCCTGCTACAAATCAGTGGCTTTATTAAAATAATGTAAAAAAAAATTAGTAAAAGGAAGCAAAAGCCACTTACTCTGGTTCCAGGTTGAAGGCAATAAGTTTAGCTCCAGAGCTAGAGAATTTTCTGTAATTAACAACTCATCAAACTTCTTTTTGGACTTTAGATATTCTAACATATGTTTTCCACTGGACACCGTGGGTTGAAATCTTAAGTACAGTACTGAATAGTCCATAGAAATGGCATGTTTCGTTTCATACAGTTAAAGTCTATTTGTGTGAGCCTGTAAGACCAATCATCCATTCAACACAGTAATTAAAGGATGGGGAGTAACGAGACAGGTTGGAGGTGATGAAAAACAGCAAGGTGGCAGAGGGGGAAGGAAATGAACAGAAGAGAAAAGGAAGGAGAGAGATGGAAAAGATGACAAAAAGAAATACAGATCGTTGGAGAGAGACACCAAAATGGACAGAATGAGTGTTGCAAGGGGAAGAAAAGAAGTTTACACAGAGAAGATTTGGTGGTAGGTCTAGAAAAAATGCACTATCAAGATGGTAAGAGAGCTCAAAGCCTCTATTTTCATGTTGCGCTTTAAACATTTGTAAGCTCAATGCACGTAATAAGAAATGACCTGAGTAGTAATAACAACGTACCACATACTATCGAGAGGTACACCAAGCCCTGCTCAAAGGGTTGCTGATTTAAATTAGACCAACAAGAATGGATTCACACAGAGAAAAAGAGGGGTATGTATTTGGGGAATAAATAGAAGAGAAACAGGTGCAGAGGACTGATGTTCAGCAGATTCAATTCTCTGTATGATTCGCAGGTTGATAATGAAAAAAAGAAGAATGAATTTTGGGTACAAGAACAAGGGAGAAGTCAATATTTCTACAGGAACAAAGAGGTAACATTATTATCTCTAGGAGACTTCAATTTTTTTCCTCCAAAAGAAGTCACTCTGGATTCAAAATTACAACTAACTTTTTACTAGGAAGATCAAATGAGTGCTAGTAGTCAACCAAGATGCCAGATGGAGCATATATACTGCCTGGATATTGCCCAAGGCCACTGTAAACCCATCACACTGCTTTCAGATTACATGGAGAGTAAAGATGGACACGCCTCAAGCAGCAAAAGGGCCAGCCCTTGACATGTATAGGGAGTCATGCCTCTGGATCTGACCAAACTTTTCCAAGGAATGATAGCTACTCTCTTACATTTAGCTAACACTTCCAGGTTTAATATCCTGTTAGCTAAGTAGTAGAAATAACATTATGCCCCTTCAGAAAACAAGGGAAGTAAGGCTCAGATAAGTTAAATTATTTTTTTCCAGGTTTTCATAGTCAGTAGTATCAGAACTAATATTCAAACTGACCAATGAGCTCATGGCATAGCATCCCTATAAGTATCTCTATGATCTGAATGAAATTATTGATTTTGCTCCTATCCTGACTTCCTCACCTGAAAGTGGCTAAGAAATGCTTTTGAGTAGTGTCTAGAGAAGTCATCTCCAAAGTGAGAAGGTATGGAATAACTCCAAAGGGCAGTGTTTTGACCTCAAAGGGGGTGTTTGTCTTTCATTACCAAAGAAGATCATGCCATCTGAGATAGGATGACATGACTTGCACTTGACCTTGTTTTGAGTGAGGGAGGCTGTGTCACCAACCTCACTTCTCCTCTAGAGCTATCTGAATTCACTGACCAAATATTCATCAGGATGATTGGAGATGACCCAGGATGAGGCAATTAGAGTTAAGTGACTTGCTCAAGGTCACACAGCTAGTGAGTGTCAAGTGTCTTAGGTGAGATTTGAATTCAGGTCCTCCTGACTTCTGCACTGGTGCTCTATCCACTGCACCACCTAGCTGCTCAACCTCAAAGGGCATGTGATCATCCAAAGAGCTGAAAGTTGGATCACTTTCCCCCTCTTCCCAAACTGCACCCCCAGTCAATCCTGGAGGGCTTCTTTCCAACACAATTTCTCCTACTCTCTTCAACATTCTCTCTACTCTGTCAGGCTGTCTCAGGAATAGAACTCTCATGAAAGGTATAACCTAATCCAACCCAGGCACCCATAGCAGTGCGGCATAGTGTACCTCTACCTTTGTTGCCTTTTCCCCAGAATCTCATACCCTCTCCCCTAATCACCATGGTGGATGACTGTGCTACAGGGCAGCAGGTGTTAAATAATAAGATACTATCTCCCCTTTCATTTATAGTGGGAAGTAGTAGTAACATAGGATGAGTAGACATGGATAAGTTTTAATTATAATGGATTCTTCCTAAAGTTCACCCTTATTCTGAATTTCTTTATGTTCATTGAGAACACTACCATCCTTTCTCCTCCAGGTTTTCCTCATTGTCCTTGACTCCTCACTGAACTGAAATTGCTTTGTTGTGGCTCTCTCTGTCTCTCTTTGTCTCCGTCTCTTTCCTTCCTTTTTGACTATTCCATCTCAGTCTCTTTTACTGAATCACCTTCCTTATCATGATCCCTTACTGTTCACTGTACTTTAAAACTCTGTCCAGGGTTCTCTCTTATCTCATTACAGAATACTCATAGGTCACATAGCTATGCCTAATCTTTCTGCTAGGCTCCAGTCCTTCATCATCAACTGCCCTCTGAGCATTTCAAACTCAATTTCCCAGAGCATCTCAAATTCAACATGTTCCAAATAAGATTTATTACTTTTTACTCCAATTCCTACTCTTCTGAATTTCTCTATTTCTCTCAAAGGCACCATCATCATTCTAGTTACTCAGGTTTGCAGCTAACTTTGATGACCCAATTTCTTTTATCCCATGTATGCAATTAGTTGTTGGATGTTTTAGCTTCTGCCTCCCTAATATCTCTCCCATCCACCCTATTTTCTCTACTCACTTAACTACCATACTATTTTTGGCCTTCATCATCTTTACTCTGGATTATTGCAATATCTTCCTAACTGGTCTTTTTTCTTCAAATCTCTCCCCTATGCAAGCTTCGAAAGCACAGGGCTGACTCTTTCACTAAGCAAATGCCATGGACTCCCTATTGACTAGAAGATCAAATATTATTTCATCTTTACCTCATCCTTTTCAAAGAATAGTAAATTTTACAATAGTATAATTGCCATGTATAAATTTGTAAACAAGTATATTTATATATAATGTATGTATATGGGTATATGTTCAAATTTATTTTTTACTGATAAGGATGCATAATCAAAAAATTTGGAGACTTGGTTAGAATACTAATAAAAAGTGAAATCAAAAGACATTGTAGAAGGCATTCACAAGAAATAACAAATTTGCACACCCTGGATTACCTTTCTTTTTTTAGCTTTACATATGGAAATCTGGAAGTACAGAGAAAAATGAATAGAGGTGGCTTATTCAAACAACTCATTCTTAACTTGGGAAATACTTGATGACTTTATACTACATTATTATAAATAGTTAAGTAAATTATTACAAATTAAGTAAATGGATACAAGATCTCAGGCAAATTATGTAATTGCTTTCTGCCCAATTCCAAGGGAGCTAAGGCAGTTTGCTGGATAGCCTGTGATGCTCTATGCTTTGTACTCAGAGGGAGACCTGATTCCTGGTTCCCTGAGGGACCTCTAAGCACATATGTGGTGAGACTTTGGAGAGATAGAAAGAGAAGCAGAAAAAAATAAGTTTGTGCTCACCATTTATTAGTGTCTTACGCTAGCTGAGAGCAAGCTAACTGTTGCCCTCACCTTTGGAATGACCAGGGAAAGTACATTGTTCAGTTTAGCTTTGCCTAATTTTCCTTCTTGCTACAAAAAGCACTGTACCCCTAGACTGAAAATATCTGAAACGTAATTGGAGATATCATTCTAGTCCAACAGCCCTCCTGGAGATAGGGGAATGAAGAAGTGAATGCCCAGCTATGGCTCTCCTGCTCCACAAAAAAAGTAGAAATTGAAGTCTTCCCAGAGACAAGGTGGGACAGATGTGAGATCCTATCTATCTAAATATATTCCTGCACCACAAGCTACCCCAAGTCCCAATGGACAAAGGCTTCTATGTTAAATGGCGTTAGACAATGGTTTTAACTTGCTTTTTACAAGCGCCATATCTTTGATTGCCAATGGGTACTCTTATTACTTGGTTTTCCACTGTAACATGGCCTTCCTATGTTGCTTAGTTCATATGATATAATGATATTGTTAATATATTACATGTGAACAAACAGTTCTCTGTGACATGAACCAGTCTATGTCAGATATATCACATGGGTCAGAGAAGATAGTTTTGAAAAGTTAAAAAAGTATAGAAATGTCATTACAGAAATACAGAATGAATCTTTTAGGAACAATAGATTAATATATCTGGATTATCTGAGAATCCAGGATGAAAATTGTCACTAAATAGTATGTTAGATTCTAAAATTACAGTTGCTGAGATTTTATTTTTTCATAGAACTCTTAACAATAGAAGACATTCTAAAAATCCTTTGGAATATAATGTCACTAGTGGCAGCTCAGTCTTGTATTTGAAAAGATGTAGCTGTGTGTAATTACCATTCGAATGTATTTTATGTCTCCAGTCATTCGTATTTGTCATTGAAACAATTATAAATAAATCACATTGACAGAGCTACTTTCACTGTACCTTTGTACAGGAAGAACTGAGAAATGTTTCAGTACTATAATTTTTCCAGTGAACTATTCTTATGCATCTTATAGCTATCAAAGTAAAGGAATGAAGCAATAAGAAATAATAGCTAAGGTTTATATAATGCTTTAAGGTATACAAAGTGCTTAACAAATATTATTTCATTTTATTCTCATGACAATCACAGAAGTCAGATGCTGTTGTTATGCTTATTTTAGAGATGAAGAAACTGAGATAGACGGAGGTTAAGTGACTTGCCCAGGGTCATGCAGCTAGGACACATTAGAATTCAGGTCTTCCTATTACCTAGCTCTATGTGTACACACACATATGTATACATGTGTGGGCACATACATATATGTGGGGTATGTTTGTGTATGTGTAAATATACACATATATGTGGGGGTACATTATACATACACACACACACCTCATTTTCTTCCAATGGAACTTGTTTTCCCTTGAGATCTTGGATTCCAAATAATTAAATAAAACCATTATTCAATTTTTAAATTTCATTTTTTATTCATTACTAATTACCATAGTATGTTAGGAAACTTAACCTGATTGAAACGTTTTGTTTTATACGGTTAATAAGACAAACACCAAAGATCATTCCATACTAGTGTTTCCTCCTTTCTTTTCCACAATTGAAAATATTGTATATGGCATTTCAGTTACACAAAAGGTTAAACAGGCTTTGAGAGAACCAGCCTAGAAATATCAGAATGATTTATAACATTGCTTCTAGAGGAAAATGAATTGAGTTCTAAACAATCTACTCATTACCTTAGAACAAGATCTTTTTCTAACCTGATGATTATATGGCATTTTCTTATGACAATCACAATTACTCCCACTGATATAACATTCTTCTCCTACTCATCCTATGTGTAGATATTTATCTTCATTTTGACATATGAGGAGGAAAATTAATGCAGAAAGACATTAACATAACTTTCTGAAGTCACACATCTCTTAAGGGAACAATGAGGATTCAAACCCAGGTCTCCTGACTCCAATTTCAGCTACCCCACAGCACCTTCTCTTACTGATATCCTGCTTCGTAATGACGTGATTGTTATTTTCCTTCTGGTTTTTCCCTATTAAATTTGTCTTTTGGAAAGCACGGACTCTACCATTTCGTTTGTATCCCTGGAAGTGCCTAATTCTGACACGATATATACAGAACACAATCAGGAAGTGCTCATTGAATGAATGTATCTCAAAGTATCAAAATATTTGGTAAATGCAATGCTGAAGGCATCAATATGTAGAAGAAAGGTTATTATTGACTCTTTGACAAATAAAGTAGCAAAATGCTTCTTGGAGGGGAATGAGTACTAGATTTGGAGTCTGAAGACTAGAGTTCAAATTCCTACCCAGCCATTTGGGCAAATTCTTTTATTTCTCTGAACCTCCCAATCTATAAAATGGGAGTGAGGGAGACTAGATGATTTCTAAGATCCTAAATAAATTTACGACCAAAAACCCCACACTTGTTCATAGAAACAAAGAAAGCAAACAAATGGAATAACATTGTGCTGCAAGAAATGAGGAAATAGATCATTTCAGAGACAGGGAAAGCCTTGTTTGAACTGAGGCAGATTGAAGTTGAGTAAAAACAAAAGAACAACTTTATACTAGAATGTCAAGATTATAAAATAAAGTGGATACTTTTGAAGATGTACAAACTGATGAAGAGTGAAATGAGAAAAACCAGAAAAATGTATACAATAAAATTATGAAAATAAACTTGGAAAGCTCTGAGAACTCTGATTTATGTGCTGACCATCCACGATTTCAGAAAACTGACGATGAAGCATACTACCCACCTCCTGACACAGAAGAGAAGGATTCAGGAAGGTGGATGACAAATACTTTTTTAATGTGCTCAATGAGGGAATCTGTTTTCCTTGACCTTTCATGTTTGTTACAAGGCATTTGTTGGTTTCATTCCCCTAGTAAGGTAGGGAATTGGAGGGAGAGTGGATGGGAAATCTTCATCTAGAAAACAAGGAAAATCAAGGAAGACAAGGAAATCAATGTTGATGCATCTTTAGGAATTCATTCAGCATTGACTAGAAGTCTACATACAGTTTTGATTATTTCAGCTTTTAAAAGGTTGGGAGGGAGATAGAGAGTGGATTTAAAGAAAAATGAGAGAGGTAAAGGGACCAAAAGTAAATTACCCAAGGAAAGGCCAAAGTCCGGATAAAAAAACAATATGAATAATCATAACAAATGATACTTTATATAATGCTTGCTATCTGCCACACACTGTGCGAAGAGCTTTACAACTATTATCTCATTTGAAGGATGTCTTAATAATACTCTCTTTTCAATGTGTAGATTCAATAAACAATTTAAAAATTGGCAAGTTTTCTGAAAACCTAGTGAGATATAAACAGATGCTTGTTAGGAAGATAGTATCAGAAAATACTATTGATTGACTGTGGGTTTTTTAAAAATTTGCAAAAATAAAAGTGAAATTCTAGACGCTTGGAGTGCTAGTTATAAGGGACTTCAGAGATGATTTAATCTAACCTTATTTTGGAGAGCTTATGATATGTCCAGCTGGAAAGGATCAGGGCAGGTATAACCCACCTGGGTGTCATCTAGGTGTCTTGGGTTCTTCTCACTACTAGTGCGTCATTCTTTACAGACTAAGTGAAGCCAAATAATTCTGCAAATATGACCATGAGCATAGCAGCCAGTTCACTCCATGATTTCAGGTCCTAAACCCTTAGGCAAAATGTTCCAAGAGCTCTTCTTCTATGCAATGCTCCTTAGCACAAAGGACAAATAGCTCCTAAGGAACACTGAAGTCGTTGCTTTGCAAATAATTCATTCAGTTATAATTGAACTGCAGGACAAAAAAGGCTTTAAAACCTATTTTGATTTTTACTTCTCATCCTCTAGTTCCTTTTTTTTTTTCAGGAAGAGATAAGTACAGAAATCAAAGCGATTTAAAATGGCATTTTTTGGGGAAAGAATCTTTCCTTCTTCCTAAATTCCCCATTACTGTTGAAGGTACAAGCATCCTCTCAGTCACTCAGGTTTGTAACCCCAGCGTTATCCATTACTGCTACCTGTCTGGGTCTTCCAACTCCATAGCTAATGAGTAATCAAGCCTTGTCATTGCTACCTTAATAACAGGTCTTCTATGTAATAGTTTCACAGAATGTATTGCCTTGTATTTCAGAATGCTAACTTTAGAAAAGGCTTTGGAGATCATTTAATCCAATCTGTGCTTGTTTTTTTGTTTTTTTTCTTAATTCAGATGAAGAAACTGATCTCCCTCTCTCATGGGTTAATTCCACGATTGCTTCATTCTCAGTCCGGTATCCTCTGAACTAAAACCTATTGCCTCCCTCTGAGCATTAGCATAAGAAGAAGGCCCATGTCATATGGAATGCCTTGATGAAGTCTTCTGTGACCACTCTAGTCCACTCTGGCCTCTCCTCTTACCAGAGCTCTTACACCCCATTGCTGTACAAGTTAGCACTGAATGGTTTTGTTTCATTTACCTTAGTTTGGTCTTCATGACTACCCTGTTAAGATCTTTGAGACTATTGTCAATTGCATATTAGATATCTAGAATGTATGTGTATGTATGAATGTATATATGAGTGTATAATACACACATGCATACATATCTAAACATAAATACATATAGATATACAGACATATACATCCATATGTGTATGCGTGTGTGTATATACACACACAATATCTTTCTCCCAAATTCTCCCTTCTTCTTTCTCTGTTACTGTCAAGGGTACCACCATCTACCCAGGATTGCAAATTAGGTGTCATCCTCAACTTCTCATTCTTTCTCACTCCCCCTCATTTCCAATCAGTGTCAAAGCCTGTCATTTTTTAGCTTCAAAATATGTGCTATATGTGCTTTTCTCTCCCTCTGTCACCACCCTGATGCAAGAAGCCATCACCTCACATTTGGACTATTGTAGTAAACTGCTGGCTGGTCTCTTTGCCATAAATGTTTCTCTACTCAAGCCATCCTCTACTCAGGTGTGAAAATCATCCTCTTAAAATACAGATCTGACAATATCAACTCACTTTTCAATAAATCCCAGAGGCCTGTAGCATCAAATAGAAAATTCTTTGGCATGCAAAGTCTCTCATAACCTGCCTCCTACCATTGTTCCACTCTTCCACAATCCAATTACACTGGGCTCCTTGCTAAACCTTACATATGAGACACCATCTCTGCACATCCCCTCTCTGAGCATTTTCTGACTCTCCTTCCACATCTCCATCACCTAACTTCTCTGATTTCCTTCAAGTCTCAACTAAGCACTCACTTTCTACAAGAAGCCCTTCCCAGACCTTTTTATTCTTAGCTCCTTCCCTCTCAGATTACTCCCAATTTATCATGTATAAATCTTGTTTGTACATATTATTTGCATGTTATATGTGATCAAGAGTCTGCGATCATCTTAAAAGCAGGGCATGTTTTTTAAACCTAGCACAACGTTTGGCACAAAGCAGGTGCTTAATAAATGCTAACTGACTGACAAGAACATTCTATTAATTATATCCATTCCCCATCCTTTATACATGCAAAAATGTCACTCAGAGAATCTGTCATTGAACCGTCTTTTATTTATTCCTATATTTATCGGCCATATCATGTTCCTGTGGAGATGTAGCATTTCCAAAACACAAGACAAGTGAGGGGAAGGAGAGGAGGAAGGAGATAGTAAAACAGAAGCTAAGGTGGCTAGAAAAACCAAGCACTATGCATTCATCATCCAGTGTGTGAACCATTTGACAGGCTCCAACATGCCTTATCAGGTGGACAATTTTTATTCACTCCTTTGCTGAGCCTGACCCTGTATAGAAATGCTCAAATCACATAGCACAACACCTGCACACCCTTTAGCTAAAATATGAAAGCAACACTCAACATACTATTTCCTGGGTTAAAACTGAGGAATTAACACTTCATGCTCACACCTGTTCCTTTCCATGAACTGATTACAAACTGAGTAGAATTCAAGAAGTTTAAGGATAGCAGCTCCCCTGTGCATATCACATTTCACGTGTGAATATTCTGTAATGACCAATCATCATTGGTACTTTTTGTGATTGTTTTTCCTACCTCTCCTTTGCCCTTAATGTTGAACAAACTGGACTACTTTAGCAACATCACAAGGCACACTCTCCTTTTAGCAAATCACATGGTAACCATCTCAAGCATAGTAACATGTCTAGAATACAATCTGGCTCTTCCTGTGTACATGTATGCATTCCCATCTCACTTTGCAAAAGAATTATTCCTATTTCTGCATTCAGAAACCAAAGAACTCGATTCTGCTTGAATTTCACAGCTTAACTGGGAGATTGCTCTGAAGATTTTTGCTTTAGAATGGGAATTTCAGAAGTAGCAAAAATGGCTCATAATCATAGGTTATAAAATAAGTCTAATTAGACAAAGGTTTCATGGGGTCACTGTTTGTTTTTGAAATTTTTTTCTCCTTAAGCTCCTTTTCTGAAAATGAATATTTTATTGTGTCTCTGGATGCTATAAAGAAGAAAAGAGGAGTGGAGTTTTGGTTCCACAGGTGTAGGCATCTCACAGGTAAGCGATTTCCCTCTACTATTCAGGTCAATACCTCTGCAACTAGAGGCAGGGGTGGGGAACCAGGCTTCTAGGTTCTTAAGTGTTTCCTTTTGACTGAATCCAAATTTTACACAACAAATTAAATTTGGAATTAGTCAAAAGGCTGCACTTAAAGAGTTTAGAAGGCCACATTTGGCCTCAAGGTGGCAGGTTTCCTAACTCTGTCTTAGAGAGTTACCTAGAACACCGTAAACCTATTTGCAGAGAGTGATATGCCAGTAAATGTTGGAAGCAAGAATTAAATCTAAATCTTCCTGGCTAAGAGGCCAACTCTCTATCTGTACTATACCATGTTAGCTCTCACAGAGAAGAATAAGTATTGAAAATAGGATATTCCAGAATATTGTACTGTTATATCTACATAATGGAACATAGTATTATTTTGTTGTAATATTGACCACATACCTGATCTCAAACTATTTTGCATAAATTATAAAGAATATGCTTTCCACTCCAAGGTCAGTAGATAATCATCACAAGCTAAAACTTAAGAAAAATCAATGATTCAAGAAACATTAGATCTAGAATTAAGGAAAAAGATAGGAATTCTAAAATCTTTCAAGTCCTTTATTTGTATGGATGTACGTATGTATGTATGTGTAAGTATGTGATAAAAAAAGATCTTTCACCACTCCTTTTTTAATAACTTCAAAATTTCTGACTATTTTATAATTTCTAAAAAAGTCTCCTGGCCAGTTTGCTAGTCATTTAAATACTTTTGCAATGATAATGGCCATGGGATGATGGGTTTCTCACATGTAACTGGGGCCTGGCCCCAGAACAACATTCTCTTCCCGGTGTACAGGCGGAGTACTCTCCCTGCTGTCAGCTCATAGTGAAGAGGCTGAGGAGCCTGTTTCCAGAAAAGTCTAATGATGTGTAATGGAAAGACCTTGCTCCTCAATTTAGAGCATGCACAGACACTCTAGCATTGGTTCTGGTTTGCTAGACATTGGTGGTGAAGAGGAATATTGTTGGTTGGCTGCTGAAATAGGATGCATTCAAAAGGCCAAAGCAAACCTCCTGCAGTTCTTCTTGTTTTTTTCCTGACTAACTACATTCAACTTGGAGAAGGCAAGCAATGCTGTATGGGGGAGAAAGGCCTCAGGTCTTTATCTCCCCATCCTGGCTGCCACCATGTGACCTATGAATGCGTGGTCCTGGTATTGTTTCCATCTCTATTGTGTCTCCTCTTCCTGTTTATTTTTTAGGTGAAGAAATATTGGAAATGGCTACAAACATGAGTTTTGAAAAGTTGGCATAGCCAGTACCAAAAATCTAAGAGTTGGAATCTATGTAAGAGAAATGATTATTGATAACCAGTGATTGGGGAGACTGGGGAAATTTCTCCCTTCTTATTTTATCCTCATTTTAAGACCTCAGCTTCTGAAGGTTAAGCTAACCTTTCCCTCTTTCCGGACCCCCCCTTCCCCTACCCCAGGTGGGAAAGCCTTGGTGCTCCATTCATGTTTGGGTGGGGATAAGTTTTTTGAATAGATTGCCCAAGGCTGAAGGTTATGTAGAAGTAAATGATGCAATCAAAGTTTGGGTCATTCATTCTCTCATTAATTGTTAACCAATCACAGTTGATTGCCACCCTCAGGAACACCTGTGTTCCAATGGGCATATAAGTCATGAGCCTACTGCAGCCTCATGACCATCTTTGGTTTAAGAGAGAGAGACAGTCAAATGACCATCCTTTTATTAAAATGCTGGTATTACTAATAAAATGATTAAATTACTCAGAAATTATGTCCTTTGAACTTTTTTAAATGCCACACATGCCAAGATTTGTATTCATCCAGTGACTACCACATTTAGAAGAGAGGTGAATGCGTTACAGAAATTTCTTTAAGGTTGGGCTCACATACCCCTACAGACCAAGATGGTACAGGTGAAAGTGTATTCCCTGGTTTTTTGGGGAAACATCTATACTTCTCTCTTTCTGTTTATTTACAGTAAAGATCCCTTTGTAAAAAGCTCACTTTGTTAAGTGAAACTGAAACAATAATCAGTGGTGGTGAACACTAAGGAAAATATAATGAAGACAATGGACACGACCTAATAGCAGTAGAGAAGAATCATCCAAACCCATGGGCCACATCCTTAGAATTCTGAGGGATAGATATAACCAGCCTCATTCTGAGTGAGTCTGGTTACACATACAAAGACAGTGTCCTTAGGTTGGAGTCTTTCCTGTACATTTTTTCCTAAATCATTCATCTCCATTTTCTATATACCTCCTTCTATCAACTATATAAATTGAACTGAACTGAAATAATCAAATTGAATTTGAAGGTTTGCAATGGTCTTTGACTAAAATTATCAAAGTTCTGGGCAGCAAAAGTATTTCCAACATTAACATCTTATGTGCAATTTTTTTCTGCAAATACAATTCCATCAGCTTCCTTTATACTCTACTAAATAATAATATATGATGACAATAGCCAACATTTTGGAAACACTTTAAGGTTTGCAAATCAATTTACATATATCATCTCATCTCATCCTTTGAATAGCCTTGGAAGACAGATGCTATTTCATCACTTGGCCTTACGGGAAAGAACAGCAATGAGAGTAACAGTCTTCTGCAAAGACAATATTACAGCATATGGTTTAGGTGGGCAGAAGAAAACTGTCTTGGTACTCTGTCCTGTTACTGCTTTCTTGACGATGGTCCAGTGCCTATAGTTTCTACACACTCTTATCTATGACCTACTTAAAAATCCACATAACATAAGAGATTTGGCACTGAGATAACAGCAAACATGGTTTTATGTTGTGAATATTTTTTCAGGTAGCCCATGAATTATGATGAAAAGCACATCAGTGCACTAAAAGCAAGATAAACCCAGGAGTCTAACAAATCTCGAGGGTAACTAAACCCAGGATTCTCTAGCTTTATGACGATAACAGATGTAAACAAATATGGAGGCACAAAGGGAGAGTGAAAAGGGCAGGGGAAAACAATTTATCCTATACGTATGTACACACACATGTACACATATATGTTGGTATGTATGGAGATGTATATATGTTGTGTTTATACATAAAATTATATGTGTATACGAGAATGGAAAAAAGTGAAAATCTAGTCTTCTTTATAAAGGAAGCTCCTTCATGAGGATTGTTTTAATTTCTGTTTTTTTTAATTCCCTGCTCCAAATATAATATTTGTAGAATTATATTGAATTAAAAGCAGCTAATCAGTGAATAGTTTCTAGTCTCTCCTATACTATATTCAATAGAGATGGATCTATGATGCCTATTTTTTTTTAAATTAAAAGGGTTTACTAATGCTTTTTAAAAAATATCACAGTCATTTTTTTGGAAATACTTCTCCACAACCCTGATTTCTTTTTCCATATTGAACTTTCAAAATAACAATAAAATTAACTCAACATACTCTATACAATGATGGGTCTTGAAGTGTTTGCAACATTCTGCCTGGATGATCCACAAACCTTCCCCTTGGTCTAAGGTCAACTTTCATTATCCATTTTCTCAATTTTAAGCATGCCTCAATATATTTTGCTTCCAAAATACTGTATTGTTGTTGGTTTTTGTTTTTTTTGTTTTTTTTTTTACAGATTGAAGATTTGAGGCAACCCTGCATTGAGCAAGTCTACTGGGGCCATTTTTCTAAGAGCATGTTGCTCACATCATGTCTCTGTGTCATATATTTGGTAACTCTCACAATATTTTACAGTTTTTCATTATTATTCTATCCATTATGGTGATCTGAGACCAGTGATCTTTGAGGTTACTATGATAATTGTTTTGGGGTGCGAGGAACCATGTGTATGTAAGACAGTGAACTTAATCAATAAATATTGTATGTATTCCGACTGCTTCACCGTGGCCATTTTCCCATCTTTCTCCCTCTCCTTCGGCCTCCCTATTCCCTGAGACACAACCATATTGAAGAATATTACATAAACATAGTCAATAAAGCAGTGGTGGGGTTTGAGAGGTTTAATTCCAGTTTTTAAAGAAGTTCTACTGTGGCTAAAATATTATTAACAGCATTGCTTGCTTCAGAGAAATCTTTTGCGAAAGGAAGGGTCAGTCTATGTGGCAAACATCATTGTTGTCTTATTTTAAGAAATTGCCATTAAATAATGCTTTTATATGTAATTGGGGAAAAAGAAAATATTAAATAAATATATATTTTTAAAAATTGCCACAGTCACCCCAGTCTTCAGCAAACACATGCCTGATTGGTCAGCAACCATCAACCTTGAGGCAAGACCCTCCACCAACTTGCTGAAAGTTCAGATGATGGTTAGCATTTTTTTTAGCAATAAAGTGTTTTTTAATTAAGGTAGGTACATTGCTTTTTCTAGACATAATACTATTGTACACTTAATAGAATATGGTATAGTATAAACATAACTTTCATATGTACTGGGAAACCAAAAATATCATGCGACTTACTTTAAAACAGTATTTGCTTTATTGTGCTGGTCTGGAACCAAATTCACGCTATTTCCAAGGTACATCTCCTTTAAGTGAGTTTCTTCCCATGGACACTTTGGTGGTTATTGTGTACACTATTCTTTTGGTTCTGATTATTTTGCACAGCATCTGTGCCCACCTTCCAGAGGGAAATATAGAGGCTCAAAGCCCTACCACCTCTCAGAGGCAGGAGGAAGAATTTGAAGATCATGAAGTCTCTGGAAAATCTGGGTTCCATTGAGGGGTGTGGTGAAGGAGAGGAAGGAAAGCACTCTTGGTGACTGAGGCTCCATTTGTAAGGGAGAGATAGGTTGTGACAAAAATCCCAGCCGAGGGACAAAAGACTTCAGAAGGAAGATCCCGCATAAGAGCAAACATATTTACAACCTTGGGTGCTGAGAAAATTTTTACCTTTTAGGAGATTTCTATTTGAACTCAGAAAGGAATATGATTCTCAAGAGTAGATAAAGACAGAGAAGTTAAGGAAGGCCATCTCCCCATCTGCTCCTCCTCCATCTTTAAAGTGACGTCAGGAAGCTTCAACAGAAGCAAATTATCATATAACAATAGATACACACCTAGGGTGGTTAGAAACACTGTCTCTTACCTTGACTAATAACAAATCACAGGTATGTGGTTGTGGCACATTTACTTCACACACCCTAGTGTGGGGAGTTTTTTTTTTAAATGTTTAATTATAGCACTGCCACAATTATATCTCCTTAGCTAGCTAGTCAGCATGAAAGGCTTCCCACACAGCTGCAAAGCAGATATGATTAACAGTATTTGACATGAAATCCCCCCTATTTGTGCTGGACCCATTTACTTGATTAAATTACACGAAGGCTTAACAATCTGTTGGTATTTCCACCACTGGGCTATTTACTGATCATTTTAGTTTCATTAAAAAAAATACCTTTTCTGGTTAAAATAAATAATAAGCTTAAATAAACTAGTAAATTGAGAGGAAGGGAGGTTGAGACCCAAACCACTTATATCAGGAATAAAATATACTTCTTCATGGGAATGTGTCATAAGTAAGGAGAATCTTACTAGTTTATTTCCTTTATGACTGACTATAAAGCTTAGTACAGTGGTGTATTGAATCAAGCTTCGCTACTGCCTGCCTCCTTCAATTTGGACAAATTGCAGTCTCTGTGTCTGCCATCCCCCACTTAGGAAATGGAGGCAAAACACTAGAAAATATTCAATAGAGTAAAAGGCCAGTATCATACAGCTGTTAGGACAATTACAAAATTGTATCATATGAGTAAGGGTTGAAGGAGTAAGGGACGAGAAGACTGCGGCTCTGCAGGTGGCCTACAAGTATGGGAAGGGTGATCAAGTGAAAGGGGGATTTCATTTGTCATGTGTAGCTCTGGAGGGCAAAAAAGATGGATATTATAGGAACACAGATCTAGATGCAATGTAAAGAACTTTCCATCAGTAAGAGCTAACCAGTGACAGAAAGGGCTGCCTCAAGGTGACAGGTGAGAGATATGTTTATAAGGAGGGGAAAAATAATTTCTGGCTCCTTCCTTTTATGTCACAGATCTTGTGTATATGTGACTGAACCTTATTATTATTTTAGAGTTTTTGACTGACTAAAGACAGGCATACGGCTCCGATGGTTTCTACAACATGAACAACTACCACCACCTAAATAACTATAATTCTAATAATAACATTCTTAGTGTATAGTATATATTATGTTATTGTACAGCAGTTTACAATCCGATTTACAAATATTATTTTATTTTTGTCCTCATAAAAACCCTGGGGGGTAGGAACTGTTATTATTTCCATTTAACAGTTGAGGAAATTAAGGGCGATCCAACATTGTACCACGTAGCTGCCTTAAAAAAAAATCTGGAGTCTTAAAAAAATGTTAGAGAAACAAGAACAGTCCTAACATATACAAGTTTTGCCCCCAAGTCATGCAATACCTAAATAAAGAAAAACCTACACTTGCTGTTAGGCTTTATTTATTGTGGTCTTATTTGACTGGAGGTTGTCAGCTCAGGAAAATTGGGATTATCTTGCTGGAATTTCTTTAGGTGATTTTATCAGCAGTACCTGAAAACCACCCTAATTAGAAATGGTTTTCCTGGAAGCTGCCCAAGATCTAGAAGAACTTACCTGTCAAGCACGGAGGATAAGCTTTATGTTTAATTTTCCAGGAAGCTTTTTTTTTTTCCATTACTGCAAGCCAAAATACCTCATGATATTTACTGAAAGTTCTTCATTGTTTGCTTTATTTTAATAGACCAATTTTTACCATACACACACACACTCACACACACACTAACGGGCTCATGTATACTGACAACTAACTCTTGATATCTATGATCATAGGTAATCCTCAGACAATCTAAAATCAGATTTGTTTTACCTTTTTCTACTTCCTTTGCTCAACTTTTCCAAGCCAAAAACAAAGAACATTGTTGTTTCCATTGCATCTTCCTTATGTCATCTATTTTTTGGTGAAGTACTAGTGAGGTCAAAGGGAAAAGCATTTTGGGAGAACTCCATGGCCTTGGGCATCCACCAATTGGGCATTCATTTTCTGGTAAATAAAATTGACTTAATGAATAGCAAAGAGATACTCGAGCATTTGCTGAGAACACCATGACATAGTAACTATTCTTAGCTCCACTGAACAGTCTATATCTCCACCTCAGTGGGGAATGGATTAAACTGTAAAGAGAAAATTAGCTCATAGATTTTTCTTTTACATAATAATGAATAAGATGCATTCTATAGCACTACAATAAAGCAGAGGGAATTAGTGCTTCTCATTATTGCTTGATTTGGTGCCTGGAGGACCTCACTTTAGGCTCCAGCTCTGTCATTTACTTTTTTCTTACATGACCTTATGTGACTCAGTTTCTTTCTCTGGATCTCAGTTTCTCATGTGTGAAATGAGGAACAATGACCTCTAAGATCCTTTCTAATTCTAAGCCTAGAATTCTATTCACAAAATTATTTCAGATACATGATCTCACTTTAGTCTCACAAAAACTCTGTGAATCGTTATCATCCCATTTTATAGATGAGGAAACTGAGTCTCAGAGAAGTTAACTTGTCCGTGGTCACACCGTTAGTAAATTAAAGTGCTGGAGGTAGGATCAAATGTAGGTTTTCCTATTGCCAAGTCTAGTACTCTTTCCACTACCCCTACTGTACTTCTCTACTTTATTTAGAGTGAAAAGGATATTGAATTTCAAGTTAGAGAATCTGAGTTCAAGCTCTATCTTTTACTAGTTGTGTGACATGAGCAGATCATTGAACCTTTCTGCACTCACCTACAAAGTGATGAGAACAATACTTACCCTAATCTGCTTTACAGGGTTTGGTGAGGAAAAGCACTCTACGAACCTTGAAACTCTAATGTGATAGATTATTTTAAACAATGATTAATATTAATAAGACATACACATGCCAAATTACATGTGCATAAATTAGTATAGACTATTTTGTTTTGGGTATTACTAGGCTAAGTAGTAGATAAGGGGAAAAAATCCAGATAATCTATAATTTCCTTTCATTAGGGTGAGTATGACTCTGGGTGCTGTAGAAGGATGTAGCAGCTAACATTCCCTATAGCTACATCAAACTAGGATTACAGAACTACCAAGTAAATCCCTGGGGTGTTAGAGTGAAAGATTCATCTCCTTCTAACCTGTACTTCTTCAGTCTATGTGGGATGGAGATGTGGTAGAGGAAAATCACAGTGGTAGTCAATCAATCAAAAAATGTAAGTAACCAGTATACATCATTCACACTGCCTTATGTAGTAGAGGTATAAAGACAAAAGTGTCATCAAGGAGATTATAATCTATTGAGGAACACAACACACAAAATATATACAAAATAATGAGCATGAAAATGTCAAAGAGGACCAAGAAAGGACTTGAACTGAGCCTTGAAAGGTGTGTGAGTGCAGTACAGGCTTAAAGCACAGCCCATGCCAAGTCCAGGAGGAGAGAAATACAATGCCAGATGCTGAGGAACAGTACTTAGACCAGTTTGACTGGAGCATAATGTGCGTGAGGGGTTAGTAATGTGTAATCCATCACAAAGGTAAACTGGAGTCAGACGATGAAGAACATTAAATGCTACATGGAGGAATCTGGTACCTCAAGCTTCTTGAGAAAGGGAGTGACGCAGCCTTTTTGCACATAGTTGTTTGCCTGTTTTCTCTTCCATTAGATTGTGAACCCTTCAAGATCAGAGATTATCTCTTGCTTTTTTTTGTATCTCCAGTGCTTAGCATGATGCCAGGCACATAACAAGGCACTTAATAAATGCTTATTGATTGATTGGAGAGAGGAAAAAGGAGGCAAAGAGAATAGTTAGGATGTGATTTCAAATGGTCTAGGTAGGAGGTAACAAAAGCCCCAAAGAGGATAATTAGCTATGTAGGTGTACAGAAGGGGATAGCTGTAAGAGATTTTGTGTGGATAAGTACTTGGCATCATTGATATGGGGAGCAAAGGAGATTGAAGAGTCAAGAATATCTCCCAGGTTGGGACCCTGACTGAAAATACCAGTAGCATTCTTGATAGAAATAGGGAAGTGAGAAAAAGAGTGGGTTTGGGGCAGGGGAGATAAAAGGTTCTATTTTAGGCGTGAGCTTGAGCTGCCCAAGGGACACCATGTGGGAAATGTTCAATAGACAGTGATACGGAAGCTGAGGAGAGAGACTAGGGCTAGAATCACAGTCCTGAGTCATCTTCAAAGGGATGGTAGATGAATCCACAGGAGGTGATAAGAGAGAAAAGAGAGAAAGAAGGACCTACGGCAGAGTTTTGGGGGGCAGAACATGATGATGATCCAAAAGAGAAGCCTTTTATATAGGAGTATAAGAGAAGAATCAAGAGACGTCAATGGCATGAAAACATAGAGAAGAGAAAGCATTAGGAGAGGAGAGCAGTGAACAAAGTCAAATGCCATAGACTTCACTAAAGATGAGCAATGAGAAGAGGCTATTGGATTGGGTAGTTTAGAGACCTAAGAAAGTTTGAAGAGAGAAGCTGAGGCTGAATCATGACATGTGATGCCAGATTTCAAGGGGGAATTTCCTTCAAGATTTCAAGGCAGCAGTTCTTTTTTAGCCAATATCTCCTTCAGTTAAACAAAGCAGATACTACATATATGTCAAATCATGTGTTTCCTCATGGAACAGTCCCAGATGAAGAGAAGCAATGTTATTTAAGTCAGACCTATTATAATTACAAGATCTCTTAGTAGCAGAGTCTGGTTAGACAATCTTGTCTGCAGCACATAAGGAGATGGTTGTTCACTGTCCTATATTTTCCATTGCCTTTGAACTTGCAGGTGAAATGGCTTTCTGTAGATTATTACAACACTCACAATGACAATGTAACTATATGGATACACCCTCATGTCTCCAGATCACTAGTGACTCTCCAACATCAGATGGTAATAGGGGCCACACAAGGTAAAACTTAATTTACTGCACACTTTCCAGAAATCCATCTTGAGAAAAATACTATGATAAAAATAAGCAAAACACAAGCATAATGAGGGGATACAGACTAGGGCAAGAACACAAAATGTGACATGATAAGATTTAGAAATGGAAGAGTCCTTGAATAATCTTTCTTCCAAGTCCAAATCCCAGCTAACCAGACAAGTTGCTTGCTCAAGGTCACAATGGAGAGAGTCAAGGACTCAAAACTTAAGCCTAGTGCTTTTCCCTCTATAAAACAAACTCTAGCTTCCAGAGATTCTTACAAGCCCCTTTAAACTCTAACTTCCACAGAATTTTCCAGAATCCTATTAAGTTGGAGAGTCCATTCCATTATGTACCATATAGATGCCTCTCTACTGCTTAATTCATAAGCCCTGTCGAGTCACCTAAGGTACAGAGAGCTTAGTTGATTTGTTTGTGGTCTGGAAACAGTAAGTGTCAGAAGATATTAGATCCTCCGGATTTTAAGCCCAATATATTAACCATGTCTCTACATGTATTATACATAATTTTTCAAAGGAAATAGAAAATCCTGTTAGTAACATAGCATAAATGGTATAATTTGGTACTATCATGTGCAGCTTAAATTTCCAGGTTGAAGCGATGTTACATTGTTTTAGATTCATGGGATTACGTTACTTTAAATGAATTGTGGTTTCTCCACAATATAATTCATAGACAATTAGACAGTAGCTGAAAAATATTCTGTGACAGAAAAGTATGTCAAAACTCCTTACAAACTAGCCTAAGGTGTGTACTTATAATGAAATGTGGTAAAGGAAAGAGTATTATACTTGGAAATTGAGTTGCGGGTTTGAATACAAGCTCTGATATTTAGTAAATATGAGACCATGAGAAAATTACTTAAATTCCCTGAATTGTAATTTTCTCATTTATAAAACAGGTATTGTGGTTTATCCTTCGTTCTCAAAGAGGACTGTGACAACCAGAAGATGATGTGATGACTTGCAAGCGAAATGGGTTTAAGTGAAGGAGGGCTGTGCAAAGTCACCAGTCTCATTTCCCCTTCCGGAGCCATGTGGATCCACTGCTCAGATATAGATCTGGACAATTGGAGATGGCCCAGCAAAACAGGGATTATAATACATACTCACCTACCTATTTCACAGTGTTGTAATGAGAAAATGCATCAAGGATCTCTATCTTATTGATATGACTGCCCTCTTCAATGGCGTGGGTTGCAATCCATCTACAATCTCATCCCATGCAATACTGATCTCTAACCTCCCGTGAGTTCTCCATAGGGTGTTTGCCCTACTCTTGGGGGCATTCCTCCAAATATTTTAATGTCACATGAGTAATATAGTATGTGGGTTGTCCATTGTTTATCTTTTCACCTTTCTACATGACCTGACTATAAACCTTGTTATGTATAGAAGTTATTCTTTTATTTTTGAAGAATGGCAGCATGTATAGAGAGGGTAGGAGCCAACGGGAATTATGGGATTGTTAGAAGATAATCTTCAAATGCTGTCATGTATGGTGGCAGGAATTTGATGTTCTTGACTCTAGACCAGTTTACTTTTCTGATACATTGTAAATCCTAATCAATATATGTAGCTAAAAAAGGCTTAAATCTGGAATAGGGATTAGATTGTTCTGCTTGGTCCCAAAGGACAGAACTACAGACAATAGCTCTAAGGGGCAGAGAGGTATATTTAAGCTAGGTTAGCTCTGATATAAAGAAAAATTTATTTAAAACCAGAGCTATCTGCAAGTAGAATGGATGTCTTTGGCAAGTAATTCGACTCCACTCAGTGGCTGTCTTCAAGCAATGGCCTGATAACCACTAATTGAATGGGAGATTTTCAGACTAGATGGCTTGAGAGGATCCATCCATCTCTTCTGTGATGATACAATCACATTAGTCATGTGCCTTCTTAGGTTAAAAAGGGCCTCGAAAATATTTCTCCCCCAATAGCATAGTAGGAAAATTTGGTTCAAGGCACTTGCCTGCCTTAATCAGGAGATGTACTACCCTCCTTCAGAATATTTCCCCATGTGGAAACTTGCCCTCCTGAAAACTAGGAGTCTTTACTGTAATACATATGATAACATCTAACAAAATAAATACCGATGTGCCATGGGGAGTAGACTTAAAAATAGGTGTTTTTATACTGGGGAAAGGTAATAAGAAAATACCTCTCATAATGTATCTTTCTTTTTTTGGGGGGGGTTCACTTTCAGAGTCACCTCTCTTTCCCGGCCCCCGCTCTTCAAGCAAAGGCAAGTTTCTGGCTGCCGAATGCTCTGCCACCAGAGTTTCACTTGGGAAGGGGTCAAATTAGATCTGAACTCTGACTTTTGGAAAGAAGCAAGGATCCTAAGAACCCACAAGTTTGATAAAAACTCATAAAAATGAGATGGAACCTAAAGCAAAGGCACCCATGGGAATCAGGGAAAGGAATTTATTTCTTTTGTTTAGCACCCCTTCTCTCCCCACCCCATCATGTCATGGAGAATCTGATAAAAGCAATCCAGATGTTACAGAGGTGTTTATCACATTTTTTATAAGTTAAAATTTATAAAATCACCTCTGACCTCAAATCAAAGATCTGAAGCACTAGAAATCAAAGGGAGATACATTTAAAGTTGTGGTATTGGGAAAACCAGGAAAGGAAGTTAGATGAATAGTTTGGGTTTTTTTTCCTGCTGGAAATGGCATTTCATCTTATTCTGTGGTACTCAGATATTATGGGACACCAGACTTTGGGGTCAATGCAAAATAGTATTTTTGGAAACACATTTTGCTACAACAACCAAAAATGGTTAGGGTTTTTTTTTTTTTATGTTTCTAAGCCAATTACCTTTGGTTTACTTCTTGGTCACAGGGGACTTTTTCTCATTTGGTATACTAAACCAACCCAGGGCAAACACCCATCTGTTTGAGATAATTACTGGATGTTTCTACTTCTAAATTCAAAGCTACTGGCAGGGGGCTCCTGCCTTTTGCATTTTGTTGATTAGCCCTCCTTAGGCTGCAATCTGATGTGAATGTGCAGATGTAAAAATTGTGAGGCTTCTCTCAGGAAATGCTGTGGTTTCCCCTAATCAGTTTGGACATTTATAGATACTAACATATTTTATGATTTTCACTTTTCAATAATGGAATAAGTTTTTATGAGTCATGATTTTTAAAAGAAAAAAATCTTTCTTCTACATTATACCTGAAAATAGGTCAACAGATAATATTGATATAATTAAGGCTGGGGTGGGGTGGAGATGGGGAATGCAAAGTTGTGGTATGAGCCCTCAACTCTAGCAAATTTCAAAAAAAAGACTCCTTGGGCTTTGGGAGGAAAAAAAAATAGTAATTTATATTCCTCCCTACCTTGAAAAAGACAATGGAATAAAATAAAATAAAATAAAAACCTACTTGGTGAAAATATTGCTCTAGAATTCTATTATACACTCTAATTTTTTTAAATCCTAAAATTTCAACTGCAATTTAAAAAAATATATATTTTTTTCAGGTCATCAACATGCCTCCCCAACTGGAAGGGAGTCCTCCCAGTGCCGCTCAATCAATGGTTCTTGTAAATATATGCTTTTCTCTCCCAGAAAACAGGCACAGTAAGGTTCAATCTAGCAATTTCAACTCTTGATTCAGGAATAATACAAGATAAACTTTATAATTAAATAATTCCAAGCTCCCTTCAAATCTGAAGCTGATCAGATCATCAATTTAAGTAATCCATAATAGGATCCAATACAAAGCCATCAGTGACAAAGGAAACAAGAGTGGGGAAGAAAAGGTAACTAATTCAAATGAGGTAACAGATAAAGAATAAACAAAAAAAATCCTACTGCACTTACTGTGTGAGGGCCAGGAACACCACTGAAAGAAATTTGTAGAAATTTGTCCTTATGTCTCTTTTCGGGAGGTCTCCACTTCATTGGAAATATATCTTACCTTTCTATTATGTTGGAAATTTAACTAATTTGGATTCGGGAGCAGGGGATGTCCAAAAGTTCTTGTCTACTACACTATGAGCCTACTTTAGAATTGTTTGGAAAAGAGCTTTGCAAACATTGAAAACCAGAGAGTGAAGGAAGTGGAGGAAAGCCGTTATTTTCAAGATCTTCCAGGTTTTGAGGGCCATTCTAAACTGACCCTGAAGCTGCAGGGGCCTAATGCATCATTGCTCTATGAAAGGAAAGCTGCCTTTTTAGAATGCCTCAACCAACTAAGTAGATGGCACTGTGGGTCGGGTGGGTTAATTCTGCACCCATTTAAAATGCTCTAATCTATCCAAGAAAATACTGTTTATGGTCCTTTAAGTTAAATGCCTTAGTGCGCAACTGAAGAATCAATAATCCCCGAAAGTAGAGTGATGGGAGATGATGGGAATTTGGATGAGACTACGGAAGGCACACCCTCTACTTCTCTACCACCTTTTGGGATGCCCCGAAATATCATGTGGCATTTCTGGATACAGTCCAGAACTGCATTCAGATACACATTAACACTGCGAACATCTAGCTAAGTAAATAAGGAAAATGTTTATTGTTGACAAATTCTTAGCAGCAGCTGCATTTTATTTTTAAATTACGGAAACTTCAACCGGACAAAGCTGGGTGTTGACTGACAGCCACAGGGGCAGTCCAGTTCAATGAGTCACATCAATCATATTTTGAGCACTGCTGGTTTAGACTTTGGTGAATCAGCCATGATCTAAAATAAGTTTCCCCAACTCCCAAGCATGAGTCTTTATACATCAGGGCTACACTAGGTAAATTCACAGGACAGGTTAAAATGTGCCCGGCATTAACCAAACCACTCAGCAACTGCCCAGAGAGAGAGAGGCGGCAGCAGCATCAGGGCACGAACCTCTAGAATACAGCCTTTTCCAACTCATCATTCATTCAGCGACTGCAGATACTCCCCGATTCCTACGTTTTCCCCCTGGATGCCACCCCAGTCCTTTGGACCATGCGATTTACCTCAAATCTACTCAAACTCGAACTCTTCGAACGGGATTTCTTGCGGAGATACACCGAGAAGAATCTACGCACAGTGAACTTCCTCATGCTCGTTTCCATTGCCCCGTTTGAACTAGCATGCAGGGCCGGGAGCTGCAGTGCTGGGGGGAGCTAGTGCATCCCCACCGTCCCTATTGTTAAAATCCATGGAAGAGACATGGGCTGCCTTCACAGCGTGGGCTTTCCATCCACCCCACTGGGGCTGCCGGAGCTAGGTAAACAAAGGGCCGGCTACACGAGCCATTGCAGATTTCCGGGGGCTGCTCAGTCGGGAGAGCACCCCAAGCTTTTACTCTCGATCTCTTTCTTTCCACTGTTTACATTGGAGTGCTGCAAGACTCTCTTTCCCCTCCTCTCCCCTCCCTTCCTTTGCCTTCAGTGCTACTACAGCCAATCACCTTGCGTTTCTGCTGCATGTATAATTAACCCAAGCAAATGACAGCTTTCCACTCCCAGGCACAGAGGATTCCAGATAAATATTATATGCGTCTATTGTGTGTACCCCTAGTGGGTTCCTTTTGGTCTTCTCTAATTTTTTATTTATTGCTTTGGAAACTCATTTCTTTCACACACGCGTGCGTACACACACACACACACACACACACACACACACACACACACACACACACTCCTGAAATATAAAACATAGAGGACCTGATTTTATTCTGCAGAGGACAGAACTTTCATTTTAAATTGTCAAATATCTTTTTAAAAGAGATAATATCATAGTGGAACTCTGAATTCACCTAACTTTCCAGGTCTGCATCTTCCTTCCTTATCCCTGGGGATGTACAAAGAGCTAGTTATCACCCTTATCCAGGCAATAGCCAGTAAAGTGGTCAGAAAAGTTGTCTTTGGAAACAATTCTCCACAGTTTGTTTTGCAAAGGGGGTACTTTCTTTATTCCTAGGGATGTAACAGATTTTGCAAGCCACTAAAGAGGCACTAGCTCCCAACCTTGGGATGATCCTCCTTTTTCAGCATGTAAAGAACAAAGACACACCTCCTGCTTCATGACCCTCACTACATATACAGAAAATTACCCAAACAGATGACTTATTAATCTCTGAATGGAGTATACCCTGAGAGAGAAGTGGCCCAGGTCCCTGGGGAAGGCTTCTCAGAAGCTGCTTGGCAGCATGACTATATATGATCTGCCTTAAAGGGAAACTCATGGCTTTTCTAATAGGCTTTATCCTAACCACTGTCAGAAATCAGTAATCTTCATAGATTCTCTATTAATTTGCCCATTCTCTATCCATATGCTAACTTTATGCACACAGATATAAAAATGAGATTAATTTTTAAAAAATGACTCAAGTATTATGAAGATTTCTGAGCTTTTGATGGATTGAACTGATTCCTTTTCACAGAAAATTAATAATCTATTCAACTCAACAAGAAATTATTAAATGTCGATTAGGTGCCAGGCACCATGCTAAGTGTTCTGACTATGAAGGCA
Organism: Potorous gilbertii; assembly: GCA_028658325.1. Taxonomy (NCBI): domain Eukaryota; kingdom Metazoa; phylum Chordata; class Mammalia; order Diprotodontia; family Potoroidae; genus Potorous; species Potorous gilbertii. Next base: position 447,668,052 of record CM053770.1, read on the forward strand.
AAAATAAAGCAGACCCTGCCCTCAAAGATCTTATATTCTACAAAAGGGAAAACAACATGTATACACATAAGTAAATTGTATGTATATATACATGCATATGTGCATACATAATATATGCATAGATGGTAAATATAGATAGATATAGATGATGTGGCTATATAGATACATAGTAAATACATAGTAATTTGGGACGGAGAACATTAACAACTGAGACGATCAGGAGGAGTTGGAGTTTGAAATGATCGTGGAGAGTAACTGGGGGGTTTACATCTATGTATGACTTGATCTCTTTCTCTCTTATGTACTTGGGAACAAATGTTGAAAATTTGCTTTCCTTGGATTAGAATTGCTGTGAGATGCAAAATATATATAAACTTACACCATATTCAGGAAATTCTGGGTTTGCATATTCCCCGGTATTGAGGGATATCCAAGATTTCTAACAGGGTTTTATATCATAAAAGAAACAAGAACATGGGTGATCAAAGGGTAATTGTACATTTTAGTCTTCATTTTGGAAGTTAAATCAGCAAGCATTTATTAAGTACCTACTATGTGTTAAGCACTGTGCTAGGAGTACAAAAAAAAATGTTTCTATGTTTGTGTGGGGGGTGGAGGGGAATAGTCCCTGTTCTCAAGGAGTCCATAATCTAATGGAGGAGACAATATGCAAACAACTATATCTGAGCAGAAGGCAAGATTTTAACTCTTGACTTGAAGGAAGCTAAGAGGTGGAGATAAGAAGGGAAAGAATTCCAGGCACTGTGAAAATCCATTGAATATGAACAGATCAGGAAGATGGAGTGTATTGTAGTCTTGTTTTCTAAGAAGAACATTCTTGGCTCAATAAAACAGAATTGGAAAAGGAAAGTCAAAAGATTATCCTCAATTCTGCCTCCTCTTGAGTTCAAGGGAACAAGTTTATTTTAGAACACAGTAACCTCAAATACACACAAAGCTTCTCTATTTCATTTAGGGAGTTAATACTAGAATGACAACTGTGTGTATAATTTTTGCACTCCACAAATAAAACAAATAATTTAAAGCTTACATCATATAGCATTGTTTCAGATAATTCACACCCACTGCCACAAAGGGAAAAGAAATAATTAAGCTCCATACATGAGTCTCAAAAAGAGAAAGATGAATACAGACAATGATTTGGTCCAGTCTTCCTGAACTATGGTTCAAGAGTAGACTCAAATCTAAATATCTTTACCACCATGATTTCTTCACTACCCTAAAAAGAGCACGTCTGTTGCTTCGCCTATGAGATCATCTCTTATGGCCAATGAGATTATGATATCCTCTAGGACAAGGGCTTTATTGTGTGAGTTGTCAATTCAGGGGCAGATCAGAGTGCCCCTGCACTGTGTGGGCAGAGCATGCTAAAAAGTTACTGTGAGGCATTGAGAGAACAGGGAGCCCTACATCAATTGCAATGTAGGCTAAACTGCCATGGAATTCCCATCCCAACCCACAGATAACTCACTCCTCTATATCTACTAAATCTTAAAAGGTGGCTATTTTGGTAATACTTTTTGTCTACTGCCTCTCAGCAACCTACATCATAGCTTACATCTTAGTGACTTTAGATGGACCTCCCCCTTGGCAAGAGGTCGATACTTAAAAACATGTCCCTTGCTCATATATCACTGTCAAAACACATCCTGGTCCACCATATAGGTCTTCTCTTTCATAAGTATCCATAGTTCTTGTTAAAATGTCACATATCCAAGAATAATTCAATAGCAGTTGATGATTATGAATAAGGAAGGAGATATGATTTCTAATTAGTCAGTTGCACTCAAACACCTGGGGTTGCCCAAATATTTCTGATCCGTATTGAAGACCTCAAGCTTGTGAAAGCTTTGTATCACTAAGGAGGATTAGAAAGTTAATTGAAACCATGATAGGCTAATTTACAGCTCGAGTAAAATTAGCAATAGTAAACCTGTACATGCTATAAATGGAGAAAACTGATTTCACCTTGAGATCTAAGCTTGGAACAGATGAATAAAGACTGAAATCACAGAGAAACACACTTAAGTAATCAGGCTGGGCAGAAGACAGTGTGAGTAATCTTATCATTCCTCATCTGGTGAGACAGAGCAACCATACTAGTAAGTCCAGCAATAATTTTCCCAATGAACAAAAGAGGAAGTGGCTTTACCAGGAGGACGGTGCACACGCATGTCCACAAACTTGAAAGCACCAGTTTCCTTGTTTTTTGAAGTTCATTAAATAAATTAAAATTGCGCTTTACAGATGGCTAGGGCTGTCCTTGAGAAAAGGTAGTCTGGGTGGTGTCCTATGTAGTGAGGGGTACCCAAAGACTTGTCTGGTCATAATTTTCTCTCCCACTTGCCTGCCCCAATTCCTGAACTTCGCTTTGGAAATCACCCTATTGGGAAGCTTCTGAAGATATTTTAATGCATCATGGCATTAATTAGCAGGGAGTACTGGAAAGAGCATTTGATTGGGAATTGAAATAATTGATTTCTACTTCAATCTTTGCTACTAGCAAGCTGTGTGACTTTGCATAAATTACATAACTTCTCTGGGTTTTTAGTTCATCACTTAACTTTTAAAAGTAACTGCAATGTACTGTTTCTTTTTTCCAATGCATCCTTCATGAAACTGCTAAAATATTTTTTCCAATTTTTATATTTATGAAATGACATGGTAGAATACATACCCATAAGGGAAAGGATACATAACAAATGCATGAGACGGTACAAACAAAGTGCTATTTGAGCATTACTTCCAGCTTTGACATTTGATGATTCTCTTTTTGAATTAGTTGACTGGTCGGTTTTATTAACTAAAACCTTAGTCAGCAGATCCTAGGAGCATATGTATTATTCAGGACCCTAAAGAAAGATTTATTTATAGATTTATTGGTAAAATTGGGTGGAAAAAATGGAATTGAGAGTTGATACTTTGGAATCAGGGACCCTTTCACATTCTTATACATTTTATAGGTGTACTCTTTCTAAGGCTAACTCTGTCCCAAAACAAAAAGGCAAGGTAATGTGAACCTGATGATGAGGTATAGAGACATAGATATAGATATAGATGTATAGAAGTCCTAGCTTTAGAGTGGGGCAGGACCTTAGAAGTCATCCAATCCAACCCACCTATATTTCATATGAGGAAGATGAAGTTCAGAAAGGTTAAATAATTTACAAAGGTAGAAAATGATAGAGTCAGGATTTGAATTCAGGTTCTCTTGCTCCAAATCTGGTCAATTTTCACATTGTATTGGTGTTATAAATCACTCAAATTAATTGATTTTATTTCAAATACAAGCTGTCTAGGAAATTACAAGACATTAGATCTACTCTTAGGCATAGTGCCAAACCAATACACTTCTGGGACTAGTTCACCAATCCTTTTGTCTGATTTGGTCAACGGATGATATAATAACAATGGTATTTACATAATATTTAATCAACAAGAACTTTGCATAAACAGAATGAACCTCACAACCACATATGTGGTACAGATACCATTTTATAGATGAAGAAAACAAACAAGTTTAGACAATCTGTCAATCATCACATAGACAGTAGATGCTTGAGACAATGTTTGAAAAACTCTCTCTTTGATCTAAATCCATTGTCCTTTCCCCTATATTCATAAGATTGTGGGATTGAGAGTTGGAAGTGATCTCATAGGCAATCTAGTCTAATTGCCTCATTTTAATTGATGAAGAACTGAGGTTTAGAGAGGCTAAGTTTCCGGTCCAAGGTCCCCCAGACAATAAGTAATAGAACTGTGACTGAAATCCAGGTCTTTTGATTCCGAACCCAATGTACTCTGTATTATACAACATGATCTCTTGACCGAAGACAATTGCAAAATTACAACATTTTAGAATTGGAAGGGCTCTCAGTGGCCACCTAATATAACCCATACTCCAAACTCAGCAAGGAGATGTTCAATTTCTGCTTAAGATGTCCAAGGAAAGGAAAATGAGTATCTCTTGAGGTGGTTCATTCCATTTTCAGACAACACTAATTGCTTAGGAAGTTCTTCCTGACACCAAACTTAACTTTGCCTCTCCTTCCACCCATTGGTCTGCCTTCTAGGGCCAAATAGAAAAAGTTAATCCCTCTTCTTTGTGAAAATTTTTCAAATAATTGAGGATAAATTTAATTCCTCTCCCCTCCAGGCCACTTTTCTCCAGTTTAAGCCTTCCAAGTTCTTTCGACCAATCCTCACAGGGCATAAACTCAAAGTTCTTGCCGTTTTTCTCCTTGACCTCTTCTGGAAACTCTCCAGTTTTATCAGTCTCATTCCCAAACTGGCATATGGAATTGAACATAATACTGCAGATGTGATATGATGAGGGCAAAAGGATAGAGGAACTAAGTCTTTCTTCATATAGTTCAAGATCACATCAACTTTTTTTTAGCTGCCATATCACACTATTAGCTCAGAATATATACAATCCCCAGATCTCTTTCAGATAAATTGCTTTATCAATGTTTTTTTTTACCATATTACACTTTAAATGTTCATTTTTTTATCTTATGTGTAAAAATTTTAAATTTGTCATTAGAAAAAAATTTTTAGATTTAACCCAAAGTTCTCATCTGTTAGGATCTTTTGAGAACCTGATGCTACCATCTAAAATCTTAGCCAACCCTTCCAATTTTGAATCATCCACAGATTTAAGGTTGCCATCTCCAGAAAGGCTTGCATTACAATTTTTTTGATAGTTCTTTTTTTGTTGGTTGGCACCTAAACACTCAAGAAATCACAGACCTTATTGCTTATTGGAAAGATTTTGTTTTCCAGAAATTGACAGAGATAGAGAAAATGGTAGAATTATAATGCGATAGGAAAAATAGAGCAAGGTAGATGGGGGCAGAGAAATGCAATGTGATAAATAAACACTGTCTTGACCTCTGTTTCTCTGAATTATAGGAAAAATTCCCTCACCTTCACCATCATTTAAGTACAAATATACTCACTTTCATCAAGTACAGATGCTTGAAAAGAAGCCTGGAGATTTACTGAGCTTGGAAAGGCATATAGGAATAAATAGTTATGCTTAAAGGGAAAGGCTTCCTGAAGGAGACAAATTAAAAGACCAAAGATAGAAGATAAAGAGGGAGAATTAATAAAGAGTGTCAGATCCAGAGGTACTGAACAGAGAAAGCTGTAAATGGATAGAAAGGGAGATTGAATACAAAGAAGGAGAGTGATAAGAATAGAGAGCTTATGTCCAAGTAATGGATGCAAAGAAAAGGAAAAAGGACAGAGACTGTTTCAGACACAAAGGGAAAGAATTCAAGGAACCAGGAGCAGATGGATTGTAAAAGAGTTAAGTACACAGAGAGGTATGAGATGCGTGTGCCCCTGACATTCATATGAGGACAGAAACTGAAGAGGACTTGTACCTACAGCCAGGACACTAAATAAGGGTATATTAGCACTATGAAAGCTGAACACAAGAAAGTTTTGTGCCTCAAGAGGATACAGAGAAAGGGACTTGAAGAAGCTTTTATACTTTCCCTGTATTTACAGGCATAGAAAAATCCTAAGAAATGTAACTTTAGCTGACATATGGTTTTTTAAAATGGTCTGGGAGAAAAGGAGAAGAAAGGAGAGCTGTAATCAGATACATTTCCTTCTCCCAAGAAAATCCTAGCCATATCCCATAGCCACCATTCAGTCTCTGACTGCTTATAGGGATATCAGATAAATGTGGTTCATGGTGGGGCAGACACAAAAATACTCTGGGAGCTTTCAAAGAGCTACTTGATCCCTTGTAAGAATCTCTCTTTTAAGGATTTAAGAATGAATAACAACTTTTAAAAGACCCAAATCAAAGAAATGCCACACTTAAGGATGCAAGTTGATAGCTTGTCTCACTGCATGAGTTATTCAGTGACTCTTCCTTAATAGGCTCATCAATAAAATGCAGGTAAATCCAACTTTTCTTTCAAGTTATCTTAATAATCAAATGGTAGACTTTATAGTCAGAAAGCACAACATAATTGTAGAGTTTATACAATTTCTTTTAGAGTAAGATCACAAAAGAAGTTAGCAAATGCTAAGCAATCGGATGATATCTTTGGACTTGAAGGTCAAGTAGAATTGAAATTAGCTTTCTCTTGGATCTTAACAGGTGATTCAATTTCCAAATTTCCCACAGGGTCCTTCCTGGATGCCACACAGCTGCTGGTCATTTCCCAGCACTCTCTGGGTGCAGGAGCTACAAATGAAGGGAACCCCAGGATCTGATTGTTGTATGGGGTCTTAGTAGCCGTCTAGTAAAATTCATACACAAAAGGAGTCCCACAATAATATACTCAACACATGATTATTTGTTTAAAGACCTATTACTCTCTTTTTTCCCTCCTACAGTATTTCTTCAAATATGCTATGAACTTGGAAATGAAATGGTCAAGGGAAATAGAATTAGCCAGCCTAAGTCCTATTTGAGGCATGTAGATAAGATGACTTAGTGGATAAAGAACTGAGTCTGGAATTAGGAAGACCTGAGTGCAAATGTGGCCTCAAACACTTGTTAGCAGGGTGACCTGGTAAGTCACTTAATTTCTGTTTGCCTTGGAGTCAGTTCAGTGGCTCAGTGGATAGAGAGCTGGACTTGGAGTCAGGAAGATCCAAGTTCAAATATGGCCTCATACATTCACTAGCTGTGTGACCTTAGGCAAATCACTTAATCTTATTTGCTTTCAGCCACTAAAGAAGGAAATAGCAAACCACTCCAGTAACTTTACCAGGAAAACTCCATAAGGGGTCAGGAAGAGTTGTATGTGACTCAACAATAACTACCACAACCTGAAAGCCCTATTTGTCAGCAGCCTCATCCCTAACATAAGCAGCTGTGAAAGGCCCTAAGGATTCATCCCATGGGCTAATTTCTTTGAAGAAGATCCCATTAAGAAAGCCCTCTAGTGTTTGTGGACTTAATATAATCAGCACAATGTCATCCACAAGCAGAAACATCTGGATCCTTTTGCTGTGAACACAGAATCTCTTCTCTAATTGACTGTGTGCAGAGTAGCTTCCATGACAATAGCAAACACATGTTTTATCTACAGATATTGGAAGGAAGATCTGGTTTAGCTAAGACTCATGCCAAGCACTCTGTAGGACTTGAGACTTCCTCCACTGCTTCTCAACTGCTTGTGAGATGAATCTGTTCATATACTTCAGTTATCTGCTCTTTGGCCATCTTCCTATAATGCTATCTATGGTCCTCCAGCTTCCAGCTCTCACTCTCCTGATTAGTGAGAATTCACAGTGTGCTATTTTCCAATCATTTTCATGCTTAACACCAGCTCATGTGCCTTCACTCTTCTCCTTTCTTATCTTGAACTCTGGGGAATTGTGATCAAATCAACATTAGCATTCCTGGAAAGGCCATGCCAAACAACTGTTCTGTGACTGCCCTTACCATTCCTGTGATTTTTCCATATCAAAATACCCTTCTCTGGCCACCCCCCACCCCCAAGCATATCATCTTTTCCTGTTGGAATATATGCTCCTTAAAGGCAGACACTATCTTTTTTTGTATTTGTATCTACAACACTTAACACAATTCTGGAATCTAATAAGTGCTTAATAAAATGTTTTTTCATTCATTCATGCATCATATATACATTATTAGGATTATTGAACATATGCCCAATGCATTATGATCAGGGCAGTATGCCTATTAATGCTATTAAAGAATTCACCTTCTATAAATTAAAATGCCATTAGTAGTCAATGTCAATGAGAAAATAAATACAGGAAACAAAGGAAAAAAATCTATTTAAGTATACAGTGGAGGTCAGGGTGGCAAAATGGATTAGAGTTATTAGCCTTGGAATCGGGAAGAATTGTGTACAGGTTCAGTCTCTGAGCTGACACATGCTAGCAGTGTGACCACGAACAATTCTGTTGCACACAACTCTCTTGAATTATAAGGTAGAGGGGATTTCTCATCTATATTGGTAGTAGTTGTTTCTACAGAAAGGTTCACATACCAATAAAATCACCTCAAACCCCTTCCCACAAAATGCATCACTTCAACAAGTACTGTGATTTGTTGGGGTGAGAATTTTATCCATCAAAGCAAATTCAAAACCCTTTATAGCTTAGTAGACAAAGTATAGAATGTTCCAGAGACTTGAAGAAATTAGGTGAGAGGGCAACAGTAATAACAGCTAGCTTTCATAAAGGAATTTGCAGATATTTTTATCTTAACAACCCTTTGCAGAGGCAGGTGCTCTCATCTCCATTTTACAGTTGAGGAAACTGAGGCAGGTGGAAGTGGACTTGTCCAGGGTCACATAGCTAGCATATACCTGAGGTTATATTTGAACTCAGATATTCCTGACTCCAGACCCAGCATTCTTTTTATTGTGCCACCTAGCTAGCTCTTCAGAGGCAGAATTCAAGTATATAAGGTGAGAAAATAAAGCTCACTTTTGGGCAAAGCTTCTTAACCTAGAGTTGTCGGCTGCATGTCAGGGCCTGGAGTCAGGAAGACCTGAGTTCAAATGTGGCCTCTGACATTTACTAGCTATGTGACCTTGGGTAAGACACTTAAGCCTGTTTGCCTCGGTTTCTTCATTTGTAAAATAAGTTGGAGAAAGAAATGGCAAGTCATTCCAGTATCTTTATCAAGAAAACCCCTAAATGAGATAATGGAGAGTTGGACACAACTAAAACAGCTGCAAAACAACCTCAAAATTCCAATATAGCTGGTTTCTGCAGTAATCTCATGCATTTATTTTATCTTGTGCATTTAAAAATATTATTTTGAGAAAGGATTCATAGGCTATACCAAACTACTAAAGAGATCCATATCACAGCAAAGGTTAAGAACTCCAGTTTTAGGGAGTGTATTTTGTATTTGTTATTTTACATACATTATCAGCTACAAAAGAGACGCTTCAACCATAATGACCCAGAAACTGCTAATATTTCTGAAATAACTAATAGAAGTAAACAGTAAAGTGTTACTAAAAATCCCAATGAAATAATAGAAATCTTTCATAAACCTGTGCCAATTATATTACTACAGACTAATGTATTATATTATGAAATTTTAATTGTTTAGAAATTCATGACGGTGATTTATTATTTATTCATCTGCTGTCCAAATCTTCCCCCTCCCGTTTATTTGGATATAAGGATTGAGATAACTGATGGTCCCTTCTCCATCTCACTCCTCTATTTTCCCCAAAAGACTAGAATGTGAAAGGTTAGATCTATGAGCTATCATAGAAATCAGCTGCTGTCAACAAACCATAGATCTAATCACAGCCCGGAATAATGACCCCTTCCATGCTGAGGAACAGAAACGCACATTAGTTAATATGCACTGGGTATTGAGACAGTGTCATCCATCAAAAAAAAAGACTTTCGAGTGTCTCGCGGCAATGTGATGGGAATATTTCAGCTTTCAAAGCAGTAAGAAGTAGATGGGAATAAACAAATCTTGGAAGCTCACATTAACAAATTAATGACAGGACTGGGACGATAGCCCCTGCCTAGAGTCTACATCTGGATGCCCTATTTCATGAAACTGCCTAAATTTAAGGAAATAAAGCATTTAAAAAGCAGTGATGAGGGAAGGGAATTCAAACAAGATGTGCATGCCAATCCATCAGCAAATATTTATTGAACACTCACTGTGTAACCAGCATTGTAGCAGGTGCTCTGACAATCAAAGGAAAAGATGCTAGTTCCTGTTAAGCCTGTTAAGGGCTTACAAGCTAGTAAGTGAGACAAGCCTGGCATACAGGAAACAAATAGAGGATAAAAATTCTATCACTTATGTCACATAGAAAACTGTGTGCTTGCAGGCTTTGATTGTTCAGAAAAGAGAGGAGAGCTTTGATGTGTGTGTGTGTGTGTGTGTGTGTGTGTGTGTAGGTGGACAGCTTTCCAGGGAAAGGGGAAATCAATAAACAAAAGCACAGAGGCAGGAACAAGCCTGGATGTGGAAAGGCTCGGGAAGTGTTTGGCATGATTTGAATGGGAAGTTCATATTATAAAAGAAGAATGGAAAAAGAAAAGATAGGCAGAGTGGATCCAAGTGCCCTTGAAAGTGAGGCAGAAGAAATAATTTAGCAATCACTATAGGCTCTTAAGGAGGCAGCTAGTTGGTTCAGCAGATAAAGTGCTGAATCTGTAGCCAGGAAAGACCTGAATTCAAATTCACCCTAAGACACTTACTATCTGTGTGACCCTGGGAAAGTCCCTTAACCCCTGTTTCCCTTAATCCACTACAGAAGGAAATACAAATCTGACAAGAAAGACCGTGGACAGTGTGGTCCATGGGGTCATAAAGAGCGGGATATAACCAAACAATGGAACAGCAAATAAGTTCATGAGCAGAAAAGTAGAATGATGAAAGTGCTATTTTCTAAGATTAATCTCATTGTTAGATTCAGAATAGATCAGAGGCCGGGAGATAAGTCAGGGGCATTGGCCAGGAACCTGTTACTATGATCCAGGTGAAGAGCCTGTATCAAGGCAGGCATAGCCAAAATGGAAAAGAGGGGATATCTCACCAGAAGCACCTACAGAAGATAAAGGAAAAGAAAGGAAGAGACTGAGATGAATGACTACAAGATTTCTGGTATGGGAAACAGGAAGAATGGTGATACCACCGGCAGAGATGGGGAGATTAGACAGTGAGGCAATGTGTGTATATTAGTTTTTGTAGATGTTCAAGGTTACATAGTATGTGTTAAAAAGAAGCAGGAAAAAAAGATATGTAGGATCTGGTTTCTTAGCAGTGGAGATGACAATACTGTTGATTCACAAAGACTATCTCAAAGGCCACCTCCTCTACAAAACCTTTGACCATTTGAACACAAAATGATCTCTCTCAACTCTAAATTCCTACTACTTATCTGTACCTTAATTCATCACTTTATTCTTTAATTCATCAAATTTGCATAGACAACACTACACTTAAGCATAAGCTTCTATTCACTTAAAGATAAAAGGATAAGAAATTATAGTTATTGTTCTAAAGAAGTTTATAAACTCCTAAGGGGATCCAGCACATATCCAAGAACTACAGATGCACCAGTAGAATGTGATAAAGGCAAAGGGGTGAATCAAAATGCTCTAAGAAAAACTGAGGAGAGTCAGATCACCTTCAGCTGGGTAAGGAAAAGTGGTAACTGATGGTTTCCAAAGGAAGAAAGAGTTTTAATAAGCAGAGATTAGAGGGAATGAGTTCTAGGCATGGGGTACAGCCTGAGTAAACACATAGAAATGGAGGAAATCAGGAACAGTTAGTCATACAATTTATTTGGAAAAGTAGATTGTGAATAGTAGTATGAAATAAAACTAGAAAGACAGCTTAGAGACAGATCGGCCTTAAATGCCAACACAAGTACTTAGTATTTTATATTATATGCAGTAAGAAGTCATTGAACAGTTGTTGGTTGGTTGGTTTTTATTCAGGGGAAAGGAATTCCCACATCTCTTCCATCGCTTTGTGTTACTATTAAATTTTTCACTTTCAACGTGTTTCCTTATTTACATTGTATACTTCTGAAAGGCTAGGATAATGCATCATGCTTCTTTGTTTATTCCACCATACCTGCACAACATTGAATTTCAAACATATTTGTGGAGTGAATTAATAAGTGGGGTGTTGGAGTTAGGGGGAAAACTTGGCTAGTTTAGAATTAAAAAAATTAAGAGAATTTTAAGAGGAGAAGGACCACTGACAATATCAATTACATAGAGGTTAATGACAAGGAAGATGGAGCAAATTCCAGTAGATCTGGTAACAGGAACAAGTTGTGGGTGACAAGAAAGACAGTCACAATCTCTCTCTCTCTCTCACACACACACACACACACACACACACACACACTCAAGCATTGATTTGAGTAGAGAAAGAGTGAACAAAAACCAGATTTCAAAGGGTTAAGAAAGGGATGCCTGAAAAGGAAGAGGAAGCAGCTGGTATAGACCACATGGACATGGAGTTTGGCAATGGGAGGAAGAGAGGAGATGAAAGAGCAGCCAATCAGGGTAACACTCAGCTGATTTTTTTTCAAGAGAGGACAAATCTGTGAATATTTGAAGGCAGAAATGAAGGAGTTCATGAATGAGAGGAGACTGAAGAAGCTGAAGACAGAAATTGTAGAAATCAATTTTCTAGTGAGGAAATGATGAGATTCAAAAGACAAATGGAGGATCTGGCTTTTAAAAAATCCTTCATTCCCTTGTGAGATAAAAGGAAAGAATGATAATTATCTACAGTCCAACTGCAGGGTGACATCAGAGTGGCTGAACTTTCACAAACACAATTCAAGATTATCCTTTCCTTCAGATAAGATGTTAGATACTTTGCAAACCTTAAAGTGCTATACAAATGTTAGTTAATATTGCCATCAATGTAAAATAAAGATCACTGCCCTTTGTTTTAGAAAACATTACTTTGATAGAGGCATCAGAGTCTATTTGGCAATGTCCACCAAAGATACTGACCATTTGGAAGTCTCTTAAGCAAATAGAAAATTTATGAAGCATTTATGATGTGCCAGTTATAGATATGAAGAATAAAATGAAACAATCCATCTTTTCAGGTGGACTTACATTCTTTAGGAGAGAATATATGAGTTTCCTGGATAAACTTGAGTAAGGAAATCCCTACATCCTTGGGAAAAAGGCTCTCTTAGTGAGGTAAATCAGTATCGTGGTGGAATGGGGAACATTCCAATTACATCAACCAAAGATCTTGGGAAGCGAGTTAGAATTATCAATGGACAGCTAAATTGAGCTCCAGATAAATTACCAATTTGGCCAAATCTATAGCCCAACTATCAGAGGCTGAAACTGTACCTGGAACACAGGAAGGAAAGAGGAAATTTAACAGGAAAGAGGAAATACGCTAAAATTGTAACAGGAAGGCTATAGGTACTATAAAAGAAAAAATCTTCTGTCAGTGATAGAATATAAGGTGCTTCATAGTCATTAATTCATTGGATACTTATGATAACTGTAAGATAGGATCCATAACAATGGATACCTCCCATTTTACAGACAATGAAAATGAGGCTCAGAAAAGTCACACATTCATACACAAAGACAGTAAATAAGAGAACTGGGCTTTGAGCCCAGTTCTCTTGAAAATTCAATGTACTCATTTCATGCCACCTCTCTGTCAGGTTATTTAGGTCCTAGAAGAGGTACCAAAATGAATGTGGAATTTTTCCTTTGGATTGCAAGAAGAAATGTGTGAAATTTAATAAGAATTGATTAATCATTTCATATAAAATCAGTCCTGGGACTAGGGGTTATGACATCACAGTCTCTAACCTAAAAAGGTTTCTGATCTAATTTGGCACCAAACACTGAATTAGTACCTGAAAAATGCAAGCATTTAAAGACAGCATAGGTCAAATTATTTTCATTGGGATGCCATCTTCCTCAATAAGAGATGATGAACTGGTCCTTCCACTGATCCTGTGATTTTAAAAAATCCATTTCATGCATCTGGCAGACATGTGTCTCTGTGTGTGTGTTGCCCATATACCTGAAGCAAGAAGAGACCTTTCTGCCTCAAATTAACCCTTCTGCACACTGAACTATGTTTTCTATGAAGTTTTTATAACTTAATTGAAATAGCATAAAATTATAACTTACAGATTATAACAACATAAATTTGCTTTTCAATATAAGAGAGGCAGTATAGTATAATGGAAAGGTGAAAGAGTCAGAAGACTCGTGTTTGATTTCTGGCTAGCGATAATTATCTACTTCAGCGACCTTCAGGAGAAATCACTTGAGTCTCAGCACCACAAATGCAAGATGTAGAACAGTTATCCCTTCTACATCGGGATGGTTAAGGGCATGGTGCCCCCCACCCACAACCCTTCCCTGTGATCTGGATAATCTGTGTAAAACTCTTTGGCCCTCCCTTCATACCAGAGAAGAAGTCTCAATTATTATGATATAAAAAGACAAAATGTTGATATTATACAATATTTTATATATATTTTATGCTTTTCTGAGTTTCTAAACATTTTCCATGTTGTCTACTGCTCTTCATGTGTCATCTATCCATGGCTTCTGCAAAACTCCCCCCAAATTCTCATTAAATTTCCTCTACCAACCCAGAATATTTTGAAATCGTGATGGGAAAAGCCATGATGTAGAAGGGATAACTGTATATTTGTGCTGTTTTTCTTTTCCCAACCCTTCCCTCCCCACCTCGTACTGTTATTATTTCTTTGATTCCACTGCAAAGAAACATTGGACAGAAAGTACTTGATGTGATGCTAGGAAGACCCGAGTTTAAATTTTGCCTTAAAAACTTCATAGTACGACTGTGAACAAGTCACTTAGCCTCTCTGTGAATTGGGTAACTCTCTAATAGTGGAAGTTATAAGATGATTAGCAACCTACGCCCATGGAAAGAGCTCCCATACCGAGGAAACAGAGGTGTTTGACTATACTACTATAATTTCACTGAAAGCTAGTAATTCCATCACTGCTTAAAAAAAAAATCTCCAATACTCAGTGCTGAAGATAGACAAACCAGCCAGATACCTGCTGCTAACTTCTGTAAGGCAATGCACTTAGTGACATGAGACAGAATTATACAATGAAACTAAATTCCAGAAGATCAGCTAGACTTATTTTTCCAAAAGAAGTCAAACCCGGGCTCAGTGCCGGAGTACCCGAGGTAATTAAGGGGATTTGCCTGTAACCTGACATTGTATGTCTACATTTGTGAAGGACATTTAATCAGCTACTGTAAAAGCCACCAGAATCCGCAGGAGGGAACAGATGTTGTATTCACAATGGTGTATCCTGAGTTTTTTATATCATTGCAGAAAGCTTACATCAGGGAGCCAATATGCAGCCAGTTAAGTGTGACCATTTCTCTTAGGCCATTACATCACTGCTTCCAATTATTAATGTGTTTGGACTTCCTTCCCTTGCTGGCTAGCTGGGGATTTTGATGATTTCTCAAAGAGCAAAGATCCTGTGTCAGTTCATTAGGTAGTAACTGCTACAATGCTGCTCCTCGCTCCCCTCGACCATGCTCTAAATGATAAATTGGAATTTTCTGAAAACAGTAAAGTGAATTACAGCACTTTCAAGTTCATTGGTCATTTTGATTTATGAAAGGAAAATCTGGTGAAATGATATAGGATAATTCTTAAGAACAAAAACCCTAAAAATTGGTAATTTACTTTAAAACGTCATGTTATGCCTTAGAGGCAGTGTGGGGTAATAGAAATAGTGCTGGAATCAAGAGACTAGGGGTAGAATCCCAACTTTGATACTTAACTAGTGTGGACTTGGCTAAGTCACTTTTCTTCTCAGACTCAGTTTCCTCAATTTGTTAAAGGGGGATAATAGTACTCGTAATATCTACACCTCATTGGTTCGTTGTATGAGCTCTAGAAACCTTACGGTGGTATGAGTTATTATAGAATATACCTACGTATCCCATTAAACTATAACGGTATTTATAATTTTATAAATTTGTATTTTATAAGGAAATTAATATCAAATAAACATATTTATTACTTTACAAGATAGATTGTTGTTGTTGAGTTGTCTTTAGTAGTGTTTGACTCCTTGTGACTCCATCTGTGACCCCATTTGGGGTATTCTTGGCAAAGATACTGGAGTGGTTTGCCATTTCCTTCTCCAGCTCATTTTATAGATGAAGAAATTGAGACAAACAGGGTTAAGTGACTTGCTCAGGGTCACACAGCTAGTAAGTGTCTGAGGATTTGATCCTGACTCCAAGCCCAGAGCTCTATCCTTATAAGATAGATAGCCAGCTTAATTTTGCAGATTGGCCAAATAATAACTGACAAACCCAGGTCAACAAAGCAAAATCCCAAATAGGACTGGGTTAAAAGCTCAAATACATTAGGACTACAAACGAGTTTTAAAAATCTGTAAAATGTTCAAGACCTATAGAGTGAAAAGTGGGTTTGGCAACTGTTTACATTGTACCTTTTTTTTAAACAGTACTTATTCTACTAGTCAATGTTTATTAGACTTCTACTAACTACCTTCCTGAAAAGTACTACAAGTTATATTCAAACTCAACTGCCAAGCATTCAAACTATGCTTCAGAAAGCACAACTCTGATAGGCTGGCCACTTTGTTCAAATGCAAAATGTACCCTTTCCAAAAAGACTATTTTATGGAGAACTCACATGGGGCAGGCAATCACATGGTGGTCAGAAGAAGTCATACAAGGACATTCTCAAGATCTCTCTCAAGAATTTTGAATTTGGGGGGCGGAGCCAAGATGGCGGAGTAGAAAGACTCACATTTGCTAGCTCCGAACCCACAGCCCATGGATTCCCTGTAAAAAGAACTCCTGACAAATTCTGGAACAGTGGAAGCCGCACAGAAACACAGTGAAGGAGATTTCCGTTGCAGAGAGCCCTGAAAAACCGACCGCAAAGGTACCCCGGACGGGAGCAGAGCCCTGCCCTGCAAAGCGCTCCCCTTTCCCGCCCCGGCCACGCAGCACTGAGAGGAGCCAGCAGACCCAAGCAGGCATCAAGGACCTGAATCTCCGGGCGGCCGTGAAGGTCCCTCCACCCACAGACGCACAGGTCAGTGAGAGAGACGGGCTGAGAGGGGAGCGGGGTATCTCCAGGACTCGGACCCCCTCAGGAGGCGGCAGAGGCAGAGGCCACTTGGCCACAGGCCCACAGAGCAGGCAGGAGCATCACCCCAGCTCCACTACAAAAGATCTCTGCATAAACCCCCTGATGGAACTGAGCCTGAGAGGCAGCCCTGCCCCCACCTGA
>CM053770.1:447685350-447724657 GCA_028658325.1 Potorous gilbertii
CATGATGGCATGTTTGCCTGGGTTCTGGATAATGGACAAAGCTGTCATGCCTTCCCAGTCACCAATGGAATGAAACAGGGCTGTGTGCTTGCTCCCATGCTTTTTAGCATGATGTTTTCAGCCATGTTGATAAATGTTTTCAGTGAGAATGAATATGGCATCAAGGTCAACTACCATACTGATGATAAGTTCTTCAATTTGAAAGGGTTACAAGCCAAGACCAAAGTAGAGGGAGTGTTGATGCATGATTTTCTGTTTGCAGATGATTGTGCCCTCAATGCAGCCTCTGAAGCTGAGGTACAACAAAGTATGGATCAATTCTCTGCTGCTTGTACTAATTTTGGCCTAGTAATTAACACCAAAAAACTACAGGTGCTCCATCAGCCACCACCGCACCATCCATTCATGAAACTGTCGGTTACAACAAATGGAGAAATTTTGGATGCTGCGGATAAATTCACTTACCTTGGTAGTGTACTTTCCAAGGATGTACAGATGGACAATGAGGTTGATGCACACATTGCCAGAGCTAGCTCAGTGTTTGGGAGGATCCAAAGAAAAGTTTGGGAGAGAAGACGTATTAGACTGACTACCAAACTGAAGGTCTGCTGAACCATTGTACTGATCTCATTGTTACATGCTTGTAAAACATACCAATGCCTACCAGGCATTGGTCTACGAATGTCATGCCAGGAAACCGAATTGCTTCCATCTGAACTGTTTAAGGAAGATTCTGAGGATCACCAGGCATGAGAAGTTTCGTACCAGACACTGAAGGCCTTGCTCAAGCTGAACTGCCAAGTATTCAAACTATGCTTCAGAGAGCACAACTCTGATGCACTGGCCACGTTGTTTGAATGCAAAATGTACCCTTGCCAAAAAGACTATTTTATGGAGAACTCTCATTGGGCAGGTCATCACACGGTGGCCAGAAGAAACGATACAGGGACACTCTCAAGGTCTCTCTCAAGAACTTTGGATTTGGCTGTGCAACATGGGAGACACTGGCACAGGACTGTTCAGCATGGTGTGGCCACATAAGAAAAGGTGCTGTGCTCTTCGAGCAAAGCAGAATTGAGACAGCACAAATTAAATGCAGGATGAGCAAATCTGGGATATCTACCCCAAATATTCATATGGGCTACCTGTGCCCAACCTGTGGTAGAGCATTCCGAGCTCACATTGGTCTGATCAGCCACAGTCAGACACACTGAAATTGTACTTTACAATGGTGATGTCATTTTTGTCCTCTTCAAAGACGAAGGACAACAACCAACCTGTCCAGACTTGGCAACTTCCGTGAAAGTTCTCTGAGTTTCTTACAGTAGAATTGAACATGAAACACCATGTCTAATATTCTAGATTGTAAACCTCCTTCAACTAGATTATAAATCCTTAAAGGGGAGGAACTATGCACTTAACTTGACTTCGAACATCCCACTGTATCATCATCAGATAACATACTCATTTGTTTAGATGGAAGGTTTTTCTCCCGGTTGTGCCTGTCACTAGAAATATTAATGCTATACTATGCAGAAATTTTTCTATATTCTAGTCTGTATTTTGAATGTCTACTGATTTATCTTGCTCACTGACTTTGTCAATCATCAAATTTGTGCACCCCTGAACCAGTGCTGGGGAATAGTAGTTAATGTATTTAAATGATTTATAACAGTGTTAAGCATGTTCTGGAGACCCCTAGGGTTCTCAGGATCCTTTAGGGAATCCAATAAGGTCAAAACTATTTTCTTAAAAATATTAAGATACTTTATTTTCTAGTACAGGAAATATCAAAATGAATGTATATGTGTGCATACATATATACTTCACTCTAAACAAAAGCTCTCTGGGGGGCTTTCAATAATTTTTCAGATATAAGGGGATTCTAACACCAAAAAGTTTGAGAATCTCTGATTTACATATTTTTGTAGTGGATTCATTTCTCAAGTTAAGAAGCATGGTCACCTGAATTTTGAACACTCAAATGTTCAAAGGTAATATCAGCACAGGAAAAGCCAGCTGGATGAAGAATACCTTTACCGAGATTATTATGTGATGATGGCTGGACTTCCCAGAAAGCTGGTCTATCAATACATATATTTCAGATCCTACTGCATTTGGGTAGTGAGCTAGGAGAAGATAGAAGAGAGCAGACTGGATTGCCATTGGGAAAAGGTGCATTTCCTTTAGTGAACCTTAGGAAGCTTCTCCGTGAAACAAAGACAGTCTTATTCATCCCAATAGTCTTCCAGGGATGATTCATAGCCACAAGTCTTGAAAAACCAGTTTTCAAAGAAATAATGTTTAGGATAACTGGATAATGTTTAGGATAATGAGGGACCCATGTTGGGTATCCAAACAAGAAATAGCAGAGAAATAGTCTAGGTTAGCATTGGAGTGATATATGAGTAGAAAAAAAATGATGGGTTGATCACATAATGAGAACAAGGAATAACTTGCAAATGGCCAACATGTTCCTTTAGTTTCAATTTAATATTCACTCCTTGTGAATACTGATGGAAAAATATGGATAAGTAGCATAGGATGGATGGGCATGGAAGTGTTGCAGTCCGCATCTTTGGAGAGACTACCCTCAGTGATGGGACCACAGATCCATTGGATAACATTTCCTTGATCTTGAGCACCAAATATTGAGTAAAATCATGGTCCAAACATGTATTTTCTAGGTAGCTGGCTGAAAGAAATACAACTGAGTCAAAAAAAAAATCTTAGAACTAAGAGGGATTTTAGATCTCATCTAGTTCAATGTCATCATTTTACAGAAGAGAAAATTGAGAGCCAGAAAGGTATAATGAGCTGAAGGTTAGTAACTTGTACATCCAGGACCAGGACCCAAGTCTCTTGATTGACCAGACAGTACTCACACCAAGTAATTTCTCTTATGTTAAAAATAATTCACATATTGATAATCCAAAATTAATTGGATATCTTACTTATTATTCCTTCTAGATATCTCTTTCCCTGCATTGTCTCTGCAAATAACTATCTTGTATTCCAATTAAAATTAAATACAGCACTGAAAATGTCAGTATAAAAATATCTTTTTAATAACTGTAACCACTGACATTTATATGTTAAAGTACTTTAGACACATTATCTCATTTGAGCTTCACAACAACCCTGTAAGGTATGTGCTACAAGCAAGGCTGTTCTTGATTCAACTTGAGAGTCCATTGTTCAATTTTCAATGTGAGCATCTGTACATCAGCAGTCATTACAGATCAGGGTTTGATTGCTTTGCTGATTGTGTAGATTTTAGAAAGTGTTAATAATACAGATTAAATTTAAAATTGTGTATCTGCATATATTTCCCCCCCAACCCTCCACATCCCTGTTGTTAAACATTTCCTAGCACACCCCTGGGCACATATATAATTATCCCTCTTTGACAGATGGGAATCTGACACTGAGTATAAGTGACTTGCCTCTGGTAATTCTAGTATTTGCCTAAGATGAGATCTGAACCAAGGTCTTCCTGATTCCAGGTCTAGCACTGTCCTTCATGCTATACTGTTTCTCTCTTTTAAAACATCCAGTTCTTACATAGAAGTGTGTATGACTAATATATTTCTGAAAGGTTTTAAAAAACTATACTTAAAATATTTAACATTACTTATATCAATAAATCAACAAGAATTTATGGTGTGCTTATTATGTGTCAGACATTGTGCTAAGAGCTGAAGACACAAAGGCAAAGATAGTTTCTGCCCTCAAGGAACTTACATTCCAATGAAGGAGATAGGATATGTATAAATAATAACATACAAGCGACATTAGAGTAGCAGAAGGTAACCTTAGAATAGAAGGTTGTAGGAGAAACAGCAAGGACCTCCTACAGAAGGCTGCATTTTAGTTATTTCTTGAAGGGAGCCAGGAATCCTAACAAATGGCATGACAGTATTCTAGGACATTTAAAATGAGGGCACAGAGACTGGAGATGGAGTGTCTTGCATGAGAAGCTGCAAATAGGTCAATATGACTGGAGCATAGAGCATGTGTGTGGAAAGGCAGGAAGGAGTAAGGTTCTAAAGACTGTTAAAAGTCAGATAAAGGAAAGGCGTTGTAGTTCGGGTCCTGGAGGTAATAGACTTGCTGGAATTTATTGCATAATGGGATGACATGGTTACACCTACACTTTAGGAAAATCACGTGAATTGGAGTGGGAAGAGACTTGAGGCAGAGATCAATTTGAAAGCTAATTCAAGGTTCATTTTAGGGGTGAGATAGGTCTGATTAGGGCGGCTTTTTGAGTGGAGAAAAGGGAACATATACAAGTAATCTTGTGAAGGTAGAAGCAATGCTGTTTGGTAATGGGATGGATTTGAATGGTAAGTGAATATAATACTAATATTGCTAACCTTAGTGAAGGGGAGGGTTGTAATTGTACCCCCCAATAATATTTTTTGACATGTTGAGTTTAAAATGCCCATAGTAATCTAGTTGGAAATGTCAAAAAAGCAGTTGGGCTTAGAAGAGAAACTAGATACATATCTATATCTATCTACATATCTGGGAAGTCATCTGCATAGAGATGATAATTAAACCCATGGGAAGTGACGAAGTCATCAAGTGAGAAAATGCACAGAGAGAAGTTGCTAGGCAGAGCCTTGGGGTTCACTCTCATAAAAAGGATTGTGATCCAGCAAAGAGAACTGAGAAGAAAGAGTCAAACAGTAAGGAGAACCAAAAAAAGAAAACAGAATCATGAAAATTCAGAGAGGGCAGAGTACCCAAAAAGAGAAGGTGATAAGCAGTGTCAAATGCTAAGGACAAGGAAAGAAGGACTTATTCTTAAGAAAAGACCATTAGATTTTTGCAAATAAGAGAGCATTGGTAACATTGGAGAGAGCTGTTTTGGTTGAATAACAAGGTAGGAAACCAGTTTACAAGGGGTTTGGAAGAGAATGAGAAGAGAGGGTAGGAAAGAAAATAATTTTTTTTTCAGAGGGTTCAGCGGAGAAAGATAGGATTATAGGAATAAAGTATAGTAGCACCAAGGCAGGATTTTTAAGAATGGGGGAGACATAAGTGTGTTAAAAGTCAATAGATTGAGATAATGAAGATGAGAGAAAGAGTAGCGGGGAGGGGGTACAGTAGGGATATGCTGGAAGAGATGGGAGGATATGGGAGCAGGGAGTGCAGAGGAGATGGCTTTAGCAAAGAGAAGGATCACCTTTTCACTAGCAACTGGAGTGAAGAAGAAAGTTGAGAATGACAGTAGAGGAAGGTGAGACAAGGAGAAGAGTGAATGCCCACAATTTTTTTTTTAACGAAGTGAGGTTGTCATCTGAGAGACTGCCAGGAAAGTTGAGGAGGGACAAAAAGCTTTGGAGAAGTTGGTGAGTGGGATACAGAATTACTGAGGGAAGGATTGCCTTGCTACAGTGAGAGTCCAGATAAAATGAGATTAATCTTTATTTGCAGTGGAGAAAATGAATATAGTTTGAGACTTCCTCCAGCTCTCTTCAGACCTGAGGTATAAGGGATGAAGCAGGTAACACGAATAATTCAGTTTACCCAGTTGAAATTTGCCCATCTATGGTCATCGATAGGAAAAGAGGGGAAGGGCTTTGAGAGGATAATATCAAACTTGTTCCCTAAGGGGTCAAGGGGAAAGGAGAAGGGTGGAGGTGACGGCCTAGGGGAAGTACTTAGAACTTTCATTAGTATTGGACAATCTTAGAATTTAATTCAGTAACTTCTAGGTAACCCATACCTCTTGAATATCTACTGTAGGCAAATCACTGTGTTAGGGGGTGAGAAAGATAGGAGGATCACCAAACATATCCTTGCTCTCATGGATCTTATACTTTATTAGAATAAATAAGACAAATACTAGAAAGAAATGACATTAAATGACTAATACAAAACAAGTGCATTAGAGAGAAAGGGGAGAAGTCAAAGTATCTTACAAAGTTAAATCAAGTCAACAAACAATATGTAATGTGTTAGGCACTCTACTAAGCACTAGTATTGTAAATTGGCACTCATTTTTCACAGCATATTTATGAATACCAATATTGGATCTGGAATAAACTTCATTTCATCCATGAAGTGTATTGCCCTCCTTCTTCCTACAAAATCTATCCAACATAGAGAATATACACTTTTCCACACTCAGTTCATTTAACAAAATGAAGAGTATTTTCTAGACATAGTAACAACAGGCCTGTAATATATTCATGAATTTCCTTCAAAGACAGATTTAGGAAATAGTGTCTGTAAAGATAAAAACTGAATGGTCTCATGATATTAGCAGCAGGATTTTGCTTCTCTACTGCTCATGCAAGTAAGGAATCTATGCCCAATTCAAATTCCAAAGCCTGGATGTATCAAAGTCAATAAGGCTTTAAAGTTGCTCTAAAAGAAGTGAAAAAAATAAAAATCTTTCCAATAGAAAAGTAATTGTAGAGATCTCAAAATCACAATTAATTGTTTGTTTTGTTAGATAGTACCATTTACTATATGGATTCAGACCCAGGTCAAGGGGAAGAAAACTTTAAAGGTAAAGATTTTGAACTTGATTGCAGTAACTTTATAGCGTTACCTCATCTGTGTTAAAGAAACAAACAGTTGCCAGGACCAGCTGTAGTCAAAATCACAGGCTCCGTCTCAGGGGCCCTTCCTATTTCTTCTTTCTTGGATGTCCTTTGTCCTAATTGCCTCATCCTCCCACTTCCAACATCCTTAGCCCTCTTCTCTCTTATTTTTTCAGGGTTGAGGGCCTACCTTAATCTAATAGTACTCCATGCTCTTATGCATTCTCATTTTTCTAGTCTACTCAAAGTTGACTTCTCCAGGGTCTTAGTCCCACAGGGCTATGCATGATAATGTAGCATAATGTTAAGGTATAGTTATATTCAGGTCCCATATTTGCATTTTAACATTGTCTTTCTTTATGAAGCCAATGCCTTCACTCAATAGAGAGATTCCCATAATGGACATTCCAGATGTCATGGGAAGATATAAAATTTGTGACTTAGGGAACCTTTTGATAAAACATATAGGCAGTTGCCCATATTTCCCTGCACAGGACAGAAAGAAAATGAACAGGATGTAAAGTGATTATGTGTGCTAAAAATCTTCAATAACCTCCTTTTAGCTATTATTTCTTGGAGGGGGGAGAGGGTGGTGGTTAATCCCATCTGTGTTTCCTCTGGGGGAAAGTGTAAGCTTGGACCTCATGTCAGACAATTGCTTAACTGGAATTGGATCAACTTGGAAAAAAGAAGAGGAGGAAATCTTTAAAGTTTTAAAAGAAGATGACTTTGAAGATGTCCCAGTGGACCAGCCCTTACACTCGTCTCATTTCTTATTTTTCTTTTTAAATAAAGGACTTCAGATAGGGTAGGAGAAAAGAGAGGCATGGGGCTCTCAGTAAGTTACTCTATGCTCTAGTTCTTTAAAAACCTGGAAATCTATTTTTATGAGAAAGATTCTCTTAAACAGCAGGCTCCTTCCCCTCCCCCCCACCCCGGGAGTTCCTAAGATGGCACAATTAACTCACACCACATGCTGTAGAACAAGATTCTTATTCTACTTTTGTGGCAATGAGATGAGACAGAGAAAACAACCCAGAGTTGGCATCCAATCAATTCCTACTGGAGTCCTATTCTAGGAACCCTTTCAGGGAATCCTTGTTCGGTTATTTACATTTGATGAAAATGTGATAGCGTTCAATATTGCAGACTTTCCCCTATATTGGGGAAGGGAAGGGGAGGATTTTCTGAAGTCCCAGGGAGATGCATCTCATGATTACTATCTTTGGCCAAAAAAGTAACATTGCCTTCCAAAGACTGTGACCCAGCTGCACAATTATACCTGACTCTAGATGTGGCGATATGGTAGTGATACAAATACTTTTACAATACCCAAGGTTGGGAAAGGAGGCTTCTGGGTGTAGAGAAATCACCTTGACCATCCCAGACTTAAAAACTCCAAATTATTTTAATGGATAAATTATTTTCACTAAAAATTTGGAAGAATTTTGGTTTCCAGAACTCTCTATATAAAGAGCTTGAGGAAGTTCCCTCCTAAGTGTGCATTGAGGATACAAATAAATCTTCTGGGACAGTTTTTTAAACTCTGTCTATATACTCACATGTCATGTAGATATAACTTAAGCAGACTAATGAATATTTTTATTTAAACCTACAAGATTCTTGTAACACTCATCAGAGCACCATTAGCTTAATTGCTAGTCCACAGTGCTAATGAGGTCTAAGGTAAAAGTTTGATACCTGTGCAATTCAAATGGTTTAGAAGTGAGCAAAGTTTTCTCTACCACTGACTTAGGCAGTTATCCCCTAAATCTATGCCAGAATTTACTGGGGTGACTGGGTGAGAAGGTAAGGATAATTGAGCATAAATCTATCTATACTTTGGGAAAAAATAAGTCAAATTTGAAGGACATATTCTTCATAGAGAGAGGTTACATGGCATAATGAACAACCATCTTTGAAGCCTGGAAGACAGATTTATAAAAGTTTTTTCTATGACACATCCTAGTGATATGACACATGGTCAAATCCTATAATCTATTAATGGATCAGGTAACTTTGCAAGACTCTAAGTTATGCATGAGTTACCAATCTGTCTCAGTAGCGAATTTCCACACACCTGAAGTTCCCCAAACCAGTGAAGTCACAAATTCGAACTTCAAAAAAAGAGATAAGAGAAACATAAGATGTTACAGATAACAAGACACGATTTGCCAAAGCTTTCCATTTTGCACATGAGGAATTGAAATCAGAAAAGTAGATTTGCTCAAGGTCATTCAGCTGGTTAGTGGCAAAGCTAAGACTACAAATGAGGTCATCCCTCCACTTCCCTGGACAGTAGAATTATCTTGATGATAAGAGTAACACATAGGCTTCCAACCAAACATCTGTACCAATGTGTACAATTCATGACGTTTGGGGGGGTGTTCTATAATGTGGATAGCAATTCAACGATTCTTTTTCTAGGCTACGTAATTGCCTCAAAACAATGTTTTGTGATTGTACCTGAAAAATAAATAAAATTAGGATTTCTATTCAAGTCACTCTTATTTAGACCTCAAAGTTATAGTGGCCTGGTGCATTGAACTAGGTTAACGACCTGCCTAACTGATGACTCAACACGTAAAGAAACAATATTGGAAAAGGCTCGAGATACATGCACACCAAAGCTGAATGTTCAATAAACACAAGAACACCAACTACTAGGAGAAGCAATTCCCAGGTGGCAAGAACTCCTAAGGTAAATGAAAGGCAACGTGGCAAAAAAAATTTAGAATACATACCACATTTCATAATAATCTTTGAACAAGATTTACATCTCATTCAGTTCCTTTCACAACTATGTTAGGGGAAAGAATTCATATCCAAAACAAAGGACAGACAAGATTGCAAAAGGCAAAACAAACTGTTTTGACTACATAAAATTTTAAAAAATCTTTATGAATGAAATTAATATAATTAGAATAAGAAAAGATACTGAGTAAGGGAAAATATTAATATTAAACATCTCTGACATAATTCTAATATCCAAGATACGTATAATTATATAAGATGAAGAGGCATTCCTCAATAGGTAAGTGACTAAAGTATATGAACAATTTTCAAAAAAGAAAATGTAAACTGACAATGGTGTTATGAAAAAATGCTTCAAATTATGAATCATGAGATAAATGCAGATTAAACAATAATGAGGTTCTACGTGCTAAATTGGGCAGTGAGGTGGCACAGAATGGGTTTGGAGTCATGAAAACCTGAGTTCAAATCTATCCTACTAGTTGTGTGACCCAGGGAAATTCACTTAACCCTGTCTGCCTCAGTTTCCTCATATGTAAAATGATCTGGAGAAGGCAATTTAAATCATTCTAGTGTCTTTGCAAAGAAAACTCCAAATCAGATCATGAGGAATAAGAACCAACTGAAGTAACTGAACAACAACAATCTTCAAAACTGGCAAAGATAAAAGAAATAGCCAATGCAGAAGGGACTGAAGAAGGATAGAAACAGTAGCGTCCTGTTAGAATGGTTGTGATTTGGTCCAAACATTCTGGGGAAAAACTTCCAAGAAAATCTTCATATTCTTTGATCCAATGATTCTGTTTCTGAGCATATACCCCAAGGAAGTCAAAGTCATAAAGAAAAGTTGATGTAGATACATATGTAAGTATATATGTGTATGTACATCAAAACATTCATAACACTTTTGATGGTGCCAGAAAACCGTAGGAAGGGACAGAGTGGATACACAGCCATTGGCATATGAAAATACAGGAATATTATGACATGGCTCATATTATTATTCACAAAATTATGACCATCAGGAATTCAGAAGCATGAATAAACGTGTGTGAATGGAGGCAAAGCACAGAAACCAGAACATACGTGATGTCTGTAGTAAGGTAGTGAAAAGTAGATCATACCCAAAAGGTTCCTGAACTCAAATTAAATGCAATAACCAATCTGGCACAGATAAAGAGGAGGAAAAAAGCACTTCTACATCACAAGCATTCCCAGGATCCCCATTTTTTAATGAGAAGAGACTAAAGCTGGCCAACCTTCCCCTCCTCACTACGCTCCTGGCTTCCTAGACTTTACTGCTCTGCTTTAGCTGCCAACTACTGTCTTACCCTGGAACTTCCCTCCTTCAAGTTGGATCCCTTCTCCCATTTCTTAGTTCCTCCCACGTGCTCCATTTTGGGAGAGTCTCAAGCCCACCAACCTTCATTTTCCACCTGACTCTGCCAGCATCCTGTATCTGTATGGGTTTCTCTCCCTCAATTTATAGCTTCCTTGCGTGTATGGTCTTTCTCCATCAGAATTCAAGTTCCTTGAGGGTGGAGACTGTATTCTTCTTGCTTATATTTCTATCTCCAGTGCCTAGCACATCATTTAATAAATACTTGTTGCCTTGCCTTATATTGGTAAAAAAAAAAAAATAAACAAAATTATATCTCTAATGAAATACTATAGGCGCCATGCATTTTATGAAAAAGAAAAGATGAAATTTTTAAAAATGCCTATTGGTATTTATACCTTACCCTATAACAATAATTGTGTTTTCAATTGTGTACAATTATTAGACCCATAAGACCTTTTTTATCAAGATAAAATAAGCAGCTTTATATTTTATCTCTGATTCATAAACTCAGAATGCTACAAAAGTGCCAGGAGTAGCTGTCTCCTTTTTTAACTATGCCCCCAAAATTCTTCTCTTTCTAAAAAATCAAGATCAAATTCAGATACTGCCTCTTTCTTGAAGGCCATCCTTTCCTCTTCATTTGTCATTCTTCTCTCTTTCCTCAAATTATCTCATGCTTACTTAATGTTTACATGCTATATCTGTCAAACTTCCCCCATCCCGCCAAGAAGATTGTAAACTTCTTGAGAGCAGAACTCTTGTGTTGTGGGTTTTTTGGGGGGAGGGGAGGTTGACCTTTGTATACTCAAATTTGAGCTCAATATCTTTTTGCATAATATGCACTTAGCAAATTTGTTGAATCATTCATAGAGTAATTCTTGGTTTTGCTTTCAAAGGCAATTTTCCTGTGTTCATTTTTTTTTTTTAGTGACAGTTACCAGAGTCCCAAGGTGGAACAGATATTTCTCTATGGAACAACTGAAGCAATCTGAAAAGAATTCAGAAAGCTAACCCAATATGTGTAGGCTTGAATATGAATGAATGGTTGTTCCACACCTACTCTTGTCCAATTCTCAAAGCCATTTTCTTATTGTTCAGATCACAGTAACATCTCATTTACAGCTTTTTCCAATGAAACTATTGTTTGCATCAGAACTGTTGGAGAAAAGAAAGTGTTAGAGCTTAATTAAGTACAAGAATACAACCACTGACGACCAACTATCTCCCTGCAAGTAGTATTATTTGTATTGGTATTGCATTATATTAAGGACATTCAAAAGATTTTCAGATTGAATATTGCTTGTAAAACAAAAACCACTCAGTCTTTATATTGAAAATAAAATAACATCACATCTATGAATTAGTTTTACTCAGTATTGCAGACTTTATTTCCTCAGAAAGAAATATAAGCAACGGAAAGAATTTTCAGGGTTCAAATGAAAGGTTCTGAGGAAGAGGCAGATTGGGTGTGTTAAAAAAATAAAACCTTTCCTCAGCTACTTTTATTAACTAACTCCTCTATATGCAGTATGATATCAAGCTCTCTTATAAATGTGCCACACTTTCTTTTTTTTCTGAGTAGCTGGTTCCCAATGGGTTTTTGAGTATCTCAAACTTGAGAGAAAGACAGTATCTCCTTTTGTTCTCCTTATTTTATGATTTTCTGATCCTAACCAAGCCAAGAACACAAAGAAATAGAGCCACTCAGAGCACCTTCATGAAGCTTTGGGACAGAAAGATGACAAATCAAAGAATTTCCCAGAATCTCAGGGGTTTTTTTGTCTTTCCATCTTTTCCCTTCCTCCCTCCCTTCCTCCCTCCCTTCTTTTCTTCCTCTTTCTCTCTGTTCCTCTGTTCCTCTTTTCCTTTCATCCTTCTTTCCTTCTCTCCCTCCCTTCCTCTTTCTCTCTCTCCCTTTCTTCCATTTTCTTCTCTTCCTTCCCTCTTTTCTTTGCTTCCTTCCTCCCTTTCCTTTCTTTTCTTCATTCTCTCCTTCCCTTCTTTTACTCCATCATTTCCTTCCTTCCTTTTTACCTTTCTCCCTCCTTTCCAATGGAAAAATACTGGTAAAGCAAAAATATCCTACGCCTACTCTTTCTATAAATGTTCATGCCAAAAGTCCAATTTAGACACAAAGATATGCTCTCAGTACATAGGGCAAGTTGTGCCCATTAGCTGATATTGCTTCATCATTGTGTAACACTGGAAGCAACTACTGAGTCACCACCAGCAGGAAGCATGTTTAATTTCTTTTTCAGCAGACATGGGATTTGCTGAACCATCTACACTCTTATTTCAGGCCCTTCCTACTATCCTCCTTGGCAAATGTTTATCCATCAAAGAACATGGAAATAGATGTATCTGTAGTTCCATTCTAGTTCAATGAAGCTAATTTCATTATAGCTCTATAAGGATAATATATATTCCTTAGTATTATTAATACCAAAGTTGAGCAAATTAATTTCATATGCCTGTTCTACCTTGAATTCTAGTTCAACGTAGATTGACTATCACCAGTTTATTCTTTAAGCAAGCATGTATTAGGCATCTACCTTGGGTAAGGCAACGGGCTTGGTGGGTTTCAATGATGAAAAATTACACAGATACTTTCCTTAAGGGGCTTAAAGTCTGACAAAAAATTTTCAATACAGACAAATGAGTATTATAAAAAACAGACTGTGATGGGATGGAGAGAGAGGGAGAGAATTGGACAAAGAACTCTAAAATATTTTTTAAAGTAAAAATTGGCTTTCAGATTTGGTGTAATAGAAGAGGTACTATCCTAAAGTGGGTCTTAAAGAAAGACAAGAAATTCAACAAATAGATATGAGAAAAGATTATATTCAAGGCACAAGTTAGTCTATGACAATACAAAAGTGGAGTGTAATGGACTGGAGATGGCAGAGACTGAAGGCATGAAAACCAGTTAAGATGCCTCAGCAATGTTCAAAGTAACCTTACAAAGCCCTAAACTGGGGTGGTGGCAATGATGGAAAGAAAGATGAGGCAAAAGTAAAGGTAAAATCACTAAGACTTGATAACTAATTGAATAGGGTGAGGGGTGAGGGAGGAAGGGTTGGGATGACAAGAAAGGAAAGAATTAATTAGGAAAAGTTTTGATCCTAGGTGACTAGGATGATATTGGTGTTATCGATCAACATGAGGAAATTGGTTGGAGTGGTGCTTAGATGGAAGACAGGGGATTATTTTGAACATAGATAAAACCACGAGATTACAGATTTAGAAAAGAAGGTCATCTTTGAGGTCATCTCGTCCAATATCTCATCTTGCAAATGAGGGAATTGCCATCCTAAGAAATTAAATGACTTACCCAATATCACACAGACATTAAGTTGCAGAGACAGGACTTAAAACCAAGTCTTCTGACTACAAAGTTGTCTCTCTTTCCATGTACCATAATACCTCTCTGGTTGACTTAAAGGCATGGAAAGAGAAACCAAATGTAGATGTTTGGAAGGTACTTGATGTTGCAGGATTGCAATTCTGGAGAAAAATACTGGATTGATAAATTGGGGACCCACATATATAGAGTGATAATAGAAGTTATTAAGAGAGAAGAGATTGCTAAGGGACAGAACACACAAAGAGAAGAGAAAACAGCTGAGAACATGATGTTGGAGGAAAAACTCACACATAAGGAAAAGAGTAGGATGATGAACCTGTATGAGAGAGTGAGGAGTATTAGAACAGATAGAAAAACTACCAGAGTTTTGTGATATTATAATGTATGGAAGAATATTCATAAGAGTGGGGGTTAAAAATGCCCCAAATTGCAAAAATATAGGCATCCTTATGGCTCTAGATTTATGCCTCCCCTGTATTAGGTACTGGTGAGGAATATAAGAAAACTATATGATAAGAGTCCTTGCCATCAAAGAGCTATTCTCTACATCTTCCTGAGTTCAAATCTGGCCTCAGACACTTACTAGCTCTGTGACCCTGGGCAAGTCACTTAACCCTATTTGCCTCAGTTCTTCACCTGTAAAGTGAGCTGGAGAAGGAAACGGTCAACCACTCTGGTGTCTTTGCCAAGAAAACCCTGAAGAGGGTCATGAAGAGACACACAACCAAACAATGACTCAATAACAAAATAAGACAGAATATAATTAATTACTGAAATATAGGCTACAAATATATTTTCTTCTCTGCCCTTTCTACTAATGAATATCTAATTTAGGCCTCTGCAATATCTTGCTTTATGTAAAACCTATATTCACAGAAGCAATCCAATGATCACTACGATAATGTTGCTTAGAGATATGTAAAACACTAAGCTCCAGGATGATGGTACAATTTCTAGATTCAAAATATGTTGCATTTCATTATAGGTGAGATTGGAAAACAATTAGATTAAGTGCCTGGGTACTATAAACTCCCCAAATATCTGATAAATGGTGCTGCTGGTGACTTTCTGAAAACATTTAGAAAGGCTTACAAATAAGGATTTCCACAAAAAATGGCTTCTAAGCAATAAAGAAAATACAATAAACTCACCAACAGATGGCATGAATGGAACTGAAATATGCATGACATTAATATACCACAGTTTTGGAAAAGAAAAGCTGACCTTCTGTTACCTGAATCTAATAAAATAAAACTGTTTATTAAACTATCCTAAGGATTAATTAAGGAAAGTTGTTTGTTTCTTTCCTTTTTTTGTTTTTTTAGCTTAGGGAGTTGCTAGGAGGCTTTGCCAACCATTTAGCAAGTTGACAAAAGGTCAAGGACAGAAAACATAGCTGTGTGGTGAAGTTTCACACAGAAGAAAATTGTGTAAATGGTGGCAGAAGAGGGGGAGAAGAGATTAAAATGAAGGAACAGCTGTTGGTACAGCTACTTTATAAGTGTGAGCTCACTTCTCTCTTTTTGTAGTCTCCCAAGTGGTGCAGTGGATGAAGAGTTGGGACTGGAGTCAGGAGGACCTGCGTTCAAATTTGGCCTCAGACACTAGCAGTGTGACCCTGGGCAAGTCACTTACCCCTGTTTGCCTCAGTTTCCTCATCTGTAAAATGAGCTGGAGAAGAAGATGGCAAACCACTTCAGTATCTTTGCCAAGAAAACCTCAAATGGGATCATAAGGAATTGGATGGGACTGAATGACTAAGCCACAAGTCTCCAAAGAGGATACACCCTGTTGTTTTTCAGATTTGTGCTACTTGTCAGTTATGAGGCTTTCACGACAGTCATAACAATAATTGAATTTAACACTTCAGTTTACAAAATGCTTCATGTACATTATTTCACCTGAGCATGAATAAGTGGGCCAGTCCACTTTTCCAGCTACATCATTTAGCTACAATTTATTGATTGAGCCTAAAACAGCAGACCCTTCCAATTCTAGAATTCCAGGGCATTTTCCTTCTCTAGCCTTTCGTTTTCTCATCTGTAGCATGAAGAAGTTGAATTGGATTTCTCTTTGAGCTCCAGAATTCCAAGACCCTGAGCCTTTGCCTGTATCTACAAGGAAAGAAATTTATGGGAAAACTGATATAGACCCAAATGAATATTAGCCCTGCAATAGGCAAAAGCAAACAACAAGGTAAATCGTATATTTCAATGAAATATCTGGGTAGACTTCTATTTCCAATAAACACCAAATGCTAGAGGTGAAATAGATCTGAATGATAACTAGTCTAATCTTTTTGTTGTATGCATGAAGAAATGGAGACTAAGGGTGGTAGTGTTTGGTCTAAGATCATATAATGGATATTTGGCAGAACAGGATGATTTTAAAACCAGGTCTTTTGAAAGGTTCAGTGGTACGAGTCCTGCATTGAGCTCAGAGGATCTGTGTTTTTAGATCAAGAGAAAGGGAGGATGGTCTATATGACAATGAGTGAATACTCTGTGGCAAACTTATGACATAGAAAGACATGAAAAAGACTCACATAGGATGGAGAGGCAGGGATCGAGATCTACATTATTGGAAGGAACATCCACATTAGTGATATCACTGATCTAAATATTCCCTCCAAGGCAGAGCACACTGCTCTTTCTATATAACTGGGCATCTAGTACATGCTTGTTTTCTCTGGTTCTTTCTCTTGTTTTTAGTATGGCTTTTAAAAAGAAGACTTTTTATAAGCCTTAGTTCTTCAAGCTATTCTAACAGGTCCATGGTATTCTTCTGTTCTCCCTCCGATCTTGTGTTGGTTCTGCCTTTATCCCCATTTTTAGCACTTTTTTTTAAAGAAATTAATCTATGAGCCTCCTGTGGTCTCTTCCTTCTCTGCCTTCCTGGAAGTCTTTACTTTGCCCATGTGCTCAGTTTCAAAAGTGAGTTTCAATGTTCTATGGGGGGAAAGTGGTAAAAGAAAATCCAAATTATGTGCTAAGAGTCATAACAAAGAAAAACAGAGGAAAGAAAGATCAGTAGGAATACATCAGGCTTGTCTGAATTCTATAGCTATTTTTCTCCTTTACTCCTTTCCTTTCTGCCCCTGTTTTATATTATTTATGTTATTTTTATAGTATATTTTTGCCTGCTCCCTGACACTTTCTGCCCTCCCTCCTATTTTCAGAAAGTTCAAGTATTTAATTTGGAAACCACTGGAAAAATTGATTGGTACTAGACATTTATTTCTTTAACCTCTTGGAAACATTTGTTCTCTGGGGTCCTTGAGGCAGGCAGCTTGTCCATTCCTGTCACTCAAAACCATTCCAGAAGGACCTCACCTAAATGTTCCACTTAGAGATCATTACTGAGGGGCATCCAAGTGGATAAAACACTGGGAAGCCCACAGCCTAGGAGACGTACTGATGCTATAGATTCTGGGAAGAAGAAAAAGACTAGAACCAGAGGATGCAAATCCGTGTCAAAACTGGGCAGTGAGACAAGCTCACTCATGCAAGCCGGCTGTTTCTCTCTCATTCTATATCATTATTTGACATTTATAAAATTGTAAAAGTCTAAGTGAGTTACAAAAACACTTCTGATCCAAGAATGCAATCCCCCTGGAAACACACTTGCCATGTGTAAGCATGCCCTTACAATTCAGACATTTGGTTTGGTTCATTGGTTGGAACGCTGATTCATTGAAGATGTCTGAAGTTTTTTTCGTTAACTAGAATGTGTGTATCCTAGAAGAAAGGTGGGTGTTTTAATCACAGTAGGTGTGCTTTTTCAGCAAATCATGTCTACCCTTGGTGAGCCTTTCATTATGGGGAGTGCTCATTTATCTTTCCTCTTCCTTTCCAAATGCAAGAAATATAAAATTTCATTTATCAAAGTCTTTCCTATGCAATCTCAGAGGAGGCTGCAAAGTCATGGGCTGAGTAAATAAACAGGACAGATGTCCAACCTCGAGCATAAATGAGATAGGAGGAAAAGCAAGTTAAATGTACTGAAGATACTAAGACAAAAGGTGCCATTTCCCAATTCCAGGCTTATTAATTAAAACTAAAATTAAAATTATGGAGGATCACTCATTAAGCCTTTAATTTAAGCACAGACTGACAAAACTAATTGTACTAAAAATCTCCCACAGCTGTTCCCTGCTGGCCTCTGCAATATGTTGGAAGAAGTCCCAGTGGATCTGCCAAATGAGTGTATGTTGTCTACAGTAGTGGCAAGTTATCTCATTCTACGACTTCCTTTTGAAAGCTTGGTTTGAAGTGATGAGAAGCATGAATTCCTTTCTTTACTCATCTGGAGAGTGACTATTGGTTCCTGGGTTTTGTGGTAAAGTGTATAGAGTGACTGGAATAAGGAAGCCTAGACTACAAATCTGCCCTTAGACATTTATTAGAAACCTCAGATCAAATCACGGTACCTTTGTCTACCTCAGTTTCCTCAATGTAAAATGGGGATAATTATACCACTTATCTCATAGGGTTGCTGCAAGGATTAAATCAGATAATATTTTGCAGTGTCCAGTACACAGTAGGCACCATTTAAGTACTGAGTAAATAAACAGGGCAGATACCCAAGTTGTAACATTAATGAAGAATACTCCTTTCCTTCTTTTCAAATGTGTTTTGGGATTTTTATAGGATCACAAGATTCACACCTGGAAGAGGTCTTATAGATTATCTTATCTAATTTATAAGGTAATTTTATAGATGAGTAAACTAAGGCACGGAGATGCTGAGTTTCCTAATGTCACACAAAAAGTACAATAACTTGGACTGAAGCTAAGTGCTTTGATTCTCTTGTGAGTCCGTGTAGTACAACAGAAAGAATAATGGATCTGGAGTCAAAAGTTGTCTTTCAGTCATTCAGTTGTGTCTGAGTTGATCTGATCCCATGGACTTTGTCAAGGGGTTTTATTGGCAAAAATACTGGAATGGTTTGCCATTTTCTTCTTCAGTGCATCCCCATTTTACAGATGAGGAACTGAGGCAGATATGGGTTATGTGATTTGCCCAGGATCACACAGCTACGAAAGTGTCTGAGGTCACATTTGAATTCAGATCTTCCTGACTTCAGACTGGGTGCTCTATCTACTGGACCACTCTCTCCTCCCAAATATTTGTCACTCAGCAACCATGGTGAAAAGACTTAGTTCAAATTCCACTTCTGCTACTTAAATCCTATGTTACCTAGGGCAAAGTAATTAACCCATCTAGGCTTCAATTTCACCATCTGTAAAATGAAGGGATTACATTAGATGTCATCCCTTTAAATTCTTTGTCTATGATCTACAGTCTGACATTTTACTTTCTGTCTGCATTTCTTAGTATAGGACACCGCATCTGGTATTCAACTAATAAGCTTTTGTTGAATGAATGATAATAACTCATCACTGAGATTTAATTGTTTATTATGTACAGAACATTGTATATTGTAAACATTTTGGGGGGGAGAGTAGCCTTTGGTTTAAGGGATTTCCCTTTTCATAGACCTAATAGAGAAAAAGTATTCTAGAGACTAGTACTTTGACTAATGTATTACCAATGAGGAAATCTGAAATTTCTGTCATAGTCACTAATTTGCTGAGTAACTTGAGCTTATAATTTAATAATTTGCCTTTGTTTCTGTTTTTTTTTAAGTTGAAAAATACTTTTCTAAATCTCATTAGATACAACTTGTTTTTCCTCCCCCCAAAAAGTGGGATGATCCTTTACACAAAGACATCTTGAAAATTTTTAGCTACAGGAATATTCTTAGTGCACTGATGTTTTTCTCTTTACCTTTTCTGGTCTGATAGAATTTTAAGGCAACAAGGGAAATGCCAGTATTTCAGTAGGTACTGAGATCTGTGTGCTATGTGTTAAATATTCTTTTCTTGTCTGTTTAACTGCAACTTTTTAAACTTGGGTTTAAAAAATACTTTAAATAAACATTGATGGAGAAACTACAGTTACTGATAATGCCAATGTACATATGTGTTTGCTTTCTATGGGAAAGTTAGGTATTTTAGGCATATTAGGTATTTTGCAGATTAATGAGACTCAGAACACTTAGGGCTCGATACATTAAATATGCATTATTAACTTTTTGGATAACAGGTATCACTTGCAAGATACCACAGATAAACTTAATTAGCCTCTGAGAATATGACTATCCAGTTGTTTACAATGTTTGCATGAAAAGAGAGAAGGAAAAATGAACTTACGCATTCTTATGGCTTTAGCTACCATCTCTATGCAGATAACTTTGAAATCTTCCCTCAACCATCTTAATTTCTATCTATCTATATAGGATGTCAAGGACAGTTAGGTAGCACAGTGGATAGACCATTGAACTTGGAATCAGAAAGACTTATCTTCCTGATTTCAAATTCAGCCTAAGCCACTTACTAGCTGTGTGACCCTGGGCAAGTCATTTAATCCTGTGTGCCTTCATTTCCTCATCTGTAAAATGAACAGGAGAAGGAAATGGCAAAACCATTTTAGCATCTTTGCTAAGAAAACCACAAACTGGGTCATAAACAGTCAGACATGATCAAAATGACTGAACAAATATCAGATATCTCCATTTGGAGATCTGTCTGCCACCATTTCAGACTCAATATGTCCAAAACTGAAATCACCATCATAAACAAATCCACTTCCCCTTCCAAAATTAAAAATAGTGGTCATATTTGACATTTTTCATTCTCTTCCTTTTTCTCTATATATGTTGCTGTATGCTAATCAGAGAGTTAAAGATCTTCTCCTCACTCATTAATAGGCCTGCTCATTAAGGAAAGCTTGATTAAGGGAAGCTTATACCTTTTGTTAATTTTCTAACGATGAACTGGTTCTCAACGGTTGTGATGCCCTCAGGCTCTTAAAAGTGTATAAATACTCTGAGGAGAGGTTTTACTTTGGGGCTTACTCATTGGAAATGTTTGTTTTGCCAGAGGAGACTCTGGGCAGCCTCTAAGGAGCCTCCTGGCTTTGAAAACCCCGATGCTGGTGCTTCTCTCTCTGGTAACTATGTATGTATGTATGTGTGTATGTGTGGTCAGGCAGTTGGATCTGTTGATTTGTGATGTATGTATTGCTTATGGTTAGGCAGCTGGAAGCCCTGTCTGTTGATCTTTATTTCTCTGGAGTTCAGGGTGCTGACTTTTCCCCCTGAACTAAGTAAATGATATATGTGCTTGATTAAAGTAGATTGTTGACCCCTCAGAAGTTACTTTCCTTTTAGAAAAGCAGATCTAAGAGCCTGTGACAGCAGGCCCTCCTGTGTATGTCAGGGTGCTTGCTTTTTTACTAGGACCTGTGTTCAGATCCTCCCTCTGATAATCACTGCTTGTTTACAGCTAATAAACAGCAGGTATGAAACTCAAACAAAAGTTTCCTAAAACCAGGTTGGGGGTTTGAACATTCTTAGGTCAATCAATTAGTAACTATTTATCATG
This sequence comes from Potorous gilbertii, assembly GCA_028658325.1. Taxonomy (NCBI): domain Eukaryota; kingdom Metazoa; phylum Chordata; class Mammalia; order Diprotodontia; family Potoroidae; genus Potorous; species Potorous gilbertii. Next base: position 447,706,818 of record CM053770.1, read on the forward strand.
AATTATCTACAACAGTATAGTAAAGAGAGCTGCTTTTGGGGCCAGGAAAACCTGAATTCAGGTCCTCACTATGTGACTGAACAAATCACCTGCCCTCTCAGTTGGACAAGTTGCAGTGAAGGTTTACCTTTACCTGTATTTTACACTTTACACTTTACTTGTATTGGTAAAGTGAATTCTACCTGAATGAATTCACAAGTCCAGTACCTCTCCCTATAGGAGTATGTAGTCCAGAGGGAAAATGAAATGTGGATTTTGATATTAAAGTAGCTCTCTACAGAAATAAAGGCAGGAGTAAATAATTTGTAAAATATCAATTGCTCACAGATAGGATGAGTCAATATAATAAAAATAACACTACTGTATTACCTTACTTATATTACTTATTCAATTATAAGAGTGAAGGATACTAGTCTGGCCTATTTTCAAATTTCCCTACTTTAAAGAGCCTCATATTTACACTATTACATATTTAGAGGTTTGATAACAGACCAGGCTCTTGACTCATAGCTTTATTACCGAAGACCTGCTAGTGGCTCTTCCTGACTTTTGCCCACCCAATTTACTGCTGCCAAAATAATCTCCCTCAAACAACTGTTTTCATCATGTCTCCCTCATGTTAAAGAGTCTACAGAGATTCTCTGTTTCCTCCCCTGTCAATGTCAAGTAGAAATCCCTCTTTCTCTTCTGTAGTCATGGTTTTGTCACACTGATAGCTCAGCATTGTAGGCAGTGAGGTGGCTCAGGTGATAGAATGTAGGACATGCAGTTAGGAAGAAGAGTTGAATTATGCCCCAGTAACTTCAGGCAAATCATTTAACGTATGTCTGCCTCAGTTTCTTTTGTTGCGTAGATAAAATGATATTTGAAGCACTTTACAAACTTACAGAGCAAGTAAATATAGTAAGTGCTTACTACTACTACTTACTACTACTACCAATAAATTGGGAAGCAATATCTTGGAATGAAATGACTAACTACTCCAGGATCTTTGCCAAGAAAACAGCATGGATATGATTGGTGTGCTCTGGTTCATGGGATCACACAGAGTCAGAAACAACAGAACAACTGAAAAATAACAGTGACATCTTGAAATTGCTCTCAATTTGGAGTCGAAAGACCTCGTTGGGAAACCTAGTTCTGTTATTAACTATCTGCGTGACCTTGAGCAAATCACTTAACCTCTCCAGGACGCTGGCTCTCATCTGTAAGAAGAGAGAGACCTCATGTGGGGCAGAAACCCATAGCTTAGGAAACACTGAAGGGGCCACAAGTGGAAAATGTTTGAGAAGTCTAAGATGAGATAACCTTTAAAATCTTCTCAGCTTTATATTTATTACCATGTGATCCTCTAGGTCTATGATGCCATTTTGCATATAGATTTTCAATACAACATAAGCTAGTACCAACTCTATGCATAAAAGATAAGCTATAGAAATTTTGATCCCCTGAATGAAACTGGAAAGATAAGGTTGATTTCTTAAATATACAACAGGTAAGTAAACTGTTTCAGTAGAATTGATAGCTTTTAAAAAGAGAATTATCCTTATAGTCCTAGCTCACTGTGCTCCATGAATGTGGAAACCACCTAAAAAACAGCCTAAAGTAATATATCAATGCTCAAAAACCTGTGACTTTGTCATTGTAGAAACTCTTTATTAATGTAGATCATAAACCATCTATAATTCAATCTTGGAGACATTCCTGAAGCTTAGAGAGAATAAATTACTTGCGCATGGGCACAGAGCAAGTGTTAGGGGCAGGGTTTGAACCCAGGTCTTCCTGAATCCAAATTCTGAATTCCATCTGTTCTGTGACTCTGTATCCATGGTGCCTGGTCTCTGCAATCAAGTAGCTCACATTATGGGATAGCAATACATAAAAGGTAGCTGAAAAGGAGAGTGGAAAAATAAAGTGGGCATAGACTGTAGAGGTGAGCTATGACTGTTCTAGTTGCCACCCTTAAATAGAGGTTCTGACATTCCTTAAATGGGAATAGCCAATCCAATCAGAGGGACAGGCTACAGGGGAGGAGGGTACTTTCAAGGTGAGAATTCCAGGGCTGGAGCTCTGTGACACTGTATCCATGGTGCCATAATGTTGGATATAATTAGATATAGGGATGAAATGAGAAAAGAAGTAAATACATATGCCTCATATGGATACCCACCAGGAATATAAATTGGCTAGTATACTCCCTAGACAACACAGACTACTTACTGGCCCTGGAATGATGCAGACAATAAATTTTCACTCATCTATTCATTTTTATTCTGATAGACAACAAACTACATGGGCTACTTTTTTTTTTTGCAGAATTACACATCCACTTTGATTTAATTTTCCTTATTTTGTTCAATTTCCCAGACCATGATGAACCTCCTGATGTGATTTCTATTTTCAATTCCATTTTCCCTGTCCTTGATGTGTCTTGGCAACAGAAATGCCATTGCCTCTCTCTCCATTAAGCCAGATGAACCCATCACTTCAACCTAGATTCTAATCAACTGCACAGGACCAAACAAAAACAAATGATATTTTGTGTATTACAGCAAAATAAGCATCTGTCATGACCAATGCTTGAACTATCCATTCAAGAATCAAGTATTGCTAAAAAAAAAAAATACCTACTGAGCACAACACCATCAAGCAACAAACATTTGTTAAGCACTTACATTGTGCTAGACACTGGCAATACAAATATAAGTAGAAAGAAAGACCATCTCTGCAATCAAGTAGCTCACATTATGGGGTAACAATACATAAAAGGTTGCTGAAAAGGAGAATGGAAAAATAAAGTGGGCATAGCCTGGAGAGGTGAGCTATGACTGCTCTAGGTTCCACCCTTAAATAGAGGTTTTGACATTCCTTAAATGGGAATAGCCAACCCAATCAGAGGGACAGGCTACAGGGGAGGAGGGTACTTTCAAGGTGTGAATTCCCGGGTTGGAGTGAGACTTAAGAAGGAAAAACTGGGTCATAGTAGAAGTCAGGAGTTCGTCCTGAAGAAGAGAGCTCAAATCCTGGCTATGCCATTAAAATGGCATAAATTTTAATGTCTGACTTTGGCATTCTGGGTCTCAGTCTCTCACATGCAAAATGAAGGGATTGGGCTAAGTGACCTCTTAGGTTGCTTTTGGCTCTGAATCTATGATCCTCCACCCCTACTATGACTTGTTAACACACCGTGCTCTCAGAAACACAAAGAACATATCCTAAAGGTCCCCACAATCTCAGGAGTTGACATATATGAAATAGAGAAAAAACACATCTGACGATAATTTTCAGAGAGAATGCAAGTCATGGAAGCGATTGGTGGGGTAAAATTAGACAAGAAGGTTTCTTAAAGGTGAATCTTGGAATGAAGTTTAAAGTAAGTAATGAACTTCAAAGACAAGAAGGAATATTAGATACATGTATAGGGAGCAAAGGAAAACATTAGGGGCTCAGTAGAAGAATTACTGTGATAAAAGAACAAGACAAAACTATTCTCTATGGTTGAGGAATTGATTAACTTGTGAGATATACCAATACTGATGCACATTAAGATTTTTTTTTTAATTAGTAAGAGAAAAACATTTGGATAGGCATGGAGATGTAGAGTAGAAGATGAAGGACTAGACTGTTAGAAAAGACATTTATATTTTATCTGGGGTACTGATAACTTTTGCAATTGCTTACAAAATACATGGGAGTGAGATTCGGCTAAAGTCACAAAAAATAATTAAGGACCTGTTTTAATTTAGGTACACAGTTATTTAAAGTGAAAAGGTAAAATCTGATAGACTTTGGGGAAGAGAACTGGCAGGATTCTGTGACCGATTAGATTTAGAGTGCAAATTGGAAAGAGTCAAATGTGATTCCAAAGTTGGGGGCTGGATGGTCTGAGACAGAAAAGAGTATGAATTTTTAAAAATAATTTCCAATCTACATATACCTTCAAATAAAGGCTAAATGACCACTTCTGTGGAATGTGGGAGAGAAAATTCTTCCACAGGTATAAATCAGACTAGCTGAACTCTGAGGTCATTTCCTTTGGGAAAAGGGTTTTGAATGTCTTTTTGGGACATGGGGAGGAGAAGTAAGGAGGGAAAGAGGCAGAGGAGTTCCCTGTGTTGCCCAGATAAGGTAGAAATTAAATGTTTTTCATTTTTTATTTCATGTTAGTTTCTGTATCGGACAAAGTTTAAGAATCACTAAATAGTTGAGTTACATCCCTGGGAAAAGATGGCCAGATAAAAAATTATCCCAATTTTTAAGGTAATGCAGTGCAATTCCTCCAAAATAAATGTGATTTAGTGACCGTGTGCCCTTAAGGTCACATGGCTTGTAAGGAGTCAAGGTGAGACTCAAATTTCAAAATGCTAGGACAGTGTTTTCTGCTACACACTTCTGAGAGAGAGAGAATGAGTTGGATGGATCAGGAGCCAAAATTTAGGAGTAAAGATGCTGACAAAGAGCAAAGAAAAAGAAGACGAGTAAAGCTGTTAGAATTACTACATAATGTTAACTCCAACCATTGAGGATTGATAAAGTGAAAACTCTTGGCAGTAGTTTAAAGAAGGTACATCCTCACACATAGGTATATACAGGGTATATATCTTTGCAGTTTTAAGTTTCATATACATATACAACACACAGGTAGCATCTCAACCCTGGGAAACAGGGAGTACAGGTATCATTATACCCATTTTACAGATGAGTATAATGAGCATCTGAATGGAAGTCAGAAAACCTGAGTTCAAATCCTAGCTCTATCACTTTATGCCCATGTGACTTTGGGCAAGTCACTAAACCATTCTGGGTCTGTTTGTCATCTGCAAAATGAGGGGGTTGGGGTCAGTGACCTCTCAGGTCACCTGTAGCTCTAAATCTATGATCTTACAGTCTTATGATTTGTCAATAGTCACACATTTGTAAGGATGGGGCAGGATATAAACCTAGACCTTACAGACATCAGATCTAGCACTCATCACATCACACCCCAAAGGCTTCAACAGGTTACAATGATCAATCAAATCTGATATGATGAAATTCAACAGCTCTGACTCTGAGTTAAAATTCAACTGCATGAGTATAAGACAGAAATAGACATTCATGGGTTGAAGAACTGGAGTTTTTATTGGATTATAAATTTCAATGAATCAACATTATGAGAAAAGTCAGAAAAATGCATGCAGACTAGGGATGAAGTAACACAAATAATTGTACTGGAACAAGGGAGACCGCAAGCTTCTGCAATAGTAAGGACACATATGGAGCAAATACTGTGTTAAATTGTGGGTACCACATATTGGGAAATACATTGCAAGCTAGTGTGGGTTCAGAGAAGGGTGACCAGGATGTTGAAAGGACGTAGCTACATGCCGTTAGATCTCAGAACTGGATAGAATGATGGGTGTGGAGTCAAGAAGGCCTGAGTTCAAATCCAGCCTCATACACTTAGAAGCTATGTAGTCACACTTAAACTGTGCCTCATTTTTTTCGGCTATAAAAAAGCTCCATATTTTCAAAATATTTTCTCTTTAAATGTGCATTTCTAATTTTAATAATCACAAAATCACCTAATTTTAGAGTATGAAGGAAAATTGGGCATCATCTAGTGCATTCTAATACTGTAATTGTCAGACAAAAAAGGAGGCACAAAAGGGTTAAATGATTTGATCAGGTGTAGAAGAGAGGTTTCCTAACTCCCATGTGTTTTTAAGTTGATTCAACAAACTTTTATTATGAACCTACTATTAACAAAGCACTAAGATAAGCAGCATGAAATAAAACCTAAGTTCTGCCCTCACAGAACTTACGAAAAATATTAGGAAGGATAATACAGATATATATATATATATATATATATATATATATATATATATATATATATATGTATGTGTATATATATATATATATATATATATACACATACATATATATTTAGGATCTAAAGCAGAATGTGATGCCATACAAAATATGAGGAACCTGAGGAGAAATATATCATTTAATGTTGGGGATCAAAGATTGACTGGTTATGAATGGAGAAGCTCATCTCCAGTAAACAAGAGACATTTGTGATGAATATCCTGGCCACAGCAATTCAAGAAACTTACCTCACAGCAGTTGTTGTGAGGAAAGCATTTTGTAATGTGAACTGGTTGCTGTTTTTATTATTGTAAGTATAGGTAGAATTAGAATGATTTGGCAATTGATATGTAAAATGAGAAAGAAAGAAGAGTCGAAGATGCTGCTGAGATTTCAAGTCTAGGTAAGTAGGTAGTTGATGGCCACATCAAAAGAGAGAAGTTGCAGCAAAGTATAGCTTTTCAGGAGACATGGGGGAAAGCATGAGGTCTGTTTGGGGAACATTGAACTAGACGTGATGGCAAATTATCCTGATGGAGACAGACAGCAGATTACAGGGCCAGGTAGATATAGGATGAAGAGACAGAACTATCCTCTATATAGAAGGATTCATTGAAACCCAAACAGTGGAAGAGATCATAAAGGAAGGAAGTATATAGAGAGAAAATTAGAGGGCCATTGTCTTCTCACATCTACATTTTGAAATCTCTGGTTACTTTAAAGATGCAGCCCAATTATTACCTGCTACATGAAGCATTTCTAGGTCCCCCATGCTACTACTACTACACTCTTTCCCAGAACTACTTTGTATCCACTTTGTATAGTTAAGTATGTACATGTTTTTTCCCCACAACAGAATATTAACCCCTTGAGGGAAGGTAACTAATTATCTTTTGTCTTTGTATCTTCAAGCACAGTTTCTAGAATACAGAACTAAATAAATACTTGTTGATAGATTGTGTCCTTGAGGGATACTCGAATTTAGAGGAAGAAAGAATGAAATGGAATTACTTCATGTGCAGTCTGAGCACCTGAATTCATTCAAGTAGATGTAGAAAGGAGCTAGCAGTAAACAGTAATCAATATCGCACGCATTCTGTTTTGGAAGTTCAAGGTCAAGGGAAATAGATGGAATTCAAAATTACTGCTGCCAAAGTGCCAGAATAGGATTCACCTTCATCATCCCTTGATAAATCTGAGTCCAGGTCTCTTGGCTCTAAGTAAGTTATCAGTTAATAATCTTTTATTAAGCTCTATGTACATTGTGCTTTACGTTGAAGATACAAAGGAAAAACATGGCCCCTGTGTTGAAGAACTTAGAGTCAAATAGGGCAGAAAATATGGAAACAATTATATATAAACAAGATATATACAATCTTTCCACTATATCACACAGCCTGTAAAAATGTACTTGAAGAGTCACTGAATTGATGGAATCCATCATGGCTCATCTACTCTGCTTCACCTTTAACTGATGACAGAAGCTGAAAGCTGGCCATTAAACTGGGATTACTGGCTCTAGCTACTACTGTTTCATTAAATCTGTGAAATCACTGTTTCAATTTCATTGTTTTCTCTGCTCGCACAGCATAAGGCTACAAGAGGAAAGATACAAAATGAAGGTTGTCCACTATCTGCTGAGGGGCCCTATCTCCAGTCCTCCTGATCTATATCTTGCCACTGGACCCTGATGGCTTCAGAGGAGAAAGTGAGGTTGGTGACTTTGCACAGCCTTCCCTCACTTAAATCCAATTCACTTGCAAGTCATGGTGTCACCTTTCTGATGCCATGGTCCTCTTCAAAAATCAAAGGAAAAACAATAATCCATTCTGGAAACCAAGATTTGAAGAGGTTTTGTAATATTCCAGGAAAGTCAAGGCATGTATGGTAAGTTTTCCAATTCGTTCTACTACCTAGGATGAAAGTGTGGTGCCTGCTGATGTTTCTAGGGACCATCCTGGCTCTATTCTGAATTTCCAGTTCCTCTGCATTATGCCCTTGAGTGTGGTGGTGCACAGCAGAAGCAAAGAGGGACAGAAGAGGTATCACCCACTGCTCCCTGCCTCACCTTTCTACTATCCTCTCAGTTCTCAGCACTAGGAAGTAGGCCACAACTTCGAGGTAGACCTAAAGGTTGTTCTTCTGTAGGACAAAAATGTTTAGTATGCATGTGTTGGATCATTTAAAAAAAAAAACGTAATTAATGCTTGTCTTATTTTAAGGTTCTAAAGAGTCTGGATGATTATTAAAAGTTATATAATACATAACTTTCCAAATCAGTAATTGCTATATTTATTTATATTTTTATATAAATATATTTATTTTTATATTATATTTATATATAATATATATATTATATATAAATATATTTATTATTATATATTGTTATGCACATTCATGCACATATAATATGTGCATGTGCATGTGCGCGTGTGTTTCCGTGTGTGTGTGTGTGTGTGTGTGTGTGTGTGTGTGTGTGTGTGTAGCATTATATAATCAATTTCCCCCTCCCTGGAAAGAGGGTGCAGTAAGTTGCTGCTGTAAATCAATGCAACAAACATATTCATGGGTCAGAAAATCAGCAGTTGAATCCTTGGCACTAATAATACATATCAGTTGTGAGAGCTTGGTCAAATCATTTCAATTCATTAGCAGAGTGAGTATAATACTTGTATTATATTAGTATGTATTTATGTGCATGTATGTATACACACACATACATGTGTACATACACACTTACCAAAGTTTTAGCCATTGACTTGCCCATCCTGCTAGGAAGATTTGAGTTTACATCCTATCTCACATGTACTAGCTGTGTGACCCTTGGCAAATGGTTTACCTTCCACATCTGTAAAATGGGAATAATGGAACCTACCTCACAGGTTTGTTGTGAGGATCCCATGAGAACATGTTTATTTAAAGTTTGTAAAGCAAACTGTGTAAACACTAAATATTATCATCATTATCATCAATCAATCAATAAACACTTACTAAGTGTCCACTTTGTTCCAGGCACTATCACTATCGGTCACCTACTATATCTAACACATTGTATTAGGAGCTAGGGTGATACAGAGTTTAGCTAAAGTGTAGTGCCTGACCTCATGGAACTTCCAGCTTAATTAAATTAATTAATTTTAATATTAATTAAATTAATTTTAATATTAATTAATAATTAATTAATGGGATGAGACCCATGCACATTTACCTATGAAGTCAGGTCCTGGGGCTTGATAGTAGAAGAAAGAAAAGCCATCAAGAGGAAGTGGAGACTGGTCAGTTGGCCTTGCATGGAGTCTTCATGGCGCTTTTTGTATCACAGAAATAAAAATTTACCAAAAGGAAAGCTCAAGATAAGAAAAAGTCAGCCTATGTCTAAAATATATTCATTTACTTTCTCCTTGCTTTGGGCTCATTAATAGTGCTGTCCTGAAGACTAATAGTCCCTGATGTGATCTGGTATTGCTTTTTAAAAGCAACAGAAAATCGAAAAAAAGAAAGCACAGAGAAATACGCATTCACACAAGGGAAGCAGCACATGGCTTGTATGGACCTACCATTAATGTGCAAAACCTCCCTAGGGTTCAAACACTCAATAAAACTATACATGCCCCTAAATGAGCAATGATCCAAGTGAGAGGAAAATATTTAAATACAATTAATTAGATTAATTTCTCTCTTAATTAGATTCTAATGGAAATTTTTAACCAAAACACATAATCACTATTTGCTCGCTTCCATTCAAACCTATAACCTCAATCTAGGTCCTAATATTGTGCTGTCCCTATTAGATACAGGATGAAGTCAGCTTTCCTGTATCTCTTACACTGGCTTTCCTCAATGCCTGGAATATCTTCCTTCTCCTTACCTCTACCTCAAAGAGTTTTTTTTCCTTTAAGTTGCAATCCAAGAAGCATCTTCTGCATGAAGTCTTTCTTAATTTTCCCCTAGTATCCTCTTTCCTATAATATATTGCATTTAACAGTTTGTGTATTTACCACATTTATTTTTATGCCCTCCACAATTTATTTTTACTTGTTTTCTCCTCCATTATAATATAAGCTCATTACAAGTAGAGACTGTTTAATTCTATGCACTTGTATCCCTAGACCTTAACCCAGTGCCTGGTACATAAAAGGAGCTTCATACTTACTGACTGATAGATGCAAACATGGGTTCTCATCATTTATACTCCCCTCCTCCTAGAGAAGCCAAGTATACAACACAATTCTGCATAATTATGCTCTTTTCCCTTCCCACATATCCCCATCTAAACTGAAACTAGGCTAGAAAGGGCAAGGCTTGGGGAATGAGCTGGACAGAGAACAAAATTAGAGACAGTCCTCTTGTAGGAATACTTGGCTGGATAAGTTCTTCCCTTTTCTATTCTTCCCCTTAGAGTTAGAACAGGAGTTTGGAAATATAGGGGGTTGCAGCTCTGCCTTATGCCATATTTATTTGTGCAAGTCTTATCCTTTTAGACAGTAAGCTCCTTGCAGGCAACAACTATGTTCTTTTTCATCCTAATATCTCTAGTACTTTCCAGATGGAAGTTACTTAAATGTTTCTAAATTGAATTTCTCATTATTTCAAATTAAAAACTCTTCCTCCTTAGGTACTATTTGCTTTGAACTCCAGCTTTAGTTATTATGCAAGGTGGTCTTGGAAGGCAGATTGGTTGTTCTATCTCCATATTTTAGAAAAGAAAAAACTGAGAAATAGTGATTTGAAGTGAGGTATAGGGGAATGGTAAGCTGATCAAAGTGCCTGGAACGGAAGAGAGTCATTGACATTACTTAGCTACCGCAGGACAACCTGTCTTTTGCATGAGAAATTTAAATAGCATCATGATAGCCTCTGAGTATCCCTGAGATACTTAGAGACCCGTTTTCCCATCATAATGAATCCAATTAAGCATTTGTGATTGAAATTATACTGGAAAAATGCATGATGGCTCATCCACTGTTCACCCTCTTATGGGCATATGATCTGAAGAAGCAATGATTAGGGAGTGTCAAAGACAGGAAAATTATTGAAAGGCAATTTTTCCCAGCTGATTGGTTACAAAATGTGAAGAAGGAAAAAGAATATCAAAATGCTAGCAAGCAGTTCATTTCCACTATGTCTAAAATTAGAGACTTTCTCTAGAGCATAAATACGTTGGTACTATCATACTCACTCATGTGTCCTCTCAAAAGAGATTCAAAAGGTCAAAAAAAGTGAAGAAGCATCTCTCCAAAGGTACAAGAAAGCCAAGAACACACTTTCAGAATGCCTTACAATTCCATTACCAATTCTTTTTCTTTCTTCCTTTTTTCCTTCCTTTCTTTTTCTTTCTTTCCTTCCTCCCTTTCTTCACATGTGTTTTCTTTCTTTTTCCTTCCTTCCTTTCTTTTTCTTTTCTTCTTTCTTCCCTCCATCTCTTTCTTTCCTTCTTCCCTTTCTTACTCTCTTTTCTTCTTTCCTTCTTTTTTTTTCTTCCTTCCTTAAATATTTTTATTTAAAACCAACATGAAAGTTTTCATAATATTTAAGGACACACCAAGAGTATTGATTTCTTTATGCTTTTGCCATTATAACTGGCAAGAAAATTACACAGAATTAATTATTTTGCTACATGCTAGTAGGGAACTTCAGTAACCTGTTCTAGTATAAATTTGTTTTCTTAAATATTTTATCTCTTTCAACATTTTACATTCTTTATAAAAACCTGGGTTTTCATAGTAGACAGGGGCATTCTTTTAATGATGAATTTTTCCTCCCAACATTTTACCACCTTAAAAAAGCCAGAGTCCTTTGAAGCATTTGATGAGATCCTGTGCTTGATAAGAATTTTTCTCCCCTTGTCTTCTCTCATAATCTTGAGAATCAAAAGATATCCTTCCTTCCTCCCTCTTTACTTCTCTCCCTCCTCCCTCTCTCTCCCTCTCAGATAAAAATCTTCATCTTGTTCCAGTTCCATCTATTTAGGTGGCTTATCAATCAATTTTCCTGGTAACATTAATACTAATCTCCCTTTTTAGTCCTGTGGCTTAATCAGAGGCCTGACTGTTGATGCCTATTCTGTACAAATGTCAGAAAGCTTAAGATGTAAAAATCCCATTGACATAAATTATAAAAATGAAAAGGCCACAATAGGGGTGTTTTGTTTTCAGTTTTGTGTCCCCTGTGGCTATTGCAGTGACTTTCACATAGTAGGTGTAGGTGTAGGTATATATATATATATATATATATATATATATATATATATATATGCTTATTACCCCAAAATATAAAACTAAATGAATCATTCGTTCTGCTAACTATAAACTTTGTTCAACACATTTCCAGAAGGTAGGGCCATTTCAAATGGTTCATTGACCATTATCCTGTTTTAAGGTTGAACACTGCATTGAGCTAGATATCTTTTTGCCATGAGTCAAACTTGATCAAATCAGCACCCCTTATATTCTCATGGAACAGACATAAGAAATGCCAAGTAGTCAATAAGCAGCAAAACATCACTTTGTTTAGTCAATAAAAGTAGAAACCATAGAAACCATTAGTTCTTAATTAGAGCTTTAAGACAAGAGGTTCTTAAACTTTCTCCAACTGTGACCCATAAAAACAAAAACCCAGTTGCAACCTTCCCCAACAATCCATACTTGTCATTGTGAAATAAGCTTGAAAGAATCAATGAGAAGAGTGGTGCTAATTTCGAAGAGACATCAATATGATTTGTCAGATTGAGAGAATAAGAACAAGATTGAGAGAGAAAAAGGAGACATTCAATGTTTACTGGGCACCACAAACAGCGCTAAGAGGTGGGGATACAAAAACAAGTGAGCAAAACAGTCCCTAGCCTCAAGGAGCTAATATTCTTAGAGGGGAAGACAATACAAAAAGAAGAGCTGCAAAGAGAGTTATTAGGGAGAGGAACCAGGAAGCACGGTGTGGAGATGTCTGGTAAGTGGCACAGGGTCCTAGTTCTGGCCAGTAGAATGCAAAAACTTGCCTACCACAGCTCAGGGAGACACTAAAGGGGAAATCCAAGGTTCTTGGGGGAGGAGGTGGAGGTGATGGCTGGAGTGGGAACGGCATAGTATGGAGATGGTATAATGTGGGGATGGTAGTATTACCATAATATTAGGTAGCACACGTGTGGAGCTTGAAGGTTTGCAGACATTGGACCTATATGTATTATTTCATTGGATACTTACAACTGTTATTGTCCTCATTTTACAGATGCAGGAACTGAAACTGACACAAATTAAGGAGTTTGCTCAGGGTCACACAGCTAATTAAGTGTCTCATGCAGGATCTGAACTGAGATCATTTTTTTTTTCTGACTCCAAATCTAGTATCCTGTGCACCATGCGACTTATATTAATACTATAAGAAATTCCCTTGTGGAACACAGAGAAGAGGATCACACTTAGAGATGAACTGAGGTGAATTTTATGCTTTAAACCTCATGACTGGTGATGGATAAAACATGTCCAAGAGGCAAATAAAGGATGATCAATCTTAGAGCAAACATGTTTAGATTAAGATGATAAGATATCTATTTGGTAATGTTCAATAGGCTGTTAAAGAAGGGGACCAGAATAGGGGAGAGAGGTATATAGATAGAAAGCCAGCCACATAAAGGTTACAGCTGAGACCCCCGAAAGGGATGAGTTCACTGGGGAAAATGTATGAAGGGAGAGAGGGAAAAATTAAGTATGGAAGCTTGGGGGGATGCCCATGTTTAGAGGGCAAAGAGAGAGAGAGAAGCCAAAAGGTGAGGCAAGAAGAGTAGGACAAAAATGAACTACTTAGGTATTGTGGAAAACAATAGAAGAGAAAATGTTAACAAATAAAATTGTCAGTAATGTTAAAAACTGCAGAAAGGTCAAGTCTGAGGACTAAGTAGTAGTCTGGATTTGGTGATTCAGAAGTCATTGTTAATTTTAATTTTAAAGGAAGTAACTTCAGTAGGGGTAGAGCTGAGGAGAAGACAAGTCAAAAAGCACATTTCCACCATCCAAATCTCTAAGTGAATTAATTCCATAACTAGGTGAGTGCCATTTAGCACATTTGACTTGGGTCTCCATTTCCAAGGCTTCTCTCTTCTCCCTTGAATTTACATTCAAGCAATCTATCAATCAATCAATAAACATTTATTAAACATTTACTATGTGCTAGGCACTGTCCTAAGTGCTGAATATACAAAAAGGGGCAAAAAACAGTTCTTGCCCTCAGGATCTTATAATTTAATGGGGGAAGACAATGTGCAAACAAATATACATATATATATATATACATATATATATGTATGTATATATATATATATATATGAAGAAAGCCATGTACAAGATAGGAAGTAATTAACATAAGGAAAGTTTTAGAATTAAGAAGTATTGGGGAAGACATCCAAGAGAAGATGGGTTTTTAATTGGAACTTAAACAAAGCAAGGGAGGTCAATAGGCATAGCAGAGGAGGGAGAGCATTTCAGCTAGAGAAAATGCCCAGAGCTGAAATATGGAGTGTCTTGTTCATGGAACAACCAGGAGGTCATTCCACGTGATAAGGTGCTCAAAACATTGATATGCTTAATCACTCACTCACTCATTCATTCATTCATTCAGCAAATGCTATTTATGTTTCATTTAATAAGAAGTGACTACTATCTGTAGTGGATTGATTTAATTTCTAGAAGACAAAGATCTTTTTCTTTTAGAGAGTCTTTACTGTTATAGGGCTTACAAACAATTAGGGCAAATAAACAGATATATAGATAAATATAATGCAAATTGTAATGTAATGTAGTTTAACTTAAGGAGTCAGCCTAAGGACAGATATGTATTTCAAAGGAAGATGTAGTAATCTAAAGAGAAAGTATTTTTAAAGTATTAAAGCAAAAAAAAGAATCAAAGACCTAGGTAAAACTTTTTAGTAGGCATAAGGAGTACTAAAAGCAAAGAATTTTTCATTTTAATTTGAACAGGATGGGTCACCCCATCATTCATGTATAACAATTTCTTGATCAAACTTACTAAGACCATTGTACCAGTGGAGGATGTCTTCTTGGTTGGCCCCTTTGATCACCTGATCAATCTCCATTAGACTCTTTGTTGGAGGGTCATATCAAAACTGTCATTAGTGCATCAAAACCTCATTCTTTGGATGATCTCCAGGATATGATTAAAAGTGCAATCCTTTTAATCACTGAGAGAGAAAAGAGCTAGATATGTGAATTTGGGACTCATCTGCATAATTATAGAGAGAGTAAATAGAATGAGGAGAAAAGAGGCCCCAAGATAGGGTCTTAGGTAACATCTGGGATTCAGGGTGAAAGATAAATGCTAATCTAGAAAAAAGAGACTGAGAAGAAATAGACAAATTAAAGGAAAACTAAGAGAGAAATATGTCACAAGCACCAAAAGAGGATTAAATATCCAGAAGGAGGAAAAGGCAGTCAGATGTCAAAAATTATAGAGAGGTTCAGTAGAATGAGAGCTCAAATATGACCATGGATATAGAGTGTATCTGTAAAAGGGGAAAAGGATATGAGTCTGTAGCTTAAGGAGATAGTCAGGGTATATATATAAGTACAGTTTAAGAATGGCTGAGATTGGCATGTAGAGATGGCATAGATAAGGAGAGATTAAATATAGGAATGGGGGAAAGAGAGAGACTGAAACCAAGAGTAAACAAGCATGATCAAGATTATTAAAGGGTATATGTCTGAGGGATATAGGAAGGATGGGGCTAAGGACACGAGTAGAAGAGTTGACCTTGGCAAGAAGGACCACTTCTTTCCTTAGGAACAGAAGCAAAGAAGGGCAGAATCAGACATTCTGTAGAGAGATTTAGGAGGTCAGCCATGGAGAAGGGGGACCTTAAGACAGACGAACTTTGTTTTCTCAGTAAAGTAGAAAGCAAGATCTACTGATGGTGTGGTATAAAGGATTTTTAAAAAAGAAAAGAAGATTGGAATCAGTTATTTCAGAAAGTATGATTTAGGATCAGTTAGAGAAGGGTAAAAGTAGTGAGGGCCCTGTTTTAAAAATAAGTTTCTACTAGATCTATTTGGCATAGTTGCATTCAAGTTAATAGAAGAGATAGCACATGGTAGGAATAATGCAAGATATAAATGGTCACATGTAAATGCATAAAGAATTCAAAGGTGGAGGACAATGTATAGTTGACTGCTTAATTATAAGATCAAGACCATGAAAGCAGCAAAGTGAGTCTAAACAGGGATGATGGAATGGATTAAGGAGGCATAATTAGACTAGAGATCTTGATTAGGTGAAGAATCTGTTTAATAGGAATGAAGTAGGGAAAGATGGAAGGATGGGAGATTGTGATCAGTGAGAGGAGCTTTATAACTCAAAATCACACAGGTAGCATAGCTACAGATAATAGTAAGATCTAATGTGGAACCATCCTTATGGGAGGTGGAAATGGAGTAAAGATGTAGGTCATGAAGTTGATGAAGTGGAAGGGAGTCAGTTAAATACTTACTATATTCTAGGCACTATGCTAAATTCTGGGAACACAAAGAAATCCAAAAACATGGTCCCTTTCCTTGAAGGGATTATATTCTAATAGAAGATAACATGGAAACAACTATGTACATACTAGTTTAAATGAAAGATAAGCTCAGTGAAAAGGCACTAGCAGTGGTGGTGGATAGTGTTGGTGGTGACAGGACCAGGAGAAGTGTCTTGCAGAAGATAGAATTTGAGCTAAATGACGATGATGATGATGATATAACAACAACTAATGATAATATAGTGCTTTTCAGGATTGTTGTGAAGTTAAAATGAGACAATATTTGTAAATCACTTTGCAAACAGCTGTCTCTCCATCTTGGTCACCTTCTAGACTGGCTGCTGCTCAAGCACTCATGCAGATCAGTTAGGAGAAGGGGATAGGATTCAGTTGCCAGGCTGAAATCAGAAGTGTAAAATTCAGGATCTGAGTGCAGATGGCACAACAAATACAAGTGAAAAAAACAGGGAATCAATAACAAACTGTCTAGCCAAGGCCTGGAACATAAAAGAGCACAGGCTAGTAGTCTAGAGAGCTAGATTTTTCGTATAAATCAGGGTCAGAAGGCAAAGTCAGAGAAATAGATGAGGCTTAGTAAAGACAATAACTGGGCACCTCAGTTACCTGCCTACACCTAAAAGAATCTTCTCCATTTGACCCTGATTTTTAGGTAATTTCTACGTTACATATGGGCAGCGAGGTAGTACAGCAAATAGGATGCTGGACCTCGAGTCCGGAAGACTCATCTTCCTGGATTCAAATCTGGCCTCAGACACTCACTAACTGTGTGACCCTGGGCAAGTCACTTAACCTTGTTCATCTCAGTTTCTTCATCTATAAAATGAGCTGGAGAAGGCAAAACATTTTAATATCTTTGACAAGAAAACCCCAAATGGGGTCTTAAAGAGCCAGACATGACTAAAAATGACTCAACCACAAAAATGTTACAAATGTACCGTTGGGGGGGAGGAGCCAAGATGGCGGAGTAGAAAGATTCACCTATACTAGCTCCAAATGCACAGCCCATGAATTTCCTGTAAAAAGAACTCCCAACAAATTCGGGAGCAGTGGAAGCCACGCAGCAACAGAGTGAAGCAGGTTTCCGTTCCAGAGAGCCCTGAAAAACTGACTCCCAAAGGTCCGTCGCGCACCAGACAGGAGTGGAGCTCAGCCCTTTCCTGGCCGTGAGGCACCGAGAGGAGCAGATCCAAGCAGGCTTCAGGGATGGCATCTCCAGCAGCCGCAAAGGTCCCTCCACCCACAGGTTAGTGAGAGAGACAGGCTGAGAGGGGAGTGGGGTGTCTCTGGGACTCAGGCCCCCCAGGAGGCAGCAGCACAGGCAGTGGCAGAGGCAGCAGGCAGCCAGAGGCTCCCAGAGCAGGCAGGAGCTTGGCAGGAGCTCCATGACAAAAGGTCTCTGCATAAATCCCCTGAGGGAACTGAGCCTGGGAGGTGGCCCTGCCCC